>JAUIMM010000040.1:31012500-31595000 GCA_031769625.1 Taudactylus pleione | reverse complement strand
CCACATCCAGGCTGCCTGCTTCCAACGGTGTTCAAAGAATGGGCGGCGCTGGTCTTCCCTGGACCGCCCCAGCTCCTCCTTCACTGGACGCTTCCTGTCACTCAAACTCCAGAGGTCCCAGGCTCACACTGCTCTGTTGCTGCCCTTGAACACACTGCGCAGATGACAACGCAGCCGCGGCCAGACCCTCAATGTAGGTCTCTCTCCCCTCTTTAAACGTTCCCTCAGGACTCCCTAATGGTCCACAGTGCCCCCCGCACTTGCTGGATGTATTCTTGTCGGACCCACATTATATGCCACTGTCCCTCTCTTCTAATGGTCTGTCGTCCAGCCACACTAGCGGGCAGGCAGGAGGCCTCACCATCTTGAGTCCGGTGGGAGAGTTCATGCCACGTTAACAATGAACAGTCTGGCTGACTGAGTAAAATCATTAACCCCTTCTGTGGGCTGGTGGCATAGATATTGGGCTACCTAATAGATTGCCGGCCTGCAGCTGTACAGTGCAACAGAGTCAACGCTGCAGCCTATGGATCATACTCTGCAAAGCACAGCCTGGCACAGACATTAAAATAGTGCTAGACATGCCCAATGGGTGTTATTAGACCCCCTATAGTCAGTGCTAGACATGCCCCTCCAGCAGTGCACACCTTAATGAAGCTAGACATTCCTTTGAGCGAAGCATGGCACACGCCCCCAACAGCGCATCACGCAGCACACACTATGACTGACTATAATCTCCCTGAAACTAGTTTTCAAAAGTAAGCATGTATGGAGGTAAGTAGGCTGGGGGAATATACAAATGAAGGGTGTATTATCTGTTACTAGAAGCCTAGTTGGCGATAAATATATATTTATTTATATATGTGTATATACATATTTATACATATGTGTGTGTGTATATATATATATATATATATATATATATATATATAAATATATCCCAGATTTCAAGACCGGCACTCCTCCAATTCAGCAAAAGCCCGGGTACACCTCCTATAGTCCAAACAGACTCCCAGATATAGTACATTTAGAAACAGCAGCAATGATGAAGAAAGATTTAACTATCTTAAACGTCTGAGAAGTAAATTTATGGCTTATCAGTTGTGTTGAAATGTCCTTTGAAGTGCTGCTGTTAGATAGATATCTATCTATCTCAATCCTCAATCCGGCACTCAATGTGGAAAACTGAAGCATACTAGTACGGGTGCCCGCCACATTGAACCTAAACACTAGGAGCACTGAACAATAGAGAATTCAAGCGGCGGCACTCTGGGTAAAAAACGTGAACACCGCATGGCTAATACGGTGTATTGCCGTATGGTATTCACGTTTTTTAGTGCTGTCATGTGGTCGGTCTCTCTCTATTATATATATATATATATATATCCACTGCATATACATTATATATATACTGTATATGTGTGTGTATATATATATATACACACACACATACATACATATACATTTACACACACACAGACATACACACAAGTTCCATACTCGGCACTAAAACCAATTTCACAATAAGAGAACAAAATGTTCCGGTGCCTCCCTTCACAGTGTAAATAAAGTAAGAGGATAAGATGGCACTCAGTAGAATCAATAAATAGACACGGAGCCTCCGTTAGTCAGTCAACGTTTCAACTTTATTAAAAGAATTTTAATTAGGACTGATGAAAATCCCTTTAATAGAATTGAAACGTTGACTAACGGAGGCTCCGTGTCTATTTATTGAGTCTGATGAGTGCCACCTTGTCCTCTTACTATATATATATATATATATATATATATATATATATATATATACATATAGATAGATATATATATATATTTTTTTTTTTTCATGTGTGTCTGATACTGAGGTGAACAATAATGCAGTAGTATAAGTTTATGCTAATGCTTTAGCCAATGGGCTGTCTACTTAGACACCCACCCGCTGGCTGTGGCTCTAATACGCTGTGGTACGGTACAAGACACACTTTCGAGCAGACATCAGCCACACCATTGGACATTAGAGGAACCCTATGGTTGCTAAAAATGTCTGACGGCAGTGAGTAGAGGGAGACTGCTGCTCTGTCTGTACTTGATAGAATGGGGAGAGCAATCGCATTGAATGCTCCCCACCCTGAATCTGCCCCTGGCTGAGAGGCATAATCATTACATTAGGCCTTGCTCTCTTGTCAGTACCCAGGTCCGACCAGGCTCTCTACAGCCCTACCTATTAGTGCACATTCTTCGATGGCTAGCGTCACATTACTACATAGTAGGATTCTATACTATAAATCAATATCTTAGAAGTGTAACTTTCCACAAACTACTATCTGCTTACAACAAGTAATAAGACTTTATAATATTATATTTTGTTAGAGTTTTTACTTACTACACAAAGATGTTGATGCACAAAAAGAGTGCCATAGAGGAAGATACACAAGAAGTTGGGATTATATCATACTTATTTACACTGCCAGAATGTCGCAAAATTTCAAGGAGTAGAGCAGCATCCTGGACCCTCCCACTTTCCCATTGAAGCGATACAGGTGCCTGATAATGCGGTCTGCTGTGAATTGCATCATCTTGGCCTGCCACCTTTGTGGAGGGTTCCATACTTAGAAAGTATATTTATAGGACTTAAGTTCGTTGTAGGGGTCAAACAGAAATTCTATTAAACCAGAAGAGAAGAAAGTGTTTAATAGAGTATGCAGGGACGTGAAGAGCCGCCCCGGGGGAAGGGGGCTTGGCCTTAACGCAGGAGGCGTGGCCGCGCAACTTGGTCTTAAAAATGGTTAAAAAAAGAATTTTTGCTGCACCAGGCAGGGGGGCGCTAGACCCTCAGCTCAGCGCAAAGCCGGGGTGAGGGGGGGGGGCATGACCAGTGTGATTGCTTCTCCCCACTGGCATAGGAGACTGCTGAGCTGCAGTGGGAGACTGATCGCGGCAGCACACAGCAGCATGTGCTGGGCTGCTGTGAGATAAGAGTGAGGGTGGGGGGGGGGGTGGGGGGAGGCTCCCAGACCCGGGCCCCTCTAGCAAGCTCGGGTCCGGGTAGTTAGTACCCGAACCCCCCTCTCAGCACCCCTGACAGTATGATACTTGTAGCAGCATTGTCTTTAAATTATAAGCTCTTGACAAATCTGAATAATTAGATATTTCCACTTTGAAAGGAGCACACATCACATGAAGTACACCTTTATCAGTCAGCCATAAAACGAAGTTTTGCCACTTACCCTCCACTAACTACAATCTCCTTTCTGATTAAAAAATTGGGGCAAAGAAAACAAATTAATCAAAGACCACCTTCAATATTTAACAGTTATAATGAAGTCAGCGTCTTAGAAGAATATAAATACAATGGAGCTTTCATAACGATTCAAAGTACTACATTATTTATTCAGAATTCTACATCAGATAGTAAAAGTAATACAGATTATTCAAAGTAATGCAGTATGTATTAGCTAACAAATGCAATTCAAAATGTGACCATCTTTTGAAAAAATAACAAAGGAAAATATACTTCCTTTGGTTTATCCTTGTCTCATCATTCAGCAAGTGAAAGAAAACGTTATCTGTTTCAAACACAAGTTCACTTCAATTAAACTAATCAGCGTTAAGCCGCTACTTCCAAATATTTTTACATATCTATGGCAAACAGCATGAAGAGTTTGAGGAGATTACAATGTACTTCTAATAACTAGTCACGCATTTTGAATTTCAACTAATTGCAAAAAAATGTATAAAGACATTGCTTGCTTTGCTGAAGTACATTTAGCAAATCAGCAGACAAAAAAGTATAACAAGGAGCACATTGCTTATGGACTACTGTAACTCAGCTTACACAAGTTTTCATTTTTTTTGCACCTTGAAGTTTTCCTTTCACCATAATCGATCTGGCCCAGCAAACACAACTAGACATTCCCATTAGTTGGCCCCAAGCTACACGGGTCCATTGACATTGCACTGCGGTATGTGCAACTGACTGATGCACATTTGTGAGCTTTACTAAGCCACATACATGATGCAGGCAGCAGGGGTTTGGTATATATGTTCGACAATAACAATGTCGACAGTCATCACGTCGACACGAGAATGTCAACATGGACGTCATGCCAGGGCCGGATTAAGGAGGGGGTTGCCGACAGGGGCATTCGTCCCGGGGCCCCCACCCACTACTAGCACACACTGCCCTACACTGGCCGAAGTGGTGGCGGAGCCAATACGGCAATGAGGTGAGGGTGCCCGCAATCATCATCCTGGTGCTGCTGTATTCAAATTTAAGTGTATGTGTACTCATTTATTGTGTATTTATGTGTTAGTGTGTAATTATGTGTATGTTATTGTATATACAGTATGTGTTAGTGTGTATACTGTGCATATGTTAGTGTGTATATATGTGTGTTAACGTGTATATGTGTTAGTGTGTGTATACCGTGAATGTATGTGTGTTAGTGTGTATGTTATATATAATATATACTTTTGCTACGGAATCGGTTCAAATTCCGACCCCAGAAGATCGGCAACAGCAGATCCCGACAGGTAAGTTTTTTCACTATCCCTAACCCTCTCCCCCCCAATCCTCCTTTAGTGGTGCCTAACCCTAACCTACCCATCTAGTTTCTAACCCTAACCTACCCCCAGGGGTGCCTAACCCTAACCCCCCCTTGGGAGCCCCTAACCTAAACCGCGGCTGTCCGCATCCGCCGCTCGGCATACCTTCGTTCGGTATGCCGGACTTCGGGATTTCGGCGGGTGGATAATGATATGCAGTAGGATTTTGACGTCTATCATTAATCCCATGCTGGGATTTGACAGTCGGGAAGCTGGCGGTCGGCATTTCGACCGCCGGTTTCCTGACTACATACCGTTTGCTACATATATATTGTGTGTGTGTTTAGCATAGAGCGGCTCCCGAGTCCCCTCATCGGCATCACGTGACATATGTCCGTGACGCTGAGCACTGATGTAGGGCCTCAGGAGCCGCTCTGTGCTGTATGCAGCAGCACTGACTGTGCTGCTTCATTCACAACACAGAGCTAAAAGGTAAGTAATTAGGGGGGTAGGGGTAAGCTCCGTGTGGCAGTAGGGGGGGGGGGTAGTAGGCTTTGTTTGACTTGGTGGGGGCTCCCATAACTTAGTTGCCCCAGGGCCCCCACAAGCCTTATTCCTGCCCTGTGTCATACCAACATGTTCATGATCTAAACCAGGGGTTCCCAAGGCACACTAACAGTCCAGGTTTTAAGGATTGCCATACTTGAGCACAGGTGTCTTAACTAGTACCGAGGTTGGGAAACGCTGATGTAAACACTGAACACGTCGATTTTTAGCATGTCAATAAAGATGTTATGCAAACATACTAGTTTTGTTCTCATTCTGTCCTTATGTTATGGATATATTGACATTATGACATAGTCAACATTTTCTATGCAGACATTCTGTCAATGTTGACATTTTTGCAGGTGCGACATTAATGATGTTGGACATTTAACCAGATCGACACTGAGAATGTTAACATGTTAAATGGCGACAAGGTGACTGCAAACTGGTGGCAGATGAGTAATTACATATCCAGGTCCTGGGTTAGCAGAGAAAAATAGTTTTGGTTATAATCCAATCAAACACAGGTTAGTCAGTGGGTACCATAGGTTGAAAGTGCGTTTTGTTCTGACAGAACTTGAAATTAAGTACTGCAACCTTATAATAGACTATAGTACAGCCTGATAGCAACACCAGGATGTTGTAGGAATATTGGTTTTAACAGAACTTCCGGTCTGCCAGAGCCAGTATATAGCGCATACTGGTCATAAGACACACTTTTCACATTCTCTGTTTTTCAGCCAGTGTTCACTAGCCCTGTTGCCAGTCACATCACATATCAAAATATCAGCTATATTATCAGACACAGTGGCCATTCATATTGCATAGCTCCCATTTGCAGCCACACACACAAAGGAGGAGCTTAACAAATACACATCAGTGAGTGGAGCTTATACCCCTATTACACCAACCGTATAACCCGGGTTATTGCCAGGTCAATCCAGGTCGGGCCTCAGTGTGAACGGCTCACAAACAAAGAACCCGGAATTAATTACCAGGCAATCTTACTCGGGTTGAGAGCAGGGTTGAAAACGGGTTGGTCCCGGGTCATGCAGCAGTGTAAACAGGTGCTAGCAAAATTATTTGACCCGGCTAGCTTCGAAAGATGCTGAGTGGAGCTTCTGGGGCACTGGCAGATTATGTAATTTGTCAGTACCCTGCAAAGAGCACATGCTGCATACTTGCCTACCCTCCCGATTTGGTCGGGAGCCTCCCGAAAATTGGGTGCCGCTCTCGTCCTCCCAGGAAGGCAGGCAATCCTCCCGGCTGCCGCCCACCCCTTCTACCCCCCCTGCCCCGCAATTGCCTTAGCAACCCCCGCAGTGGGGGGGCGGTAACGCGATTCGTGTCATTTCGGCCCCGCCCCCTGCTTCACAATGCCCACAACACCCGGCCACACCCCTGATTTTGCCGATCTGGCTGCCCCCCTCCTGGAAGGGGCAGCCAGAATGTCAGCATGTCTGCCTACAGCCTGTTCCTGCAGCAGCATGTGTGCTCCCACGAACTGGACCGATGCAGAGATCAGAGAGCTACTGCTCATCAGGGCGGAGAAAGAAATGAAATGCCAGATGACCGGCACAGTTAAAGATGCGTTAGAGTACCGCAATATAGCCCAGATGCTGGAGTCCCGAGGGATAAAACGCACGCATTAATATATGTACCTATTTAATGTTAAAAAATCACAACTTTTGAACAAAATAAACATAAAACTTGTTTGGAACATGTAATTAAAAATGTTTTTTTTTAAATAAAATATATAATTAATCAATCTATAGGGAAAAGCAGGAATTACCCGGGTTCAGTGTAAACGCAGCCAACCTGGGAACAACCCGGGTCGAGGTACAGTGTAAACTGTGTCTGAAGTCGGGTTCAACCCGAAATTGACTAGTGTTCAAATTCCCGGGTCGGACCCGGGATTTTGGTGTAAAAAGGGTAAATGTGATGTCTGTAATGGAGAGCACATAGTGTTGTCATATTTCAGATATTTTTTGGGAAAAAAAAGATTCTTCCCACAGAAAAAAAAGCAATAAAGTGGAACAGCAAACAAAACCACAATAATTTGTCTACTGCCTCACATTTTAAGCATGATCTATCAGTATTTTTCTTTTGAAGAATCCTTATTCAATCTATAGATGTTTGCAATGTGGCATTCCTCTATGGATCTATTAGCAAATTTTACTCCAATAGTCATTAGCAGGCTGAAATACTGCTTAAATCTGAGTGTTGGACATCTGTTCGTACATAAAACATCAAAAATATTATAACTTTTAAGGCTCCACAAAGCTCTGTAGCACCAGACATTTGAATAAAAAAAAAACATTTTTACAAACTACAGGTTGATGAAGGAGGTGCAGACATGAGACAGAGAGATCTGCTCTTGAGGGTTTACAGTCTAAAGCACGTATCCAATTAGAGGCGAAAAGCCGTGATCACCGAAAAGTTTTCGCCGATGTGCGTTTTTCTCCTGTTTCTGAAGTAATGCCCTATTCAATTCCAGGACGTTTTCGCCTAGGTGAAAACTCCAAAGGTAAAAGAAGGCGAAAAAATTTCTCCAACAAAAGGCAGGAAAAAGAAAAAAGTGCAAAATCTATATTTTGGGGTACAAATGTTGGGACTTGGTTCAGAAACCTTTGGACACCCTCCCCCCTAATAACTAATTAGGCAAAAAAAACAACACCTTAATTCACCTCAAAAAAGAAGTCATTTTTGGGGTGAAAATGTAAAAAGTGTTGGAAAATGGGTCTAAAGTACTGGGACAGTTATTGAGGTGCTGTATGGACGGGGAAGGTGTTTTTAGGATTGCAGGTGGCTGCAACAGGTGTATTTTTAACATTTTTTATAGGCACAAAATACATTAGTACCTATTTTAATGTACCCCCAATTTACCTAGAGCAAATATTGTAACTGAGCAGGTCCTTCCTATTATCCTCCATACCCTCATTACAAACACATCACATGATCAGAGGGAGGAGATAGAATCACTTTTCCTAACACATCAAAATAATCTAGTTATAATCTTTAAGAATTGTATTATAATTCAAGCAAACGGAATTTACAATACATACTAAGCCTCAAAATTAAAACTTTCAATTCATATAAAAATGTTGCCGTCCCGGAAGTGAAGTCCGTTGACTATCGGTTCAAGATAATACAATCATATGTCCAACAATGCTAATAAAATACTTTCCAAAGAGTAGTTCGGTGGACGTGAGAAGTAACATGCTTATCCTAATACAAGTCCGGCTTTGTGGGGCCTCCAAACACCATAAAAGATACCCGCTCTGTTGGATGGAATGCACGTGACCCGCACGTACTTCCGGTCCTCTCTTTCTGCATGTCCCTCAGGAAACAAGGCGAACTCTACATAGGTTCCCGATACTTTTTGGGACACATTCCATAACGGACCATAGACTGACTGAACCATATAGAAATCACATAGTCCCGTTAATAGTAGGTAATAGCTGAAAAACAGGATAATAAACATAGGTATAATATATATAGAAAAGTGTATAAAACTTCATAACTTAGTAAATAACCACATTTCTTAAAGCATGATCAAAGTAAAAATACCATTACAGTGTATGTGTAATAAAATATATAATTATAAAACAGATAAAAAAACACTAAAAAAGTAACAGATAAAACTGTAAAAATGCCCTATTTATAATAAATTATTGCAGAAACCATTTAAGTTCAAAATTGGCATTCAAACCCCTTGGGGCTAATGTCTTCAACTTGAATATCCATTTCATTTCAGTTTTAGCCAGACCTCTTTCTTCATCTCTCTCTCTCCAGGTGTTTTTTACGTTATCTATTGCCATGAAGTTAGTGATATGTTTAGTTGAACAATTGTGCACTTCTTTAAAACAAATAATGCTCTCGAGAGCACCTAATGGGAAATGATAAGAAGTTCTCTATAAACCAAATATATGAAGATATAAAGTCAATTTGTGGTGATATAGCAGCACTAAGTAGTCGTAGTCTAATGTTCCTGTATCAATTTTAATCAGTCTTTAAAAAGAAAAATTTCCGATAGTTCACCGTGGCTCCAATATCATCAGGTCATCACTCCTCAATTAGATATGAATCCTTCATCAATGTGCAACCTCCTCTGTGCAGATTTTTCAGATGTGCATACATCCAAGACAAAAGAGGGTTGTGCCACAATAGTGTAAAATCTTTACAATTTTATTTAAAGATTAAAACACACAAAATGAATGCATACCATAAAAGACCTTTAAAGCAAGGCAAACTGTTCTGCATATAGGGGTATTAATCTGCTCCCCCTATAGAGCGTTACCTTCCTAGTCTGGGTACTTCCAATGTAGTCAACACAAAACCAATGCGTTTCTACCTCACCTGAGGTCTTTATTAAGGTATCCAAAATTTCACAGAATGATATTCACTAACGCGTTTCTTCCTTGATAGGTTTTCATCCTATCAAGGAAGAAATGTGTTAGTGAACATCATTCTGTGAAATTTTGGAGACAGGTTGCAGCAGCACTGACACTTTCTCCAGCCCGGCTATTACTGTGCTTGTTACACAAGACTCCACAGGCATCCAAAGCGGGTGCTTCTATTACCGCAGGACAAGCACTGTGTGAGCAGCCTCTATTTCAGCCGAAGGTAGCATCAAGGTACTTTGGAGCGGCTGAGTCCCGCATCTGCAGTGGTGAGTTGTGATATATCACCTGTAAGCACCCGCTACTAGTGAATTTATCTGGGAGCCTGTATGAACAATGAATAAGGAATATTCTACTTCTACACATTATATTGGAGTAGAGATAATTTCTGCTTAGCCAGATGAGGCTGTAGCTACATACTTTATGCTCCATAAAATAACCACTCTCTCTCACCGAAAACGTGTTTAGTGGATAACAAGTGCCACATCCATCACATGTATGTTTACTTCATTTTTCTCCTAATTGTCCTGGAAGACTTATTTCTATTTCTCATTTATGTGGACAAATGTTGACAGGAATTATTATCAGAAACATTATTGCAGCTGTAATCAAGGATACACTAAAGAACTGACAGTTGTAACTTTCATATGATAATCACCGACACTCAGTCAGACTGATTTAGTGCTTGGGTTCACAGCTTCTGAATAATATTCTTTGCATACTGTGCAATGTGTATTGGACTTACATTATGCATGATTATGTATAAATCTTTATGATTTTTTTATTTTTATTTTTATCATATATATTCACTATTTTGTATTGATCGGTTTATTAAATTAATAACAGCACATTTGCATTTTTATATTCATTTTTACTGATTTATTTATTTATTAATTTATTGTAGTGATGTGTACATTGGATTTGTTCCTTACCCACAAATAAGGGATTAAGAGATTCCTCCCAGCGCTGTTTTTTGGATATTGATTTGGGTCTTTTGCTGGCAACTTTCATCACAGCAGTATGTATCTGTCCCTCTATTTTGTATTTTTAATTTAAACGTAATTTTTACATATTGGTTTCCATAACGCCATAGGTTATTTTCTTTCATTTGATATTCAAGTCCAAGCACACTATGTCCAAATTTTCCTTGGATCCCACCCAAAAAAACTAAATGTCGTCAATATATCGTGCCATGCTATCAAATCATGGTCACAGATTGCATTATTCCAAATGTGTTATTCCTCCCAGTACACCATAAATAAGTTGGCGTAACAGAGGGCAAATTTTGTGCCCGTTGTTATACCAGTTACTTGCAAGTAATAATTTCCATTAAAAAAGTAATTATTTCGCAGAATAAATTCAATTCTTTGTATAATAAAATCTTTTAAATATTCGTTAAACTCCATTTTCTCCAGAAACCACTTTATCGCCTGAATACCCTCATCATGCGGAATCACCGTATATAATGACATTATATCAGCGGTGGCCATAATTAGTTCATCACTCCAATTTATAATCTTAATTTTTAGAAGTACGTCCGTGGTGTCTTTTAAATGTGATCAGGGGTTTATCACCAATGGTTGCAAATGGGCATCTACAAACGCTGATAAATTTGTAGTAAGGCTGCCAATGCCGGCCACAATCGGCCTACCGGGTGGTTTCGATGCATTCTTATGCACTTTAGGCAATGTATATATCGTTGGTATAGTGGAATCTGTTATATTTCAATATTCATATACTTGTTTGGAGATTGTCTCTAAATCCAAAAAATTTGTTAACCGCTTATTGAGGTTCAACTTGATTTTTGAGGCAGGGTCAATCTTCAATTTAGTGTATACTTTCTTGTCATTCAGTTGGCGATTGATCTCACTTATATAGTCATCTCTATCCATCACTGATACACCTCCTCCTTTGTCGCATGGTTTAATTATCAATAAATTATCTTTTTGTAATTTAGTCAGAGCTGCGCTCACTTTTCTTGTTAAATTGGGTTTTTGCACTTGATTTTTTCCAATTTTTCAATATCCTCCAACACAGATTTTAGGAAACTATCAATTAAGCTTCCCTTCATATGCTTCGGGTAAAAAGTGGACCTCTTCTTAAATTTAGTATCCGCCTTTTTATCATTTGGGCTGGTGTTGTTGCCTTGTTGTTTGAAAAATGTTTTGATCGTTAATTTTCTCACAAATCTTTCCACATCTATAAACGTATTAAATTGTTCGATTTTATTAGTGGGGGCAAATTTAAGTCCTTTAAAGAGGAGGTTTTTTTTCAGATCTCGATAAAATATTGTTACTGATTGAAAATTTTTCCTGAATTATTAAATTCCTCCTCTAGTTGTTCCTCTGTACGAGTTTCTCGAAATTTCTACTTTCTTTGCCTCTTACGATTCTTACTCTTTTCTTTTATCTTTAATATTCCCCCTTCTCCGCTTGATTAATATCTTTGTTTCCTGGACCCTTTTCGCTTCTCTAAAAAAGGGGACCAATTCTCCTCTTGTGGTTGGATTCTTTTATTTGGCACAATTGTTGTCCATTGTTTTTGATTCCTATTATCATTATCTTTTTTCAACTTTTGTTCATTGAGGTATGGCTGCTGAAATGGAAGGTCTATACTTGCATCCTCATTGAAATTTTGATAATTTCTCCAGTTTTGTCCCAGTTTTTTCCATTGTCCTTTTCTTCCATCCCTATCTTGAAGGGAAGTATTTAACGGTTTCCACTTTCCATATATAGAATCTCTGCTGTTATCCATTTCCTCAAATCTTCTGTTCTGTTTGAATGGAGGTATATTTCTTTTATATGTCCTTGTTTGTCTCTTGGGACTCCTTACTATAGAATTGCTATTGCAATGGGACCATGTTTCTAAATGTCGTACCCGGCGGGGACTTTTAGATTTAGTGAACGAAATGTCAAAGTCTTCCTGGTCTTCCATTGTGGAGTCTAATGACTCACCCGCTTTGTTAATAATGATTTCCTTTAAAAAATGCCCCTTACCATCCTTATAATGATCGTGATCAATTTTAATTTTTTCTGTTTTTTGGGAATAATTTCCTTGGTGTTTTTAGCAATTCTTATTTGAATATCTCTGTCAAATTTGGTGTAATCTTGGAAGTCTTTAAATGGTTCCACTAGGGTTTGTAGTATATTAATTTCTTCTTTAATCTCCTGTAATTTAACTCTTTATTCTTTTACTAACATTTCCATCAGAGAGAAGGAACAAGTTTCTAAGGTACAAATCCATTCATCTTTAAAACTTTCTGAGACCTTTAGGTATAATCTGGTCTGCAGTATATTTAAGTATGGCAATTTCTCACCATATTCTGTTTACTTTGAGAAGCCACTTTTCTAACCTTCTCATTGCACTATCCAAATTATCATCAGTAAGTCTTGTATAATTTTCATTAAAACACTTCTTTCACTTTTTCTTCCCTGCTTTTAAGATGTTGGTACATATTGCAACCCAGTTATGTCAAAACCAGAAAATATCGTGAAAATAGAACTGTATATAGAATGGTGTCTGGAGACAAGGTAGGTGCTAAACAACAATGCAGCACTCGTGGTGTTTCTATTGGTTACACCATTATAACCCAATAATTAATGTAATACTCAGAAATATATAGAAACACTCAAATGTGCTGTATAGTACAAAAAATACAGGTATACTCTCCTTAAAGTCAGAAGACCCAATGGATGGATGTCCTTTCAATCACAGAGAGGCATTCAGAAGATTCCAAGCATATATAGTGTAATAAAACACAATATTTAATGTTTTCACATATAAAATCCAACTCCCACAACTTCAGGGAGACCACATACATAAACAAACAAATATCCACATCTAATGTAAAGGCAAAGTGGAAGTTTACCAGATGTCCCAAATATTTAGGCATGTAGTAATAATGAGGTGAGTTTCCAGATACCACAACGTACGACCACTTCCTTTGGGTTCACTGAGATATTGCACCTTGGTCCAAATAAAGACTGTCACACAGTTGTCAACACGTTTCGAGATGCACGTCTCTTCCTCAGGATGGTGTGACAGTAACTGAGCAGGTCCTTCCTTTTATCCTCCATACCCTCATTACAAACACATGACATGATTAGAGGGAGGAGATAGAATCACTTTTCCTAATACATCAAAATATTCTAGTTATAATCCTTAAGCATTGTATTATAAATCGAGCAAACGGAATTTACAATACATACTAATCCTCAAAATTAAAACTTTCAATTCATATAAAAATTTTGCCATCCCGGAAGTGAAGTCCGTTGACTTCCGGTTCAGGATAATACAATCATATGTCCAATCACATCACATGAAAATCAAGTTGAACCTCAATAAGCTATTATCAAAATTTTTAGATAAAGAGACAATCTCCAAACAAGTATATGAATATTTAAATATAACAGATCCCACTATACCAATGATATATACATTGCCTAAAATGCATAAGAATGCATCAAAACCACCCGGTATGCCGATTGTGGCTGGCATTGGCAGCCTTACTACAAATTTATCGGAGTTCATAGATGCCCATTTGCAACCATTGGTGATAAACACCCGGTCACATTTAAAAGACACCATGGGTACTTCTAAAAATTAAGAATATAAATTGGAGTGATGAACTAATTATGGCCACCGCCGATGTAACGTCATTATATACCGTGATTCCGCATGATAAGGGTATTCAGGCGATTAAGTGGTTTCTGGAATTTAAAGAAGATTTAAAAAATATTATTATACAAAGTATTGATTTTATTCTGCAAAATTACTTTTTTAATGGAAATTATTACTTGCAATTAACTGGTACGGCAATGGGCACTAAATTTGTCCCCAGTTACGCCAACTTACTTATGGTGTACTGGGAGGAACAACACATTTGGAATAATGCAATCTGTGACCATGATTTGATAGCATGGCATAGATATATTGACGACATTTAGTTTTTTTGGGTGGGATCCAAGGAAAATTTGGACATAGGCCCTCATTCAGAGCCGCACGTTACCAACAGTACGCTCGTTGCGTTCCGATGTTGACTAACCGTGCATGCGTCGGTGTTACACTGCGCATGTGCGTACGGCAGATTGCGAGCTTTTTTTCTCTCGTTCCTAAAATAGCGTACAGGAAGTGACATGTCAAATGTGATTGACAGAACAGGGCGTTTTTGGGTGTTGACGGGGGTGGAGATGGAAAAACGCAGGCGTGGCGAGGCGTTTTTGGGGCGTACATACATTAGCAGATGCGAACGTCAAATGTGTTCGGACCATCACATACGTCACTGGAACATCCTCTTTCCCTTCAAAATGCTCGCACAGTTTAGGGTCTGGATTACTCAACCACATTGGCGATGGCCTTCTCCTCCGTCCCGGGACTCCACGATGTTGCAGCGATTAATCGCGGGTGGTCACAAAAGCAATTATTGTTGTATTGAAAACCGGCTTGGTATGTGTTTGGAAAGCAGTTTATTGGGATAGCACAAAACCGTACGCAGGTGGAAATCATACCTGCTAATGTCAGGATTACACAATCAATTGGCGTACATTTTTGGGGGGTTTTTTTGGCCTCAATTTGTTGTTTATGGCCTATAGTGACAATAATGTCATGCTTTAATTAGCTCCCCTTTTTTTTTTAATGTGGAATTTGCATCGTTATGTGATTTTTTAAACGTTCCTTCAAGAGGCCTTTTTTTTAAAAAAATGAAATGGTTTTTTGTGTCCTTTTTTGCCTTTAGGGCCAGGATTAAATGTAACCCATTTGTACAATAATGTCACAATACAATGTCAGATTTTTATCATAAATTTATTGTTTAAACACAAACCAATTGGCATAATATTTTGTTTTCTTTTTCTCTGGCAAAGATACTTTTTATCAAAAATAAATAATCAATAACTGCTAACATAAACGTACAAAAATAAATTAAAAACATTTCACAAGAAAGGAGAGGGAAGTTTTGACCAGAAAGGAATATGAGCCAAGCACAGAAGGAGTGTGGGAAAATTCGCCATTGCTGTCACCGTTTTTTCGCCCGTTTGGATGGGGGAGGGTGGGCGCCAGACCGGGTCCGGGATGCCATCGGGCTGGTCTGTCCAGAGGCAGATGTTGTGGCCTCTGGACTAGGCACAGGGCTAGGCACATTTGGAGGATTGGCTGATGTTGTGCCATAGGTGGAGGATCCTGATGTTCCGGCAGGAAGGGAGGTCGGCTCCACCATGTGCTGGCAAACGAGCTGCTCCAGGGCATTGGCGATGCGGATGTTGGCCCTGGTATTTTCCGCCAGGGCCTGACCAATGGTCACGTTGGCCGCAGCATTTTGCTCCAGGGCCTCAGCCACCCGTAGCAGACTGGCGTCCATCCTCTGCAGAATCTCCGTATGGAAATCCGATTTTAAATTGAGTTCTGTGAGGAGGCCCACTGCCTGTGAGGGGGCACGCCCTGGACTGGCTTCTGCAGGGTCCTCAGCCGGATGTACTGGTTCCTCCCCTGCAGAGCCAGCAGAAATTCTGCGGCCAAGGCTTCCCTCTGGAGCAGACTCATCCGCCTGTGTCTCTGTTTGAAAAATGAGAAAAGACTCACATTAGAATCTACATATTGGCACAATAGCATTTCAGAGTTGGTGACATCACAATACTTACCTGGGCCAACATGAGGAGCCGCAAAGTCTGGCATGTCCGTATCCATGTTGGACACGCCAAACACCTCCACCGGCTGCACACACCCCTGTGCCAGCTCTTCTAAATCCGTCAACTCCAATGACACAGGGGTGGGACCCCCACCTGTCCCCCTTGCATGCCTAGCCCTGTCCGCGAGTTTTTGCTTTAGGCGATATTTGAAGTCGCCCCATCTGTGGGGAAAAATGGAAGCCATTATCCTTTGGTTTAAAATGGGGTTTGTTTTTAGGGGGGGCAAGGGTTTACTTACCGCCGTTTGACATCCCGGGCTAGACGGACATAATCACCCACCCTATTGACAGCAACGGCTACCTCTTCCCACATTCTCCACTTCTGGCTTAGACTCATATTCCTGTCTGCCTGTGGCAGGATGTCCACACACTTCTGGATCAAAACCTCCATCTCCTTTCTTGTGAAATGTGGCTGCCTTTTTTTTTTGCCCGCTTTGGCCGGAATACTGGGCCCAGCAGCCTCTTCCATGTCATCCTCCTCACCTATTTGTGTAAATTTACAGAATTCACAAAATCACAACTTGCCTAATCTTATGTTTCAAATTAATCATTGATAGAAAATGCATGAAAGACTTACCGCCTGACTCTTGGGCATTTTTTCCCTGGTCTGTCGCCATGTCTGAGGTCCAAACAAGAAATACACCAGAATTTTAATGTGTTTTCGTGACGTATTTATACATGCGTCCTTATTTTGCGGCCGCATCATTTATTGTGCAGCCCTATGATCCCTCCTTAATTTGTGCGGGAAACGAAACACTATTTATGGCTTGGTGTGTCTCAAGTCGAGGTGGCGTTTTTGGATTGTTGGAGGTTATCTTGGCTGGAGTTTATTGATTGCGTAGAAAGGAGTTGGCGGTTGGAGATTCGTTTGTTGGTTAGATTTGCGTTTTTTTTTCCGCTATCTTTGTTGGTTTATATTTTTGGGACCTCGTTTCTTGATTTGGTAAGTTTTGTGAAGTCTAACTCTTGTTCAATTGTTGTTTCATTGTGTTTCGTATATTTTGTAATTTTTGGATCCCTAATTTCTTCTTTTTTAGATTTTGATTATTTTCGACCCCAAAGACGTTTTGATTTTGCATCTTAGATATTTGCTCTTGGTAAGTCCATTTTTTATCTTGTATTTGCAAACTAATTAGCGCATTTTTAGTAGTTAC
This sequence comes from Taudactylus pleione, assembly GCA_031769625.1. Taxonomy (NCBI): domain Eukaryota; kingdom Metazoa; phylum Chordata; class Amphibia; order Anura; family Myobatrachidae; genus Taudactylus; species Taudactylus pleione. Next base: position 31,577,673 of record JAUIMM010000040.1, on the reverse strand, counting down.
TCTTGTGACTTGTATTAGCGAACTAATTAGCGCATTTTTAGTAGTTACTCTTGTGACTTGTATTAGCGAACTAATTAGCGCATTTTTAGTAGTTACTCTTGTGACTTGTATTAGCGAACTAATTAGCGCATTTTAAACAGCTTAATAATCATTCTAACTTTTTGGTGGTTTATCTTTCGCTTTTTGAGCCAACATTTCGACCCGTTTTGATGTACTGTGTTAAATGTCGCTTTGCGGTTTTGCTAAATGGGTGTTTGGCATATTTTAACTTTGGTCTAGCACAAAATTTATAATCAAAAATGCACAGAGTGAAATGTGTCAAGTAATTTTGTTGTTTATTTTCAGTTTGGACGTATCATGACAATACCCCGGCATGTAAGCAGCAATGGATGGTATCATCAAGCTAAGTTGTTTTAATATAGTTTTGGGGTGGGTCAAAAGGCTTACTTTGAAATCTTTGAATTTCAGGTTGATCTGGGGCGGATTGTTCTGGCCATGCTTCCGGAAGCCGACCAACCTCAATCTCATCCCAGGCGTAGGCATCGTAGGCATGCAAGGCCCCAGATATTTCGAACACGTGTCACCCTTTTTGGAATGCCCGATTATGAGGTTTTAAGACGCTACCGTCTACCTCCCAAAATCATCATAGACACTCTCTCATTAATAGAAAGTGATCTTGAGCGGCAAATTGACAGTCCAACAGCAATACCACCACTGACGCAATTTATGGCGGTGTTACATTTCTGTGCCTCAGGATCGTTTCAAACAACGGTGGGAATAGTGGCGGGCATCTCCCAATCCTCCTTTTCCCGGATCCTGAGGGCAGTGATGGAGGCACTTTTCAAGCACCTCCATAATTTTATTCAAATGCCTTTGGATATGGGTGCCCTTAGTGTGGCCAAGGCCAATTTTTACCAAATAGCTGGCTTCCCACACATCATAGGGGTTGTGGATGGTACTCACATACCACTTCAGCCTCCAGCACGGCTGGAGGCAATATTTAGAAACAGGAAACACTATCACTCCCTGAATGTAATGGTGGTATGTGATGCCTCCCTCCAGATCCTGTCCCTGAATGCTAAATTACCAGGAAGTGCACATGACTCATTCGTCATCCGGCAATCAGGGATATGGCAGAAATTAACCAACCTACAAGCTGGTGATGCGTGGCTTCTGGGTAAGTGGAGACCTTTAGTACATAACAATGTTAAGCTTGATACACAGTGTTCCTGATGTTGTCTCTTATTTTTCACAGGAGACAGTGGATACCCTTGCATGTCCTGGCTGCTCACTCCTTATTTGGCTCCCACACCAGGCTCACAAAGTGAGTATAATTCCGCACTTACAGCCACCAGGCAAGTGGTGGAGCGCTGTATCGGCCTTTTAAAAGGCCGATTCAGATGCCTCCACCGCTCTGGTGGCGAGCTCATGTATTTGCCGGATATGGTGTCAAAAATTGTGGTCCTGTGTGGGATATTTCACAACATCGCCATAAGGAGTGGTGTCCCAATGCAGCCAGAGGATGCCTTACCTGAGGATGGCCCCCCAGAGGTTGGTCGGAGGTCAGTATGTGGGGGGGCCATACGCGATGATGTGGTGGCCAGATTTTTTAGGTAAGTTTGACCAAAACTACAGTGTTTATACCTAATGTGTTTGTGTTTGTTTGCGAACATCTAATTTATTTGTATTTTTTTCACCATCTTCTGTTTGATCACATAATCTTTGGCACTCCAACGCTCACTACTTCCTGCTACCCTTACCAAACCTGGATCTGGTGATTTGGGGCATATATTCTGGAACCCATATCGCAACGCCATGTTTGTGGAATCATGTTGGCATGGTCCTTCGTCAACCAGTTCTTGATTGTTTTTTTAATTTAAATATTTTATTTGTATGTGTTGTATTTGAGTTTATCACTGTGTTTTTTTTTGAGGGAGTGACCACTTTGATTTCTCATTTATGTTGTGAATAAATGTTTGGAGAGTGAAATGGTCTTCCTTTTTTTGGACGTTAACAGCAAGTGTAACCAGGTTAACACACCTTACATTTGTCTAAGGGGTAATCCAGTACTGACACCAGTTGATGTAAACTGAAATATGTTTTCAGGTTCCCAACCCACACCAAAAGGAAGCCTGTCCAAACCTTTGGATTTGGAAGATTGGCCTAAGCAGCTTGCACACCAACTAGGAATCTGTAAAATGTAGAAATATCTAATTGACACTACACCCAAAAAGGGAAATGACATTGTTACTGTTGTGTGTTTCTTGTGGCAGATTTAAATACAAATACAAAACACAATCTAACTTTTAAAAAAGGGAAATCCTTGCAGGAACAGTCAACTTATGTCAGGGTTTTTTTTTTTGGTTTTGGAAAAAAAAAATGAGCCAGAACGTATATTCGAAAACAACAATTTATTTACAAAACTAAAAAAAACAAAAAAAAATACTGGCGAAGGATGCCAGACAGCCGGTCAAGGCCCACAAGAACGCCAATGACATGTTGGCGCATCTGGCCAACACATTCGACCACCTCTTGCCGACGCCTCTGTTCCTCTGTGGGTGAGAAAAGTGTGTGGATTAATAAAACAATAGGGAAGCCACATTAACCAAAAAAAAACACAACGAAATCACTCCTAAACCTAAAAAAAAAAAAAAAAAAAAAAAAGGCCTATGTACAAATTCCCACAGGTGTGATATGTGTATGTTGAAACCAGCAGGAAGAGGTAAAGGCAAACTGCTAAATCACCAAAAGTAAACCCAAAAATCACGAATAAAGGCACGACACATGATTACATACAAACAGTTTGTGGTTAAAAAAAATGCGAAAGAAAAACATACCGGGAGCCAAAACGGGAGCTCCGGAAGTCCCTCCATGTTCTTCCTCGGAGGAGCCTTCATTCCCCAAAGAACGGGGAGGGGTAATGACGGACTCCGGGGAGGGGGTAATTGGAAGAGGGGTGGGTGCAAGAGAGGGGGAAGTGGGACGGAGGGGAATGAGGCCCGACAGTTCCGGGAGAGGGTCTGGGAAGGCTGGGGAGGAGTGGGGTATAGGGGAAATATTTGGGGTGGAGTGTTGGCTGGGGGTTGGGGATAGTGGCCGGGAACGGCGTCTGGCCGGACGGTGACGGCGTAGTCTTGGCTGTCCACCTAAAATATGTCAAACAAATTGAGGTTAGTTTCTGGCCAAATCCGGGGCCCAAATCCAAAAAAAAAAACCACCAACAAAAAACATGCAAATAGGAGTAGAATGAAAAAAACAGAAATAGAGGGAAAACATGCACACGCAGATATGAGGACAAATAATAAATAGGACAGACAGGAAAACATGCACACGCAGATATGAGGACAAATAATAATTAGGACAGACAGGAAAACATGCACACGCAGATATGAGGACAAATAATAAATAGGACAGACAGGAAAACATGCACACGCAGTTTGCCCCACAAACACAAACATGAAAACCACAATACATAACACTTACTTTCCAGTATCTGCATGCGAAAGCATGCCAGCAAGCGGGGAGTTCGCCGTTGCAGGTCTGACCACCTGCGCTCCAGCTGCCCGATGTTGCGGCGTGAACCTAAGGACCGCAGGCGGGACCGTGCCTCCGCATACGCGGAGCGCTTCTGCCGGTTGGTGATGGGTGGAGGCTGGCTGGTGATACGGCGATCCATCACCTCCGTAAGCACCAGCAACTCGCGCCTGGTGAATGCGGAGGCTCTCATGATGGCAATGGAGTTTTTCATACAAAACATTTTTGATAAAGTGTGCAAAAAATTTCTGATTGGCTAATGTATTTTGGAAATTAACAGGAGCAATTTTATTGGTTAGTGTATGAGTCATGTGTTCAACAGGGCCAGAAATCTCAGGAGAGTTATGATAGGCTTGATGCAGTGACATGCGTTTGCAAATTTAAATAAAGAAATGAACCCCGGAAAATATGCGGGGATCCACAGCAATAGTACAATTGTTTAATTGTGGTTCACATGTTTTTTGAACAATAAAAGCGAATGTTCCATCCGTACGTATTCTGCGGGTAAACACAAACACGGACAAGAGTAAAGTTTCTTGCATTGTGTTGAAAAAACAACAACAATTAAGCTAATTGATACATTGATTGGCATGATACGATTGAGGGAGGTAGGCAGAATAAAGGAGCAGGTAATCGACATCTGACAAGGCCACTTCCGGTTTCACTTGTGCGTGCGTTCCCTTCAAGACATTTCAGGGATGTACGCTCGCTATTTCGCACGCTCGTTAGTTAGAGGAGGGGTCGCCTGAGTTTAGGGAGGAATTTTAGATGCGAACGAAAATACGAGCGAGCCATTGAATTTAAATAATTTTGTACGTACGCCTAACGTACGTGCGCCCGCTTGCGAGTGGGTCTGAATGAGGGCCATAGTGTGCTTGGACTTGAATAAGAATGAATATAATGTCGATTTAACTTTGAATACAAGTAAAGAAGAAATACACTTTTTGGATTTAACCCTATATATTGAAAATGGAAACTTGGAAACTAAATGTAACAATAAACCTACCGATGCGAACAATTTAATTTCCTGCAATAGCGAACATCATAAAAGTTGGCTCAAAAGCGTGCCCAAAAGGCAATTTTTGAGGTTGAGATGCAACTGCAGTAAAAAAGAAGTATGTGAAAAAAAGGTTAAAAGAAAAAGGCTATGACGAAAATGAACTCAAACAGTTCAAAGAAGTAGTATTTAATAAAGATAGAGATTCAATTTTGGATAAGAAAAAGGAAACGAAAATTGATGAACTTCAACAATGGGCCTTTATCACTCAATATACCGGTTCTCATGTGAAGATGGAATCCATCTTTAAAAAACATTGGCATTTGTTTTTAAAAGATCCCATCTTACGCAATATTATTCCAGTCAACCCGAGGTTCATATATCGTAAAGCCCCTAATTTAAAAAATAAACTTACCAAAAGTGCTTTAGCTACAACAACTCCACATACTGTTAGAACAAAGGGTTTTTTTTAGATGTGGTAGTTGCCAAGGTTGTAAGGAAGTGAAGACGTCGACGAGTAAATTTAGTGAATTCCATGTGAATGTTCAATCCCACAAATTGCATAATTTTAAGACATGTCACAGTACAAATGTGTATTTTATCGGGTGTAGTTGCAATTTATATGTGGGCAGAACCGGCAGAGCCTTGAAGACAAGGATTAGTGAGCACTTAGAAATATAAGGAAGGGATTGATCACTCATTCACTTTCAAACTATTTTAAAGAAGTGCACAATTGTTCAACTAAACATATCACTAACTTCAGGGCAATAGATAACGTAAAAAACACCTGGAGAGAGAGAGAGATGAAGAAAGAGGTCTGGCTAAAACTGAAATGAAACGGATATTCAAGTTGAAGACATTAGCCTCAAGGGGTTTGATTGCTGATTTTGAACTTAAATGGTTTCTGCAATAATTTATTATAAATAGGGTATTTTTACAGTTTTATCTGTTACTTTTTTAGTGTTTTTTTATATTTTATAATTATATATTTTATTACACATACACTGTAATGGTATTTTTACCTTGATCATGCTTTAAGAAAAGTGGTTATTTACTAAGTTATGAAGCTTTATACACTTTTCTATATATATTATACTTATGTTTATTATCCTGTTTTTCAGCTATTATTGGGACCATGTGATTTCTATATGGTTCAGTCAATCTATGGTCCGTTATGGAATGTGTCCCAAAAAGTATCGGGAACCTATGTAGAGTTCGCCTTTTTTCCTGAGGGACATGCAGAAAGAGAGGACCGGAAGTACGTGAGGGTCACGTGCATTCCATCCAACAGAGCGAGTATCTTTTATGGTGTTTGGAGGCCCCACAAAGCCAGGCTTGTATTAGGATAAGCATGTTACTTCTCATGTCCACCGAACTACTCTTTGGAAAGTATTTTATTAGCATTGTTGGACATATGATTGTATTATACGGAACCTAAGTCAACGGACTTCAATTCCGGGACCGCAAAATTTTTATATGAATTGAAAGTTTTAATTTTGAGGATTAGTATGTTTGTTAGTATGTATTTTAAACTCCATTTGCTCAAATTATATTACAATTCTTAAGGATTATAACTAGATTATTTTGATGTGTTAGGAAAAGTGATTCTATCTCATCCCTCTAATCATGTGATGTGTTTGTAATGGGGGTATGGAGGATAAAAGGAAGGACCTGCTCAGTTACTGTCAACACTGTCCAGAGGAAGACATGCATCTCAAAACGCGTTGACAACTGTGTGACAGTCTTTATTTGGACCAAGGTGCGATATCTCAGTGAACCCAAAGGAAATGGTCGTACGTTGTGGTATTCGGAAACTCACCTCGTTATTACTACATGCCTTAATATTTGGGACATCTGGTAAACTTCCACCTTGCCTTTACATTAGATGTGGATATTTGTTTGTTTATTTATGTGGTCTCCCTGAAGTTGTGGGAGTTGGATTTTATATGTGAAAACATTAAATATTGTGTTTTATTGCATTGTTTTCTACATCTGTTTTACCACATATGCTTGGAATCTTTTGAATGCCCTTCTGTAATTGAAAGGACATCCATCCATTGTGTCTTCTGACTATTGTCCTAGAACTCAAAAAGTAATAATAATTGGAAAAACCAATCATCAGTATAGTGATTCCTTCGTGGTGCACTCTTTTGTACATAAATGATTTGTTAGTATAATTAAAAATTAGCTTTTAATATATTTCCAATAAAACAATAGGGATTTGTTGTGCTCATTTATAAAATATCTAATCGAGCTCCCTTAGCAATTAATCTCATGAACTTATAAAAATATATCTATTATAAGAATTAGCATAAAGTAGGTGGTGACTATGCTTGTTTGAATTCATATGCTCATATAGCTCCTGATGGGTACATAATATATTATAATAGCAGGGTCAGGTACAGTTCGTATGACATAAAAATTGTAAATAATACTTGGAAATAACTCATAAATTAGAACTGTATGTAATAATAACCACTCGGTCATTTGAGATAAATCTATACATTGAGTGTGATAATAGCGTGTCTGCTGAGTATAATCCCAAATTCATATACCATGTATGTCCAAACACAAACACATATGCAAATGATCCCTGGCTTGCAACAAATGATTTAATCCTATTGCCGGGTTGGATACTACCTCAATGTAACAAAAAATAAATAAATAAATATTATATATATATATATATATATATATAAAATCCAAAATGGTCCGGCACTCATGTATAGTAATAAACTTCGCCCGGTGCCATCACATATAACAATAAATAGGCATATCACAAGGAGCGGCACTCAGGGCATATTCACAAAGTATACGCAGACACAAAGAGCGTTATTCAACGTTTCAATCTTAAAAGATTTTCGTCAGGAATTACAAGCAGTAAAACATCACCCTTACCTTATACCCTCTCACCCAGTATGTGAACAGCGTGCATCTCCACGGGATCCCGCATCGAGGCCGGGAACCGGGGCACACAACGATGACGTCATCAGCAAATCAAAGCTGTATGCGTCTGTGACAACAACCATCACCATGGAGACCAAGTACACAGAAATACACAGAGTGGAGTGAGCAGCATAGTACATCTACAGTAGCACATATGGTATATACAATTAGCATGGGGAAATAAACATGCTTCATAAACCGCAATCAGCCCAGTAGAGACGAGGATGTATATATAATAATCTTAATCAGACTGATTTATATGTATCAGAAACAATGTAGCACCATTATATATGTGTAGCTCATATCCGCTAGGCAACTGACAGGGAACAGATAGTTCGACAAAGGTGGGAACACTAATAAAGGTACTCAATATGTTCAGATATAGATCATGTAAAACATGATAGGGGTAAAACCTCGTTCAAACCCTTAGGAGTGATCACATCTAAATAATTAATCCAAAAGGATTCACGTTTTAGCAATATCCCATTCCTATCACCCCCTCTCTTGAGGGGAGGTACATGATCAATCATTCTATATCGGAGACTGGCAAGATTATGCCCAGCCTCCAAGAAGTGCCGTGCCACTGGTTGATCACAGTCTCCACTATTGAGTGCTTTTCTGATGGTAGATCTATGAACTCCCATCCTTTCTTCGAATTTTCTGGCAGTTTTACCTATATATGTAAGTCCGCAAGGACACAAAATTTGGTAAACCACAAAACAAGATTCACACGTTAAGTGGAATTTGATGTTTAATACTTTGCCAGAATGAGGGTGATAGAAAGAGTCACCTGTGAGCATGTGTCTACACGTGACACAAGTACATTTAAAACATCCTAATTTTTTGGGTAGAAAGCTTTGTAAAGGACTTTTGCCTCTGCCCAAAATATCCCCTTTAACCAACAAATCTCTGAGGTTACTACCTCTAGAGTAACATGGGCGAAATGAGTAGTCATTCAATTGCAGTTCTCTATCTGTTTTAATTAAATTCCATAATTGTTTGGTAATATTATTAATTTCTGGGGACAATGTATGGAACTGCGTAACCCATGTAAATTTGTTGGTTTTTTCAACCCGTGTTTTCCTATGCAGGAGATCTTTTTGAGGCACCAATAGAATTTTCTGTTTCATTTGTAATAAACGGTGAGATTCATAACCTCTAGACACAAAGCGGGCAATCAGCTCATCAATTTGATGTTCTGCCAATGTGGTATCGTTATTAATTCTTTTTAATCTCACCATCTGAGAATATGGGATACCATATTTTAAACTTTTTGGATGGCAGCTGTTAGCATGTAAGAACGTGTTCCGATCAGTACTCTTACGATAGACGGTAGTGTTAATCTTAGAGTGCTGTAAACTAATTTTAACATCAAGGAAATCAATCGCTTCTTGATGCATCTTATATGTGAATTTGACCGGACTATCGGAGAGATTATGAGCATCAAAAATACATCCCGTGGAGATGCACGCTGTTCACATACTGGGTGAGAGGGTATAAGGTAAGGGTGATGTTTTACTGCTTGTAATTCCTGACGAAAATCTTTTATTAAGATTGAAACGTTGAATAACGCTCTTTGTGTCTGCGTATACTTTGTGAATATGCCCTGAGTGCCGCTCCTTGTGATATGCCTATTTATTGTTATATGTGATGGCACCGGGCGAAGTTTATTACTATACATGAGTGCCGGACCATTTTGGATTTTACATTGGAACAGTTCTGTTGGACACATGGAATTGGACCAGGTCATGGCACCGTGCAGAGCTTATTATATGCTCTTGGACAGTATGTATTGATCAGTTCTTTGAGGATTTTCCCTTTCCTACATTTGGAAAAGGTTTTGATTTTTGTTTCTTATTATTATTTTTTCACTTACTTGGAGAACCTGTTATAGAGTACACACGATTGGATTTGACACAATGGCTGAATCTATTGATATAGAGGATGTACAATTTGATGCATTAACTATTCCGCAATATGAGATACTCAGTTTTTCTGAGTCAGAGGCGGAACAGATTTTACGAATGGAACCACTTTTTGCACAGCCTGAAGCACTATCTATGGATACAGTTTTTCGGGACTTACTGCGCTTGAAGAAAAGAGAGATCGACTTCAATTATCATGCAATCAGTTTGAGTGATTATTTCCGTGCCAAAAAGATCCCTAGGGGATTTAGAGTCTGTAATTGTCCTACTATTGGAAGATTTGATCCAGCGTTCTGCTGCAAATGGATCGCAGTGTTAAACAAATGTTCACTTGACTTAATGCTCTTAGTCATTGACCAATCCAACAAAGAAGTTCAAGTTACTAAAGACAAGATTCTTAATTTTGAGAAGGATCACTTACAAACCTTATCAACTGACCAGCAAGAGGATTGGATTGGAAAATTGAATAATCAAATATCCAATTACAAACGTGATTTAATTAAATTTAAACGAGAAAAATTACAAAAGGTTGAAAAAGACTACGAGCAACATCAAGTTTATCGTTGGTAATAGATCTGATGAGAGAAGAATACCGTTTCATAGGAGAGGGAGATATCCTAAAAACAACATAGACACAGATACATCTGCTGACGGCAATAGTACTACTAGCGAGAATGACACCAGATATCGCAAACGCCGTGATCCAACTATCCCTTTAGGAGTGGCTACCCGTACCAAGGGAGCTCTTTTAAACGATCTACCCGCAGGGGCGGCCAATATCGACGGAAGAGGACGTGGAAGAAAGCCTCCGGCAGCTCCGAAGAGGAAATCATTTTTAACTTATCCAGTCATGATTTGACTAGGGCAGAACGCAGTCTTTTAACTAAGGGTTTATCCTTTGTCCCCTCTAACAATTTCGTGGACTTACGCTGGCAAGTTGAAAAACAACAACTTAGTCGTAAACTTAAACTTAGGGAATATTTTATTAAAAATCAATCTTCGATTCCATTAAAGGTCAATTCAAAACCTGAAAAATTAAAACCACTTCAGAAGAAATCTTTGTTTGACCCATTGTCAAATAATGCGTCAATTAAGACGTTCATGAGATTGCTGGAACAGGAGACCATGGAAACAGTCAGAACTTCCAGGACTAAACCTAAACATCATAATCTATCACCCGAGGAAAGACGTGCCTTAAAATCTCTTAGAGAAAATGAACAATTGATAATACGCCCTGCTGATAAGGGAGGGTAAATAGTCCTTCAAGATATTACAGACTATAGATTAGAAATCAATAAACAACTTAATGAACCCGGCGTTTACTGTAAACTGAAAGGCGATCCATCGGCTGGATTTATTAAGGATCTAAGAGAAGTCCTGTTACTGGCAATGGATGCTAACCTCATCACTGATGAGGTCTTCCAGATCTTACTCCCTGATTTCCCCATAACACCTATCTTATACACATTACCCAAAGTGCATAAAGGTTTATACCCGCCTCCTGGCCGACCTATAATTTCTGCCCGTAAATCCTTATTTCAGCCTACATCAATTTTGCTAGACTCTATCTTGCAACCTCTCATTTTGGATGAATCAAGTTTTTTGTTGGATACCACCATGTTACTTGAACTAATGTTGAACTTGGAACTACCGAACGAGGACGTTTGGCTTTGTACGGCAGACGTCACCAGTCTATATACTGTTATTCCCCATCATGAGGGTTTGGCTGCTGTTAAGAGACTATTAAGCAGGAACGGATCATTTGATGTAGCACTTATAGAGATACTGCTACAACTTCTTGAGTTGATTCTTACAAAAAAAATGTTTCTGTTTGATGGGGATTTTTATTTACAAACTAGAGGATGTGCCATGGGTTCTTCCGTAGCACCGACTTATGCCAACATATATATGCTTGACGTTGAAAAACATCTGTTTTTTAATAATCCTCTGATTTCATCAAAAATTTTGTTTTATAAACGGTATATAGATGAATTATTATTGATTTGGATTGGCTCAAGTGACGATTTGAAATGTATTTTTGATGCTCATAATCTCTCCGATAGTCCGGTCAAATTCACATATAAGATGCATCAAGAAGCGATTGAATTCCTTGATGTTAAAATTAGTTTATAGCACTCTAAGATTAACACTACCGTCTATCGTAAGAGTACTGATCGGAACACGTTCTTACATGCTAACAGCTGCCATCCAAAAAGTTTAAAATATGGTATCCCATATTCTCAGATGGTGAGATTAAAAAGAATTAATAACAATACCACATTGGCAGAACATCAAATTGATGAGCTGATTGCCCGCTTTGTCTCTAGAGGTTATGAATCTCACCGTTTATTACAAATGAAACAGAAAATTCTATTGGTGCCTCAAAAAGATCTCCTGCATAGGAAAACACGGGTTGAAAAAACCAACAAATTTACATGGGTTACGCAGTTCCATACATTGTCCCCAGAAATTAATAATATTACCAAACAATTATGGAATTTAATTAAAACAGATAGAGAACTGCAATTGAATGACTACTCATTTCGCCCATGTTACTCTAGAGGTAGTAACCTCAGAGATTTGTTGGTTAAAGGGGATATTTTGGGCAGAGGCAAAAGTCCTTTACAAAGCTTTCTACCCAAAAAATTAGGATGTTTTAAATGTACTTGTGTCACGTGTAGACACATGCTCACAGGTGACTCTTTCTATCACCCTCATTCTGGCAAAGTATTAAACATCAAATTCCACTTAACGTGTGAATCTTGTTTTGTGGTTTACCAAATTTTGTGTCCTTGCGGACTTACATATATAGGTAAAACTGCCAGAAAATTTGAAGAAAGGATGGGAGTTCATAGATCTACCATCAGAAAAGCACTCAATAGTGGAGACTGTGATCAACCAGTGGCACGGCACTTCTTGGAGGCTGGGCATAATCTTGCCAGTCTCCGATATAGAATGATTGATCATGTACCTCCCCTCAAGAGAGGGGGTGATAGGAATGGGATATTGCTAAAACGTGAATCCTTTTGGATTAATTATTTAGATGTGATCACTCCTAAGGGTTTGAACGAGGTTTTACCCCTATCATGTTTTACATGATCTATATCTGAACATATTGAGTACCTTTATTAGTGTTCCCACCTTTGTCGAACTATCTGTTCCCTGTCAGTTGCCTAGCGGATATGAGCTACACATATATAATGGTGCTACATTGTTTCTGATACATATAAATCAGTCTGATTAAGATTATTATATATACATCCTCGTCTCTACTGGGCTGATTGCGGTTTATGAAGCATGTTTATTTCCCCATGCTAATTGTATATACCATATGTGCTACTGTAGATGTACTATGCTGCTCACTCCACTCTGTGTATTTCTGTGTACTTGGTCTCCATGGTGATGGTTGTTGTCACAGACGCATACAGCTTTGATTTGCTGATGACGTCATCGTTGTGTGCCCCGGTTCCCGGCCTCGATGCGGGATCCCGTGGAGATGCACGCTGTTCACATACTGGGTGAGAGGGTATAAGGTAAGGGTGATGTTTTACTGCTTGTAATTCCTGACGAAAATCTTTTATTAAGATTGAAACGTTGAATAACGCTCTTTGTGTCTGCGTATACTTTGTGAATATGCCCTGAGTGCCGCTCCTTGTGATATGCCTATATATATATATATATATATATATATATATATATACACACACACACACACACACAAACGAGATGCTAGCAGAGTACTCTGAAAAAAGGGGAGAGCAAAGACCACCCTGTAGGCGTAAATATCCCAGATGACCTGATACTGATTTATATCAGGATAACAATCCCTGATGACATACTTAAATATTATAAACTACTATAGGCAGATGATAATATGTTGTGTCACATAACCCCATAGAAATGTATATAGTAAGTACGGAGTACAAGTACCTGGTCCCCTCTGCTGTCCAGGGTCTTCTATGAGCGGGCACCTGGATGAGAGTGGGATCAGGAATAACTCCGATAGAAAATAAAGGGAGAGGTGGGGGACACCGATCCGTACGTGGTGTTAGGCAGTGTCTGTTGCTGAAAGCATTGCAGAAATCTGAATGCGCCACCGGACCAGGTCACGACCCACCCGAAGAAGAGTACCTGAGTTAAAATGACCGAAGGATTGGGCCTGACACCCTGCTAGCGTGCTGCTCCCTCCTGCAGTGGGGAATGACTGACTGGACACGTGTTTCACCACAACGGGGTTGTTCACCATACAGCCATTGGGTCTTCTGACTATAAGGAGAGTATACCTGTTTTTGTTGTACTATACAGCACATTTGAGTGGTTCTATACATTTCTGAGTTTGACATTATTATTGGGTTATAATGGTGTAACCAATAGAAACACCATGAGTGCTGCATTGTTGTTAAGTGCCTACCTTGTCTCCAGACACCATTCTTTATACAGTTCTAATTTCACCCTATTTTCTGGTTTTGACATAACTGGGCTGCAATATGTACCAACATCTTAAAAGCAGGGAAGAAAAAGTGAAAGAAGTGTTTAATGAAAATTATACAAGACTTACTGATGATAAATTGGAAAGTGAACCCAAAGGAAGTAGTCGTTATAATGGTGTAACCAATAGAAACACCCGAGTACTGCATTGTTGTTTAGCGCCTACCTTGTCTCCAGACACCATTCTTTATACAATGTATAGAACAGCCCTTTGACTCAATTTAAATACCCTAGGGTTATTAATACACTTCTATATTGATTCCCCGGGTGAGTTAGGCTTTATTGGGGGTACAGACTGATTTCCCCCCAAAAAATTTACCTTTTCTCCAGTACCACTATTTGCTGCATTCGCCAATATGCGTTTTCGCCTGTTACAATTGAATAGGGCAAAAGCGGGTGTGCGCATTGAGCAAGCAGGCGAAAACTTTGCCTCAAAACATGCGAATGAGGCGAAAACATCTCACTTTTCGCTGATCTTGGCTTTTCTCAGCTAATTGAATCTGGCCCTGACAACTAAATTCTCATTAATGTGCAGTCTCCATGTGCGCCTGCGCACATCACTGACAATTCCGTTACTACAAGATTGCACATTTTCCTGCTTGCCTCTTATGGGCGCGAGTGAAAATGTGCACGATAAAAGACTAGGATTTACTTTCATGCCAACAGTTTATTCAGCACTTTATAGTCATCGCTTCTAATGTAATTGCCCCCTATGATTCACGGTTCAACAATCAGTTACATGTTTGGTTAGGCCAGGATGACACTATACTGGAACATATTTGACGTTAGAAGTATGAAAATGAGAACGGACTCCTTTTTCAAGCTCCAACATGGTTGTGTGAGAAAAATAGCCTTTGCTGATCTCATTTTAATGCTTAGAACCCAATATGCAAATTTGTATAATAATACATTCAATTATGTTTCAGGCCAGATGAATTCTGCTTGTGATATACAAGAAATGCTGTGCCGCTTCACTTAAAAGCTATGATCTTGGCAATTCTCAGTTTAGACATTAAAACCAATTTAACTTGAAAGGTCTGATGAAACTCATAGTTGAATGTTTTTTGTAAATGTATATCATTCATACTTTGAATAATTTAATAATTCACTTCATTGAGGGAAAACAAACTGAAATGTTCTCAACATGATATAATCCAGTAGCCTGGAAATACACTGTTTTTTAAGCATCTCTTATGATAAATATAGCCACAGTCCTACAGTGGTAAAGGAGAGCTACGAATGCATTGCACTGTGTGTGTTTGGAACATCAAACAGGAGAAAAGTGTATTGTATCAGTTTGCCACACAACTGAGTATTCATACTTAGGGCTCTATTTGTTAACATTATTTGAGACTAAAAAAGTGAAAAAGGGTGTTTTCACACCCTTTTCACATTATTTTAGTATCACCTATAGTCATTACAGGGCAATTGGAGTAGAATTCGTAAAATTCTACTCCAACCCCTAAGTATCACTTATTTTTAGTAATAAGATCGGATTTCCCATAATTGTAATGGGAAATGTGATCCGACCAGAGTTACAAAAAATAAAATGTGAAAAAATACCTAGGGATCCGGTCTATATACAGATAGTAAAAAGGTTGACAATGTCTAGATAGACACCAGATGTTAGACAGTCAATATGTCGACAGGGACAAAAAGTCGACCAGGTCAAAAGGTCGACACAAAAAATTGTCGACATATTTTTATTTTATTTTTTAGGTTTAGGCACTTGCCGGAGGGTTAGGGTTAGGCACTTATACTGACGGTTAGGATTAGGCACTTACCCAGAAAGTTAGGGTTAGGCACTTACCGAAGGGTTAGGTTAGGGTGAAGATTAGGGTTAGAAAACAAAACAAAACACATGTTGAACATTTCTTTTGTGTCGACCTTTTGTCCCTGTCGACGTATTGACTGTAACATCTGGTGTCTATTCTAGACATTGTCGACCTTTATACTTTTAATCCACACCTATGCACCTGCATGTCCTGCACAGGACAAAATCAGTTATATAAAACATTTACTATTCTTATCTGTTTTCTTGATTTAATTTGACTTCCATGTAATATGCGCTTTATGGATTAGCTGTACACAATGGACCAGATTCAGACCCGCTAACTAAGAGCGATTTTTGGCTATCTGCGCATGCATATAATTCGCAGTGCGCGTGCGCGTGCGCAAGCCATTCATTGCGATCTGATTTTGGTACAGTAGCTCGTAAGCAACTATCAGGTCGCTGCTTTGAGTGACAGCACCGTTTGCGGGTGGTAACAGGGGAAAGTGCTTGTGAATGGGGGAGTGGATGTGCGAACGCAGGCGTGTCAGGATACCAAAACGCTGTTTAAAGGGCGTGCATAATTAGCAAAGTAGCGTTATTGTACATGTCACCTGCATGTATTTCAGCCAGCACTGATCGCTGTGCTTGCAGCAGGTTAAGACTACCTCAAGGGCTGCAAGCAGTTCCGATGGCTCACGATGGTCCCGATTAATCCTTCATTTCCCGGAGATGACGTGTGTTGCGAATGGTAAGGGGGCGTCTCTAGCTACTTGCGAGAGCACTCTGCCGTAGCTCGCTAAAACATAGTGGGCGTCCTTACGCGACGCAATGCGAGCGCTTAATTAAAATATCCGGCCCCCTTTTTGCCAGCGAGCGATCGCATCTTGCGAGCGGGTCTGAATGAGCTCCTAAGTCAGTATTCAGAGGAGGGCACAGTTGCAGTAGTGGCTGCGTCCTTATTCTACTGCCATGGCCAATGGGTATCTTATTGGAAAGGCCACCAGCTTCTGCGCGAATCCGCTAATGTGTGTACAATGACCCACTACCGGTGCACAAACAGACATTGCACCTCACTATGGCAAATGCAAATACGTGAGTAAGCATGGCCTTAGGCACAGACCCCGACGCGCCCAAGACTCTAAGCCACCACCCTTCCCTTTACCGCCTAGAAACGCCAATCAAAATTGTGTGGATCTCGATTTGCATCTCACGGCGGTAAATATGCGCGGTCTGTCCACCTGACTCACTCCCTATATGTACTTACTTTTGTTAACTACAGTTTATTTCATTGATTTATTATACAACTAGGATGCAAAATTCTTTTATACGATTATACACTTAAAATTTTCCACAGGCACTCTACACACTGCTTACAGTAAATCAGTGCTTTACAACCTTCGAGGTGTTGTGACAGCTACCAATAATATGGTTTTAAATATACATATACTAGTTTGATAATCAAAATGAATAGAGTGTACTGTATGTGTTTCCATATACAGTACAATTAAAATACAGTTTATATGTATTCTCTATTGTATTCACTCACATATTGTACCCATTTTTAACGCTCTATCCTGAATTCTTGATACCTCTTATCCTATACCCCTTTCACATCGCAAACTTGGCTCTGACCCGGTATTTTGAACACGAGTCCAAACTGGCTGAGACCCAGGTCAGACCTCTTTCACACTGCACCTTCGACCAGGGTTATTGCTGGGTTGGCCCTGTTCACACTGAACCCGTCAGCCATGTAAAACCCTATGGAAGTCATTAAAAATTTACTTTTTCAAGCTCACAAAGATCAGATCACTTAAGGGAATACAAGGGAGGGATGGGGACTGCTCACAGCATTGCAGGAATCATGGCTGACGGATTACCACTGTGTAGCCCTACGTTTGTGCTTTACTGCTGTTAGATTCAGCCAGTGAGAGCATGATGCAGCTTCTGGCAGCAACCAGTTCACTTCTTTATCACTCCAGTTAGCTATCACTGTAGTAACTGTAGTGATATTAACCCCCTACAGGCAGAATCGATATGACATACCGCCAGATGTGAGCCTGGCGGATATAATACCGACGCCGGAAGACAGATGAGTGAAGATCCCAACAAGGTAAGTAACTATACTATCCCTAACCTTCCCCCCCCCCCCTAACTGTCCCTTAGGGATGCCTAAACTTAACCCCCCCCCAGTGCCTAACCCTAACCCTCCGGGGGTTGTTTAACCCTAACCTCCCCCCCTGTGGTGCCTAACCCTAACCCCCCCCCCCCTCACCTAGCCTAACCCTCCCTGGGTGGGGGGTGCCTAACCCTACGTCCCCCCCCCCCCGAGAGCTCCTAAACCTAACTCTCTCCCTTCCACCCACGGTTGTCGGCTCCCGACGCCCGGCTTATCCTTTGTTCGGTATGCCGGGGGTCGGGATTTCGGCGTGTGGATAATGATAGGCATCAGGATTTCTACACCTATCATTAGTCCCATGCCAGGAGTTGACAGTTGGGAAGCCGGTGGTCGGCATTTCGACTGCCTGCTTCCTGACCGCATACCCTTCAGACTGCCGGAATGCTGCCTCTGCTGTTGTCGGCAGTGTGGTGCCTGTCTGTCTGATTGCTAACATCATCAAGTGAGACCCAGGAACATCCAATCAGTGTTGTCTGCTGAGTCCCGGGTTGGATAACCAGGGTAGGGCCTGTTCACACTGCACATAAATCCGGCTTGTTCCCGAGTTCAACTCTAGTCGATTGCAGGGTTGAAATGCCGAGTTGCTGGACCCGGCAATTTTTCTGTTGGCGCGTTCACAAAACACCTCGACCCGGCAATATCCCGGGTTACTTTTGCGACGTGAAAGGGGTATTAGACACACATAAAGGGGGACCCGGTGCATTGATTGGTAATGGCAGCAACAGATAATCTAATACACTTTTAAAAAAACATTTATTAAATCTCTGAATGTGAACTTGAGCACAAAAAGAGCCCTCAGATCATTTATCTCCATATGTGTTTAGTACTTGCCAATATGGAAGAAGAGAATAACGCCTAATACTGCCAGAGAGACAAAAATAAACACCGTAGAACAATATGGTACTGTCACAAATGTAAGGTAGGAATAGAAAACCTGTGTTTCTTTGTACAGTAATTTTGCTCACTGCAGGTACATTCCCAAATGAGCTCCAGCTGAGATCATAACGCTTATGTTTCTATTCACAATCAAGGAGAAAGGAGATGAGCCTTAATGCTGGGAATTGTAAGGGGAAAATAAAGACGTTAACAAAAAAAGAAACTTAAAGCAATATAGTGGCATTTAATCCAATGTTATATGAAATAAAAGCAACATGTTTCATAAGTCTTTTCAGACAAGATTCCCCTATGGCCAACTGAATCCTGTGCTTGTCAGCTTTGTCTTTCAATACAGAATGCAAGACAAAGCACAGTGCCTTTATCTGTGCACATCGCCCCCAGCTGCTATAAATGTTATTCTGCTACCTTAGGTGTCACTTATACCCCACATATCTTAGATTATAAGCTCTTTTGGGCAGGGCAATTTTTATCTTCTGCAGGTCATGTATTTTTACTGTACTATAATATACTGTGCTCTTTTCTTCTGGGGGAGGGGGGCTGTATAAATGGAACATAATAATAATCATAAATAATAATAAAGCCATTTTTATGTCGTTACAAAATTGGTGAGAGAGATAGATGGATAGGGCTTTATGGCCTTAGTTATGAGAAGGAAAAAAAAGTCCGACCTTTCTCTCTATCAAAGCTCCCCAACAGGTGACGGCTACAGCCAGTGATCGTTTCATTGGGTCTCACTGGAAAAGGCTTCACCGTGCCAAGCATAAATAAGCCTTATTAAGAAGGACAGTGGCGGTAAATGTACCATTGTCATCTCAGCAGATATTACTTACAGGTTAAACAAAAATATATTTAAACAAAGTATTTTTTCCTATGTGAAACATACAGCATTAAACTATTTTTTTTTTAGAATTTTATTTATTATATTTTCGGAGTGAAAGTGGAACTGGAGTCCAGGTTTTCAGGCCATTGCACACATATGGATGGGATACACATGCGCGGACTGGCTAGCGAAGGAGGTAGACTGCTCTTACCGCTTTAAGGTTGCATGGCTGTGGAGCATAGTATCACTGAACTGCTCCTCAAAAGGTAATAGGGTACTGGAGCGCTACACCATATAATACTGATGAATGGTGATGATGAACAATTATTGATGAGAAGAATATGGTGTAAATATTTTACTGATAACTATACAATAAAATTCCATAGACGTTCACAATGAAAAAAGAAATCAAATTAATACATAAATTGGCTATTAAATGAACTCAAAGTAATAAATTGCTCAGATATTGATGCAAGACAAATGGTATATGAATAATAAGTAATCGAATGAAATTGCATGCATAAATAATAATTCCAATCACTAGTGGGATGGTAAATGAACTCTCTTGATGAGAGAGCGTTATGGTGACAGATGGTTGTAACTGGTAATCGTCACAATAGAGACTGTTCCTTAACATGTGAATGTGACAGTACTGAGAAACCAAGTCAAAGAGTAATGTGTCAGATGCGCGACGTCCCGCTGATCTGACTCTACAGTATGTTGATAAATAATGCGTGAAGTCTGTATGAGATCGGTGCCCCGGGGTGTGCTTCTCGGGGTGGGAGTATGGCTCTTAAGCTGGGGAATGCGGGGACAGAGGAAGTGTCTTAGATGTGATCTATACAGACCTATCGGCTATGCAGACATCTATGCAGACGTATCGGTGCTTGGGATGGGTGTCCCAGACTAGCACCAGTAAGACTGCTGGAGGGCAGGTGATCAGCCGTCTGGGGAGGGGATGTAACGGTGTAAGCTCACCTGGAACTGTCTGCCGTTGATCCCCTCCTTGATGACACTTACCTCCCCTTGCAACTTCCAAGTGGCAGCTCCTGCCCCTTGCCAGCTTAGGATGTCTTCTTAGTCCATCTTCTGTCCTCCATCTTGGGTGTGATGTACGACCGGAGGTCGCGGGACCGCGGGATCCTGATGTGATGCAGCAGCAGGTGCGGCTGGTTAACTGGTGCTGTTAGGGATTCTCTCATCTGTCTCACGTGTAATCTGTGGGTTTCCAATGCATTTCGGCTTCCTCTTTTGTCAAGGAGCAATATCCTGTTGCTATTGCTGGTGATACATATACACCTCCCTTCACTCTGATTGGTGGTTGGTTTAATGAGATTGAAAGGTGTGTTTATTTGATGATAGTATGAGTGTATTTATGTGCCTGAATGCAGGCTGAAAATATACATATATGAACATCTATGTTACATATACTAACGTCATATGTGAACGTCTATGGAATTTTATTGTATAGTTATCAGTAAAATATTGATACCATATTCTTCTCATCAATAATTGTTCATCATCAACATTCATCAGTATTATATGGTGTAGCGCTCCAGTACCCTATTACCTTTGCTGATCACTTACTCTTTAGAGACGGGACATCTCTTTTTCTGGAGCAGCTCCCCTTTTAAAAAACGACTTATCTTTACTAAGCGCTGGCTCTCTTCCCCTATTGATTATCATATATAATTCATCCTGTCCCTAGAGAAACAGCAGCACAAAGGAGTTAAATCATCAAAAAGTACACATGACGACACATTCATTTAGATCTTCAAGATTAGATAGGGCTAATGCAGCATTTTCACATGTAGAACCACAGTTAGAGAAACAACCAATAGATAGCTACAATGGTCTATTTCTAGAACTAGAGAGAACAATCAATAAAGAAACTAGAACATAGAACATGGTGGAATAGGTACACATTGCAACGGTACCTACAACACAACATTATCCCGAAGGGTCTAAGACTCTAGAAATTACCCACACATAACCAGAATGATGACATATTTATGGAAAGTTGAAACAGCATTTTGCATACTTGTTCTCTGAATTTGATCAAATTAATTATAGAAAAACATGATAACAAACTCACGACTCTAGAGGCACAGATCAATGATATAGATACAACACTAGATGCACATAATAAAGAGGGATTCAAAGAAAGAGTTAAACACTAATCATAGAAGCCAAATTAAAGAACAAGCAATTGTTAAATCCAAACGCAATAAGATTAGACGTGATCAGCATCCCAATACTGTAAAACAGAATAAAACTACATTAAAGACCAGAAAAAAACAAAAGGTTCACAAGAGAACCCCTAAACTCTTCAAGGGCAATACACAACCTGCGTATAGGAAGAAAGATAACATCAAGCATCCAAATAAGATGCCGATTTACAAGAAGATAGGTCTTACCTATCAACAATTTATGACAAAGATACATCAGAACGAAACAAGAATACAAAACAAACAACAACCATTAGTCCAATCAGCCTATGACACAGAGACAATAGACACAGATCTGGATACCACAACCCCATCCATTACTAGCAATGACACATCCTTCTCAACCTATGACTGGGAAGTAGATTTAGACATTGAGAAACTAGCCAAACTTTCATTTGATGAAGGTTGGATCAATACAACAAGGGGACGATCACAAGCTAACATCATTAACGACAAACAAGACGACACTCTTAACATAACATGCAATACGGGTGTTGGAGACACTACATCCCAAGAACAGGATACAACATGGGGAAGAGGTTTTTTAGATTTGGAGGCAGGAAGGAGGTCCTGAACCCCAACTCAAAATTACCCACACCGTCCATAAAGAAAAAACACAGAACAAGACGCGGATGCAGAGGAGAGGGAAATAAGTCCGAACATCAAAAGGACAAAACATGTACCCAAACAACATTGACCATATCATTAATCATGATTCCACTGTAGTACATTACATAACAGCAAAGACAGGAATATTTAACCTCAGCTCTATCTCTTTAGATCAGACACAGGTATCAGTGTTACAAAAGGGGTTCAAATTTGCACCAGATAAGAAATTGAATAAATTTGAGACATATTTGAACATTAAAGCATTTACGAGAAAACTCAGTCTGAAAAAATACTTCATACAGAATAAAAGTATGCAAAAAAACAACAACAGAAGATTCAATCTATAGACAAACAAAATTCAAACCTCCGTCACAATTTAATCCCACCTACATGAAGGGCAATTTCATTACCACCTTTGAAACCATGGTACAAAACGACATAGAAAGACTGAATACCAAACATAGTAAATATAAAAGAACAACATGACCAACAGAGAAACACGAGCCCTGAAACAATTGGAGAAAAATAACAAAATAACAATAAAACCAGCAGACAAGGGAGGAGGTATCGTGATTCTAGACAGGCATTATTACATACATGAATCGCTGAGGTTCTTAGGTGATACAGACACATATAGAACTTTAAAAACAGACCCGATGAAACAATATCAGAATGAATTGACCGCACTATTAAAGATAGGGATGGAAGAAGGAATACTAATCAAATCAGAATACGATTACCTTAACACATCACATCCAGTGATCCCTGTCTTTTATTATCTTCCCAAGGTCCATAAAGACAGGGAACATCCGCCAGGACGTCCCATAATTTCAGGGATCGGACCACTGACATCCAATTTATCTCAGTACATAGATTCATATTTACAAGAAATAGTAAAGATACAACCCTCATATATAAGAGATACCACAGACACCATAAGGACACTGAGGGAGATCAAATGGGAAGATGATTATTGGCTTATTTCTAGTGATGTTACATCACTGTATACTATTATCCAACATCAGCAGGGACTAGACAGTGCCAAACACTTTCTTTAAAAGAATACTGATCTATCATCCAAACAATTGAATTCATTATCAAGACCATTCATTTCATTCTGAATCATACTTACACCTGGTTCAATAACTCCCTTTACCTACAAATTACAGTGACTGCCATGGGAACGAGGTTTGCTCCAGGCTATGCCAACCTCTTTAAGAGTAAGTGGGAAGAGGATTACATGTGGAGGGGGCATGGGTTTGGAGCAAACCTCGTTCTCTGGTGACAATATATTGATGACATCATCTTCATTTGGAAGGGCACTCATGACAGCCTCCAGGATTTCATTAAACACATGGGTAACAACTCTAACAACCTGACTCTCACAACTAGTGCCAGTAAGACAAAAGCTGAGTTTCTAGACCTGGAAATATTCATTGAGGATGGACAACTACACACGAAAAACTTTAGGAAAAGTGTGGATGTTAACAGCTACATCCTAGTCACTAGTGGACATCATCACAATTGTCTGACAAATATACCCAAAAGGCAGTATACTAGGCTAAGAAGGAACTGCAGCAAATTAAAAGACTATGAATCTCAAGCGTCACAATTAACAGACCTATTTCTAGAAAAACACTGAGAAAAATCTTGTACAAGAAGCATATCAAACAGTCAAGACTCTGGATAGAGACACATTACTACAACCAAAGAACCCCAACATTGACAATACCAATAAACAAGACTGTATGTTTTTTTATCACGCAATATAACAAATCAGCTAAAGATATCAAAAGAATATTGAATAAACATTGGAACATCCTGTTACAGGATCATGATTTGAAGCAAGTTTTAAAAGAACATCCAAATATAGTGTACAAGAAAGCCCCTGATATCAGAAAGAGTTTAGGCCACAATCACACCCCCCGATCACAACCACACAAACCACACTATTTAGTGACAGTAATGTAAAAGTAGGAGGATTCCACTACTGCGGAAGATGCGCAGCCTGCAAAACCTTGAACAAACGGAGTACTAAAGCCACTTGTAGTTTTACTTCATCTACTACAGGAGAGAGACACAAACTAAAAAATCATATATCATGTAACACCAAAGGGGTAATTTACCTCTTTAGATGCCCCTGCGGTTTAGAGTATATAGGTAGGACTATAAGACCTCTGAAACAAAGACTATATGAACATATTCGGAATGTAAAAATAGGACAAGAGAGCCATAGACACTATAAAGCACATCATGACTCAAACCCATTAGGTACTTCTGTTTTAGCAATAGAAAGACCTGCACACAACTGGAGGGGAGGTGATTTTTTACGCATACTGAACAAAAGAGAAGCTAAATGGATTTATACCCTCAATACATTGGAACCTTGGGGTCTGAATATCGACTTCAACATAATCAGCTTGTTAATCAATTAACACTGACTGTTTATATTCAAAAACATTTTCCTACAATTATAATCTCCACACTATGATCCTCTTAATTTATTGACACTGTATGCTCCATATCCTCTTTTCACTTTTATTTAGATTTTTGATTAATTAACTTCATATATCATAAACCAGATGAGCAGCATGAGATCATTTGTTATTTATTCTTATCAACATGTATTGCATTAACAATCCCTCGTCCCTTCCCTCCTCCCCTTTCACTGATCAAGTATCACGATATTACAACTTGCAGCTGCAAACAGCAGCATCATTTTGTCCCATGAAAACAACTCAGTAACTTTACATCTTGCATTTATACCAAGAATAATGAGTCTATTTCTTCTGTACCATGAGACACACTATGCTCACATATATGTATATTTTCAGCCTGCATTCAGGCACATAAATACACTCGGACTATCATCAAATAAACACACCTTTCAATCTCATTAAACCAACCACCAATCAGAGTGATGGGAGGTGTATATGTATAACCAGCAATAGCAACAGGATATTGCTCCTTGACAAAGGAGGAAGCCGAAACGTGTTGGAGACCCACACATTACACGTGAGACAGATGAGAGAATCCCTAACAGCACCAGTTAACCAGCCGCACCTGCTGCATCACATCAGGATCCCATGGTCCCGCGACCTCCGGTCGTACATCACACCCGGAGGACGGAAGATCTAATCTAGGGTGAGTTATGGCATTTTTTTCAACTCGCAAATTTACTAAAGGCAAACTCAGGTGAGATTTCTCTCTTTTCACTGAAAAACTTGGGTGAGATTGCAAACTCTAATAAACTCACCATAGGCTAAACTCGGAAGTACTTTTCATGAAAAAGATGCAAGAATCAAGATGACAATCTTGGGTGTAATCGTAGCAAACTCGCAGCTAAACTGAAGTTTCAAATAGACCACATCCTGAGCTGCGAGTTTGGCAGAAACATACATAGATCAGTGTGATTTGTGTATGTTTCTGCATGTAAACCTTATATAAAGGGTTAATAAAAAAAAAAAAGACGTATGCCCCCCCCCCCCCCCAAAAAAAAAGCATAACCAGTCCTGGTTCCTAAAATATGCTGTGATGACTGTGGACTAGGATTATTCTTGTTTTCATATGGTCTAGTCCACTATTAGTCCTGGGGTCCCCGCTGTGGGACACATAGTGACTTGAATATGGAATGTTGGGATTTTCACTCATTTAAGCATAGTTCATATATGTTATGACATGGGTTGATTCTATGAACGATGTTATATGGGCACACACTTTTCAGAAACCCACCATCAGCCCTGGGATCCCCACAGTGGGACACATAGGCCAGTATTCAATTAGCGCGCAAAAAGTTGTCATCCTGGAAAAAGTATCATGGATGACGTCATTTCGCTAGGTGGAAACTTTTCGCTGTATTCAATTGCAAAGACTTTTCGTGTACACGAAAAGAGCAGGCGGATAAAAAAGTGCAGAACTGCGGTTTTGGGGTGGGGAAACCACTTTGTCCCCTTGGGACAGTCCCCCAAAGGATAACTGCATCAAAAAATCCCTAAAAAAAAAAAAAAAAAAAAGAGGAACACCCCAAAAAATGACTTTAAAAATGGGGGCGAAAAATTACAAAGTGGGGGTACACATAAAAAGTGGCGAAATAGACTTTTGGGGGTCTGCAAGGGGAAGGATTCGGGGAGCCGACTGCCTAAATACCGGCAGCCGGCTTCCCGATTGTCTTATCCAGGCATGGGTGAAATGCCGCATTTCCCCGACGCCGGGAGACCGGCGCCCGGCATCACGATCATAGTGATGCCGGGCGCCGCGAGCGGACAGCTGCGGGGGGGGGGAGGGTTAGGTTTAGGGCTCCCCGGGGGGACTTAGGGTCAGGCACCCCCCGGGAGGGTTAGGCTAGGGGGAGGGAGGGTTAGGCACCCCCGGGGGGAACTTAGGGTTAGGCACCCCCCCGGGGGACTTAGGTTTAGGCAGCAGGGAAGGGGGTGGTTAGGGTTAGGCACCCCTAAGGAGGGTTAGGATTAGGGGGGTTAGGTTAGTACATACTTACCTATCCACGATCGGGATTTCCAGCGGTGTCGGGATTCCGCTGCTTCTGCTCCTGTCGGGCTGCCGCTGATGGGAATCGAACCGCCGGCCATGCGTATATCATACCCATTCCTTTGCAAGTATTGGGAAGGTGTTTTTTTTTTAATGCTGGTGCCAGCTGAGGGTGCATTTTTGGCGTCACTTAAAACTTCACTTTAGCGATTTTAAACTATGATTGCACACATTTTCAAGTACCCCAAATTTGACAGGACTACTTATTTTCTCAAAATATTACTGTTTAATGCTATTCTTCACGACTTGTGCAAAGATGCTATTTAGAACCAATTGACAGCACTTAAGTAGCCCAAATAGCTTCAGTAGGGCTATTCGGGGACATCTATATTGAACCCCAATGTTAGTGCATCTTGTGGGGGGTGTCAGGCTGATTTCCCCACTTTTGACAGCACTTTTCACCTGTCTGAGTATCGCCGGGACGCGTTTACGCGTCCTTTGGGATTGAATACGGCGAATAGTGGTGGCGTGCCCGATAAGTTGCCGCGACCAAAACACGTGATGTATGCGAAAAGTGCAGCAGGCGGAAAAATATTGTCGGTGCGAAACTAATTGCACACGGGCCATAGTGGCATTAATATAGGAGTATTGGGTTTTCACTCACTTCAGCTTAGCTCACCCATGTGTTGCCACATTTTTTTAATCCCACCTGATTTTCATTTCACACCTGGGGTTTTACTGTGCCCTTTATAGGGTTACATATAAGGCTCAACGGGTGACCGCTTAGTTTACACTATTACTTTATATTATGACATTTTACATGCCTTCAGCGATCACCTGACATTACACACTCATACAGTATTTATTTTCCATAGATCAACCCAGGGGCGTAACTAGACCTAGGCGGGCCCCCTAGCAAAATTTTCACGGGCCCCTCCAGTTACCCAGCCCCCCCTCCCCTCCACACTCACTTACCTGCTCAGTAGTCTCGCTGCGAAGGGCAGACACACCGCTCTTGGTCGGCTCCATCGCTCCTCCTCACTGATGCTGGGAGGAAGTGGCCACGCCTCCTACCAGTGTCAGTCAATGAGAAGCCTTACACCGTAGGTGCAGGGGGAGGGCCGGGCCACGGATTGGTCCAGGACCCATAGTAACCGCACCCCCTGCACCTACGGTAGTTATGCCACTGGATCAGCCGTCATCTGTGCAGCCCTGCACAGTTGACCACATGCCATCTAATGTCACTTGCCTGACAGTGACAGGTGTTATGATACTTAGGCTGCGCTGTGCATCAGCGTGACTGCCCATGCACCAGTGTCCAGGTCTGGATACACATAGGGCTGTTTCTTTACATTGTTAACTCTGCCCACACAACCAATGAGCCACTAGAGGAGTCAGCCGGGGGATGTCAGTATGGGCAATGATTGAGATTGTTTGGCATCCTTTTTTAGGATATACAGTATACAAGCAGGGACACTGTGCACCATTAGCCCCTGAGGAAAACCAATTAGGATTTAGTTGAAACGGTCGTTGGGTGGGCTGCTGCTGCTGGCTATTGGACTCTGCATTTTTCATGTGACCCTCACAATAAATCTACTAAACGTGAGTACTGGCTCTTTTTGTTCCAAAAAAAGTGAGTGCATATATGTATAGTATGAACCAGGCACCGCATCTTTTTTCAGGAGTGCTGTCTTGTCTCAAGTGTTTATATTTAAAAAAAAAAAAATTATATATATATATATTTTTTTCCCCCATTCTATTTTTAAATGTGAAAATAAGAAAAATAAATAGGTTTCCTTTCTATCTACAGTACTGTGCATCTAAAATGACTACTTAAAACTAAAATTGAAGGTAAATGAAGTCACATGGTATTTTTAACCTTGATAACTTTCTGTTCTTTTTAATTTTAGCTGGGCTTTCACTATACTTGGGCTACCGTGGCAACTAATGGAACATCTTTCTACGCCAAATGCAACATACAATAATGTAATTCTTGATAGTTTACTGACCTATGATCTCCATTACCAATCATGCTTCAATTTAGTTCTGAAATATTTAACTGTTTTATAGAAGCATTTTTACACAGAGAACAGTAGTTCACAATTTTAAAGTTTAAGCTATCTAGAATAAAATAAAGTTGTATAAAACTACTCAAAAATGATATTCACAAATATTAAGGGAATACAATTACACCACATCAATACAAAATCTAAATTTTAGTGAATGCCATGCTTCTCACTCTTGCAAACCCACAGACCTTGGTTCCCAACTTTAGTAAAATTAAATATGGCACAAATATAAATTATTCAACATTGCACTTAATATCCCTAAACTAGCACTTGAAAATTTAGAAAGTGAGAAAAATGTGCGGTCAGCACTACACATTTTCACAGGACCGGCACTAGGCTTCCCAGCGCCGGTCCTGTGCTGCACAGCCGAGTCCCTTCCCTCCCCATGAACGCTTGCCCAATAGCGCCAGGAGGAGGGTGGCAGGTGGGCTCACGCTGTGGATTCAGGTAAGTATTTTTCTTTTATTTATTGGTTCATTTCAGTGTGTATTTGTTGGGGGGGGGCACTGCATCGGGGGGGGGACTATTACTAAGGAGGGGACTACTACTGAGGGCACTGCTTCGGGGGGGATACTACTACTGGGGGGGATACTACTGGGGGCACTGCATTGGGGGGAACCACTACTGGGGGCACTGCATCGTGGGGGACCACTACTGGGGTCTACTAGAGGGGCACTGCATCAAGGGAGACTCCTACTGGGGGCACTATATAGGAGGGACTACTAGTGGGGGCACTGCATTGGGGGGGACCACTACTGGGGGCACTGCATCAAGTGGGACTTCTAGTGGGGGCACTATATAAGGGCTTACTACTGGGGCACTGCACAGGGGGGACCAATACAGGGGTCACTGAAAAGGTAGAACCACTACAGGGGGCACAGCATAGGGGGGATAAGTACTAGGGGCCTGCATAAGGGGGGCAGCTACTGGGGACACTGCATAAAGGCCACTGCATATGGGGGATCACTACTGGGGGCACTGTATAAGGGCAACTAATGGTGGGCTGCATAAGGTGGGACTACTACAGGGGGAACTGTGTAAGGGGAGTGCATATGGGGGATCACTACTGGGGGCACTGTATAAGGGCAACTAATGGTGGGCTGCATAAGGTGGGACTACTACAGGGGGAACTGTGTAAGGGGAGTGCATATGGGGGATCACTACTGGGGGCACTGTATAAGGGGAATTAATGGCGGGTTGCATAAGGGGGACTACTACAGGGGGAACTGTGTAAGGGGACTGCATATGGGGGATCACTACTAGGGGCACTGTAAAAGAGGCACTACTGGGGGCCTGCATAAGGGGGATCACTCCTGGGGGCACTGTATAAGGGGCACTGCATATGGGGGATCACTACTGGGGGCACTGTATAAGGGGAACCAATGGGCTGCATAAGGGGGACTACTACAGGGAGCACTGTGTAAGGGGCACTGCATATGGGGGACCACTACTTGGGGCCTGTATAAGTGGAACTATTTGGGGGCTGCATAAGGGGGACCACTACTGGGGGTACTGTATAAAGGGCACTTCTGGGGGCCTGCATAAGAGGGACCACTACTGGGGGTACTATATAATGGGTACTACTGGGGGCCTGCATAAGGGGGACCACTACTAGGGGCACTGCATAGGGGGGACTGTATAAGGGGCACTGCATTAAGGTGCAAATGGAAAGAAATGTTCCCAGTGACAAGAAAGGGGTGTGTGTAATGTTGACACGCCCCTTTTTCAGTGGCCACGCCCATTTTCACCATGCGCGTCGCAGGCATAGTTTGGGGGGGGGGGGGGCGGGCTTCATTTTAAAATTTGCCCTGGACTCCAAATACCCTAGTTACGCCACTGGAATGAATGCAATAAAAATTAACATCCTATCCAGATTGTAGTATATATAACAAAACTACCAATACTTTTATAGCCAAACATTAGCATTATAAAAATCACACTGCAGTAACTTTGCCCATCCAGGAAAGAACTCTAGAGTCAGAGGAGGGAAATTGAGTAGCTAAGCTGGCAAACCATCACGGAAAAGGGTTTGGGTTCTGTCATTCCGCATAGTATAGTTATATGTGATAACACATATACCTATATACTTGTCTGAGTTGGAACGGGTTACCCATTTTTTTTTGCTTTGCCAAGACCCATTGGATGATACATGGAGATGAGGACAGAATCTACGCCAGGAGGTAGGCGAGTATAGGTTGTTTTTTTTGTTTTTTTACAGGTAACCCATTGGAATTCTACATGGAGAAGGGGACAGAACAGTTGGCAGTAGGTAAGTACTGTATGTGTGAGTGTGGTAGGTGTGTGCAATAAAATTGTACAATCTATGGGGTGTGTGTCTTGTGGTTTTTTAACTATTTTTTTTTTTACAGCGGGGGTACGGGTGCTGGCCGCCTGCTGACACGTGTAGTTCCACAAGTGCCACAGGGCAGGCATGCTGGCACCTGTAGTTCCACTGTAAAAAACATTTACATTAATTATTTCAACACTATTACCCCTGCACCCATTGCTTTGGGGGGGCAGGGAAGATCCCCGGGCTTCATCTTAAGGCTGGGGTGCTTTTTATGTCGTCCACACAAGCAAGTCTATGTCACTTGGGTGCCCCATGTTTTTTTGCAAACCGTATGTAATCACCTGCGCTTGAGTCTTTTCTTACCTATATGCTAATTTCTCTGCAATGAGAGACCTCTGAAGAAATTGAGCCTCCCTAAGCAGACAGTATCTTGAGCCAGTGTTCACTATGCATACAGGAGATCATGTGGTACAGTAGCCCCTTGTTTAGGTAGGAATAATATTTCATCTTCAGAGGTTCAACCAGATATATAATAGCTCCCTGCCCATGTCCACCACCAGCAGCTCCCTGCCCGTGTCCACCACCAGCAGCTCCCTGCCCATGTTCACCACCAGCAGCTCCCTGCCCATGTCCACCACCAGCAGCTCCCTGCCCTTGTGTCCCCCACCAGCAGCTCCCTGCCCCTGTGTCCCCCACCAGCGGATCACTTCCGGTGTCCCCCACCAGCAGCTCCCTGCCCCTGTGTCCCCCACCAGCAGCTCACTGCACCTGTGTTCCCCACCAGCGGATCACTTCCTGTGTCCCCCACCAGCAGCTCCCTGCCCCTGTGTCCACTCCCACCAGCAGTTCCCTGCCCGCGTCCACTCCCACCAGTAGCTTATTAGCCCCTCTGTCCCTCTTGCAGCAGCAGCTCATCTTCTACCTTCTAAAAGCATTACACACTAATCGGCGTCCACGTGGCGTAGGTCTTCAGGGCAGCACCTCTTCACGCAGCAGGAGTGACAGATGCCAGATGACATCCCTGCATCATCTAGTTCCACCGTCAGCGACGAAAGAGGTGGACTAATTGGAGGAGGCAGGCCCGGCCGAGTGACTCTTTATAGTGCCACCCACCCACTGCATCTATTAATATGGGTGTTGTGATGGAGGGTAGTGCAGCAGAGTGCTCTCCATCTTCTTCACATTCAGGCAGCCACAGCTTGCATCACTACAGCAGTCTCCAAGTGCTGTGGCCGGGTAAGGTGGGCCGCAGGAGGTGGAGCCCATTCTGCCTCCAAGCCCAGTCTGTTCCAGACCACTTTAACCCCTGGCCAAGAGTACATGCTCCACTCGCTATGCCCCTGCCAGCTGCTTAAGTTCATGATGCCATGGAGCAACATTATCGAGACCCAGTGACATATTCATAAGTACTCCACCTGCAAATGTGAAAATATACGGTGCGCTATTGGAATAAATTGATCCGTACTATTTGACATTGTACCTCCACATGTGCTCCTCCATATGTGCTGATTCATGCCTCACAGCATATATGATAGATATATAATGTACTCAGTGGACTAATTTTATTTTTAAACTTGCGAGTGTGAGAGTATATAGTGCGCTATTGGAAATTATCATTCCGTATTATTTGACAGTGCACCTCCTACGTTTTTAATTATTATACCACATAGATAACATATGTGTTAAAATTATAATGACACATTGAGTTACTGCAGCCTATCGTTATCAACATTCTCTCCAGACTACAATCTGGTTATTCATTCTTGACTCGCGTGACAGTCCAGATAAATCCTCACCCTGCAGTTTTCTGCAGGATTTATATGATATCTATTAGTTATTGTATTCTGTTTAGGAGAGAGCCACTGCAGGAGGGGCACTCGACTTACGCATTTATGTGCTCTATATATACATTGCATTTGCAGAGATCAATAATGCGGGGATCCCTAGTTTAACTAGTAGAGATATTATATCCACACTGCTTCTTGCAATTAATGAGGATTGTACCAACAAGAGCCCACTTATAAAAGAGGTTTTGCAGCCTAAGAGTGTGTCATTTGAATATGATGTAGATAACAGTTATTAAAGATACTGACATTGTAGCAACAAGCAGTAATATGGTTACCAGTTGTCAGTAAACTGTGGTTTATATAATGAACAGATATTCACAGTTTCAATTATTTTGAGACACTGGTGAGATCTGATAAATACATCACATTGGTCATAGATATTGACAAACAGACCAATTAAATTTATATTATTATTTCTGAAGACCGGCAGCAACAGGAAGAGTTTTTAACTACATAACCTATTTTTTCTTTCACTTCTGTTCAATACAGACTATTTTAATATTTTGCCTTATATACCTGTACACAATATCTTTTAAATAATTAATAAAAGTTATTTTATTATTTAATATTTTTTCAGAGAATGTTACTACAATATATTTTGAAACTGTGATTAGTGCACCAAACCATTTTTTCTTACCTTTCTTTTCTTTGTATAAGCAATTTAATGACTGCCCCATTCATGGTAAAACCTGAAGTATTAAACATGCTAATAAACCCAGTCAGGTTTTTACTTCGCCTTGCCATTTTGTATTCTTTCCTTCTTCCTCTCCCTTTTTCTATCCAAGTTAAAAATAAATAAATGCGAGGAATAAAAGTTATGTTCATCAACTATTTTGACATTTCACTAACATTTAAAGTTTAACTTTATTATATAAATGTAGAAACAGTTATATTATGTGAAAATATGTTATTTAAGTTTCTTTTTCACTTTGTTTACAACTTATTTCATCAGCAAAATAGATTTAAAAGGGGGCATGCAAAGAACAAGGCCCCTTTATAAAGGAGGGGGCATTGTGTGCCAGGACCACCCACTTTGATTGGTAAGGGGTTAAGTTTGGTGTAGTTTTCATAGAAACAAACCAAGCACCCATCCAAGATCCTGCTCCACCAAGGTTCTGACTCCAAGAGAAGGGGGTGGGGTCCTCAAGCAGAGTGGTACACCTGTGGGTCAGTCTGGCCCTGTATTCTAGTGTAAACTGATCTAAAGAAATGCATATTTTCCTATTTTCATAACTGTAAAGATTATAGGTATATCCGGGAATATATCAAGTTATGTACTTTTTATATTATTTCATAATTCTGCCCAAAGATAGGGGTTTAATCACTCAAAGCCTGAGAGGAGGGTTTTTGTAGTTCCAATAGTTTTCCTGTGAGCAGGAAAAGCAATACCCTTAAGAAGGAGATTGGTAAACATAAAGCCTTTGTCTGTGCCTGCATATAGAGTACTTGTAGATGCTCAGCTGGCTCCAAAAACAGCAGGGGTATTCAAACAGGCATCTGGCCAAGTGGTGTGAACATAAGGTGAACATCCGTTTTTTGACTACACATATATATTTCTATCACGGTTAGGGGTTTCTAAGCTCATAGATATATACCTGAAGTCTCTATACTGGTCTGTTGTGATTAAACAGTCCCTAGGACATATGGATTGGGACAAATGAAGCATCTAACCAATCACACATCCCAGAGCAGTTTTGTTTACAATAAATTTAAAGCCTTAATAATAGAGATTAATGTGAATATTCCATATTTCACATGGCTACTCCACGGGAAATTATGTACAGTTATTTGTACTTCGGTTAAAAGTTATGTGGTGGGTGGTCCTAGCATGGACCCTGGTTTAATAACCGTCCAGCCAGTCACTATGATATTACTATGGTGGGAGCTGATAAAAGGTATGGGAGCATTTTGGTCAATATCAGACTTGGGGGATAAATTATAACTTACTACCCATCAGCTCATCTGGCTTTATTGGGGTGGCTGAAATTTTGAAGGTCAAGGGGCTTCCAGACAGTAGTTAAAGGCTAGAAGGCTTGTTTCCACTAGGATTATCATAGGGTTGGCATACTTATGTGTCCTGGTGTGAACAGAACATACCCACTGCAGTCTTCTGGTTGGCTAGGCTTTTACTTTTTCTACTGGAGGGTTTGTAAGAAGGACTGTGCCAGGGAACTTTGAAGGTTCAAATCTCTGCACTGTCCAACTCTTTTCCAGAGACAACTAGCTTTGATCACTAATGAACAGACTTTCCTGCTAGGGTTACTTCATATGCATTCTCCCTTGTGTATCCTACAGTTGTTCCTTGGGACTTTAATCTAGTTCTTAGGTCCTTAATGTTGGAAATGTCTGAACTCCTGGGCTCAGCAGACCTGAAGTCTTATATAGAAGATTACCTTTCTTTTAGTCATTGCCTCAGCTAGGAAGGTCTCTGAGCTAGGAAACTTATCCTGTGATTTTTGGTTTTCCACTAGGATCAGGCAGTGCTGAGAACCAAAATTCCTTTCAGCTGATCATGATTCCAACCATGGGCTGGAGAAGTTATATGACGAAGATTCTCTCAATCTGTTGGATGTGGAATACGCTCATTGCATCTACCGTGGTCCGATGCATGGCAGATTTGTGGTGGACAGATCATGTTGTGTTTTTTCTCTTAAGCAGGGATGGCCAGCATCAAACCAGATAATTGATCAGTGGATTATGGCTGTCATCTGCCAAGCCTACATTTCAGCAGTTGAGTCGGTTCCAATTCAGGCTACGGCTCACTTGACATAGTCAGAGAGGCAGTGGAGTTGGCTTCCTGGTCATTTCTGCACACATTAACTAAGTACTTCAAGTTTGCACCTAGAAATGCAAGCTTTGGGCATAAGGTGGTCTGCACTGTTTGTGAGCACTTCCGCCCTTGAGGACAGATTTGGGATATCCCCAGTGTTAAAGTGTCCTGCACTGAGTGAAGACAGCAGTATTTTTGTACTGACCATCAAATTCCTTTCTTGGATTCCATAGGGGGACACTGGATGCCCTCCCAATGCTCTATTTCTATTAATTTAAGGTTTCTGTTCTCTGTCCGTTATATTAGTTGGGACTGTGGGCCTGATTCAGAGCCGCTCGAAAGCGGCCGCTCGTTCGCTCCGAGCGATGTTCGCACATCTGTGCATGCGTCGTAATGCGCATGCGCCAACCAGTCATTGCGGTCGGAAATCGAGCACTCGCAAAATAGCGAGTGCCTGCTAATTTGAGTGACAGGATGAGGCGTTTGTGGGTGGTAACGGGAAGGTGCTTGAAAACGGGGAGTGGTGATCCGAACGCAGGCGTGCCAAACGGTCAAAATGGGCGTTTTAAGGGTGTGCATAATTAACAAAGCAGCGTCTTCGACCACGTTACTTGGTTGTTTCTTAGCCTGAACTGTTCGCATGATTGTGGTAGGAAAATCCTACCACAAGCACTGTGAGCAGTTCAGACGCCTTTCGATGTACTCGATTAATCTAATAAATAGCGGAGATGACGTAGGATGCGAGCGGCCAGGGGGTGTCTTTACAAAATAGCGAGCGCATATTTCGTTTGCTCTCTCAGACATAGAGGCGTCAACAGACCGCAAAGAGCGAGCGCTCAATTTAAATAGCCGGCCCCTTTTTCTGAGCGAGCGAGCGCAAATAGCGTCCGGCTCTGAATCAGGCCCTGTATTCCGTTTCTCATCCTACTTACTGTATTCTGTTTCTCATCCTCCTCTGTTCTTCTTAGAAAATGAAGATAAAAGTAATTCAAGGTGCTGACAGATAAAATGAATTTGATCACACTATAAAAATTACTTAATACAGTATGTACTGAACAGTAAATTTATATAATGCAATACATACAATAAAACACTGTACCGTATCCCCCTTAAAAACTTTGGATCCAAGTTCAAAGCATGTGTCTCTCATAATTGATAGAGAATACCCTGCATTTGGCAGTGATTCAATACATTTGTATCAAAAAGAAATTATAGTAGCACAGTCATAATTCTGTATCAATCAGCGAATACATTTTTTTTATCCGATATAAGAACAAGATTTCTTTGTTTCCAGTTATATATTTCAAGCTCAGCTCTTTGTATAAAGGCACATAGCACACTGAGTTATCTTATTAGAAGTGCAAAGAAGCAATCAGTTTCTACTTAATATGAACCTCTGGCATATAGGAATAGGCGGACACTTATCTCATAACTCATCTAAAGTCTCATATGTCACACATCAAAGCATTTAGCTCACAAATACATCCGGAGACATTTTCTAATGTCATAGCACGGATGATAGGTTAGGCACTCTACCTGCTCTTTCCAGCAGTCTTTCTTGCAATGCTGCACCTTTCCAGTCAGGCAGATAGGAAGTAGCAGGGTAATTAGCTGCTATCTCACCGCCACTGCTCCAGACTTGCGGTTCCCGTGGTGTACAGCCAGAAGGGGATGATATCTTACCGCGGCCGCTCCGGACTTACGGCTCCCATGGTGTACAACCAGAAGGGGATAAAATCTGTAATGACCGGTCAGAAATTTCAAAGCAAACGTCTCTACGAGTTTCTCCGCCTATAACAGTCTCGGCCCCTTCTTAGAAAATAACTGGGGAAAGATGTAGTTGGGGTTTAGAGAAGAAAATCCAGAGTTCATTTTTGTTTTAAAGTGCTAGTTGTCTTAGTTTTAGATTAAGAGGTAACGAACATAGTGATGCTGGAATAAAATACTGAAATGCAAACAGGGTATTTCAGAGTTGCATAATGTGGATATATAATTGGTTTGTGGGAAGAAAATTTTTCCAGGTTTATGCAGAACTGCCAGGATGTGTCCTACAAAGAATTTACAGATAACAAAAGGAAGTGAAGACTGCTGAAATTGAAATGATGATAGCAAAAAAAAAAAAAATTATTCCTCAATAGGTTTAGCTATGTAACTTTCTTTACAAATGGGAGATCAAGGAAACTTCATAGTGACAGTTATTTGGTTATGCTTGTAAATCTGTAGCATAGACAGTCAGGCTTGTTCATACAAGTTCTTAATGATTACCAATAGGCAGAGAACTATCTTTTATCACAAGAAAATAGTGAATAAACAAGCCATGATGTGACTGTGCAGACAGTCACATCAGCTATCATGGGATGGGTACAAGATGCCAGCGTTCGGGTTCCCGGCGTTCAAAAGGGTTAGGATACCAACACCTGTCGGTCGGTATCCTATCCCTCCCACTCTCCCTACCCTTCTCAGTGCCTAAACCTAACCTCCCCCTGTGAGGTTCTGGTTTTGTTGTGGACCCGGGGTGGTATCAGGAGCAGACACTGAAGCAGATTTAAAGGTAAATGTGGAACTTTTAATGAGTGGCTTAACAGACATGGGAATGGCAAAGAAATAGTCCAGGTATAGCACTAAAGTGCACTTAATAACTGTAGTGGAGTAAATGGGAGAATGTCCAGAAAGTGACAGGCAGGAACAGTCCAGCATGCAGGTATGGTGAGCTGTAACAAAATGCAGGTAGAGGTAACGAAGTCCAGCTGGGTGTAAATGGAGGTAAGGTGCAGGGTAACAGCAGGTTCAGTTTCTCAGGCAGGTGAAAAGGTAAATGGAGGGTGCAGGGTAAGTCTAGCTGACACATGTGCTCAGGCAATAGGGAAGGTAATTGGAGGAGGTAGGGGAATCCAGCAGGGTTGGAGCAGGTCAGGTGAAGCAGGCTTAGGCAATGAAACCAATAGACAGGTGAAAGCACAGGAACTCACTCTCTCGGCTCTCACTGAGAAACACGTTGCACTGGCAATGCAAGGGAGCTCTGAACTCCCTTAAATCCCCAGTGCTCAGCAGTGACTGGTCAGAGAGGAGCATGTGACACAACAGGATAGGGCAACTAGCTCACCTGACCGGAGATAAGATGGCGGCGCCCATGCCAGAACGGAACGGAAGCACCACCAGGCCTAACCAGACCAGAGTGACAGTATGCCCACACGGAACCACGCACAGCCAATGCTCCCCCCGCCAGGCACCAGCGCCAGACGCCCCTCGCCATAGCGTCCTCACAGGTATTACCCCTCGCCTAACATGCCGAGAAACCCTGGCCATGACACCCCCTAGTGTCTAAACCTAACCTTCCCCTCACCCTAATCCTAATCCTCCCCCTAGTGCCTAACCTTAACCCCTAATCCTGCTACTTACCTTCGGGATTCAGACAGGTGTCAGGATTCTGACGCCGGCATTCTGACTGCAGGAATCCCACCTGCCGGGATATTGAACGTATCCTCCCTCTCGCAACAGGAAAAATTATACCAGTGCAAAGCAATAAAGTGAGTTATTGTCCTTTACTAGTCAAGTGTGATATTCCACTGACAGACAAGGACAAACTTGTTGGGTCTCAATATATTTTTTTTTTTTAATTTTTCTATGTATCATCAAGATGATGGCAAAAGTCAATGAATTCCTAGATGAAAATATCAAGTGGTATGCCAACAAAAGCTATAGTAAGCATACCTCTCATCTTCCTTCCACTCTTTGAGAGGAATGCATTAGCATTGTGGGAGAAAAAGTCCTTGAAACACTATTACAAGAATGAATAAATTCTCAAGGCTATTTTACATCTGTTTATCAACACCAGATATTGTGCATTCAGATCAGTTGACATTCTTTAATACATTTTTAATTGAAGTACATTTGTTAATACAGTATACCAATAAATATGGAGAGTATGAGTACTAAGCATAAAGATTATAGGGAAAAAGTGCCCCGTGTGATCTGCTGAATTACACAAAACTATAAATATATGACAAAGTGGAGATTTGGGTATATAATATCAAACACTGTAATAGTACAGGTAAAAGTACTGTGATGTAGTCGGATATGTAGTAAAGCAAATCACAGCAGGTAAAGGGTGTAAGAATTATAGCTCTTCTAAATATCCTGGATGCAGGGGCGTAGCTTAGGCGAAGCATGTGAAGTGTGTACTCCAGGCGCTGGTAAGATCAGGGGGCAATACCAGGGATGCACTGCCCGTGATTTTATTTTCTACAATTGTAGCGATTGTCCGCCGGGATCTCCTCCAAATCCCTGACAGTAGAACAGTACTAAGATGATCGGCACAGCTGTATTATGCTGCCTATTGTCAGAGGCAGCATACGGTTATTGAGTTTCTATAGGGGGTGCAGGCTAGCAACTCTTCCTCTTCCCAGGCTGCTACTTCCCATGACTGCTGCTCCTCCCCTTACACCTAGTACCATCACATCTGGACCTCTGCACCTTCCCTTGTCTCCCTCACATTACAGTTTATGTAACGGTTTAGCTACAGTTCACCCCCTCTCCCCCAAGTAAGTTGTCTGTTATTCTGTTTTTACATTTACTGCTCTGACCTGCTCCCCCACCTACTTCCTTAATTTGCCTACACTTCCCACCTTTCCTCTGTACCCCCCACCAACACACTGTTCCTCTTTCCTGCACTCGAGCCACATC
The DNA here is from genome assembly GCA_031769625.1 of Taudactylus pleione. Taxonomy (NCBI): domain Eukaryota; kingdom Metazoa; phylum Chordata; class Amphibia; order Anura; family Myobatrachidae; genus Taudactylus; species Taudactylus pleione. Next base: position 31,537,135 of record JAUIMM010000040.1, on the reverse strand, counting down.
TTTTTTTCTTGCAGTTCTGTCCAGTTCCATACCTTACCTTTATCCCTGCTCATCTGCTTTAGTCGCTGGAGTCCTGCTGACCCTCGATCTGAAGCAACATGGCAGGTAAACACAATTTGCCCTACAGTGCCTCCGATATCCCCAACAGCAGTAAAACTTACTGGCGGTTGCCAGTAAAGGCATCCCCATGTATGAGGTGCTTGTCCCAAAACATGTATTCGCACTATAGATTCCTAACTGCAGTCCTCTCTGGGTGTTTCCATGTTCTATTAGTGCAGCCTCACCCCCTCTTGTGCATAGACTTGCCCCTTCAGCAGTTTTGTGCCCACACTATTTTCTGTGCCCCTACCAAATTCATTCACTTCAATATGCCCCCCACCTTCTGGCCGCACCTCCTGGCACAATTCAGTTTTGGGGGACACTGTAGCATGTGCTTGCTCCGTGCGCCACGGCTCCATGCTACATCTCTGCCTGAATGACATGAAGAACTGCCTTGGATAAACCAATGAGCAGCCCAAGGAGCTTTGAAACAAGTACTGATATTTTGAAACAAGTACTGATATCCCCGAGTTTGGACCTGCTCTGAAGCTGTGAAAAAAGCAGCTGTGATTTCCTGATGGTATTACCACAAGTGACTAATTGAATAGGAAAAACTTGACTTGACACTCCAGGGAAAATACAATTTTTGCTCGCAATTAAATATATGCCCCTTAATGTGAGTGCCACTTTACATTTTCACCTGAAACCCACCGCTTCATCAATATAGTCCCGTAGCTTGGCAACCAGAAGCATATAAAAAGATTTTTTAAATTATTTATTTTAAATATTTGTTTTTTCAAATAATAATTGCATAAATAATTTAAAGCTTTTTATGTGAAAGAAATGAAAAAGTACTTACATGGCACAGAAAAGAAAAATGCTTTTTATATACTGTAATTGAAATATTTATAAATTTAGGGTGCGTACACACTTGCATGATATCGGCCCAAATTGCCATTTCGGATCAACAATTCGGGCATATTGTGCAGAGCGTAAGCCCGATTGCGCGCTCCCGCGGGTTGCATGCGATATCGTGTGATTGGCCACACTGCAGTCATCCCAACTGCATTTGAAACACCCAAATCAATTACCAAATTCAGCCTACACATCTACAACACTAAGACAGATTTATTCTGTGCGTCTTAATGCACCGCCCACTTGCCACAATATTAGTCTTATGGAGAGAAAGCAATTTTATAGACAAACAGTAATCTTTAGAGAGAACGTGCACATTGTTTTAGTATATAAAAGCATAGGAAATGGATATGAAAATCCAATGACAAAAGTACAAATAACAAATGAATGGGAATGGACAGTGGTGAAGGGCTTGAATAGATGGGAACAGGTTTGAGAAGGACTAAAAGTGTATGAACAGTAAGAAATCAACGTAAATGTTTATGTACAGAAGGGTAGACGTGTAAGAGTCAGTGATACGTGCGAGTATGAACATAACATCGGTAAAATGTGTGTTTGAGAAGATTCACATAAACGAAAGGACCATAATATTAAATACAAAACTACTCCTCTCATCTAATGGCTAAAAAATCCACATGCTTCATATCTACTGTCCTTTAAACATTTGACAAGTAAGGCAAATGGAGCTTTAATAAAGTGGCTTGGCCATATATCATTGGAGCGCAACCAGAGTTTCTGGTGCACTGATCCTCTCTCCCATCCCAATCCTTTCCCTATGATTGCTGCATATGGCAGGAGCATTGCACCTGTTCACAGCTGCTCTGCTATGCAGAACAGCAATTAATGGGACATAGGAGGTCATTCAGACCCGCTCGCGAGCGCAGGACGCTCGCAAGCGGGTCGATGTTGCCCCACTGCGCATGCGCACGACGGAGGGAGCTCCGTCGTGCGCATGCGCGAGACTCGGATAGCTCCGGGCCTCGCACCAAAGGGGGCGTGCTGTCGATGTTGATTGACAGCACGCCCCCTTTGGTGGGCGTGCCGGGGGCGTGACTGCCAGACGGAGGCGTTCCCATGGGAACGCCTACCGTCTGAAGCCGGCCCCACTGACATCACTAGTGATGTCAGTGGGAGTGATTTTGGCTCTGATAGAGCCCAAAATCACCCCAGGGCTTGCGGCAGCGAGACCCTACCGCAGGGTCTCCGTCGCAAGCCCGATGGTCGCGATGGTCTTGACCATTGCGACCATCATCATGGACGCTCGCTATAGCTGTGGGTGGTAACCCACAGCTATGAGAGCGTCCATAAGGCCGCTCCATTTTCAGAGAGGAGGGCCCTGATTCAGAGAGAGCGCTCTGGTCAGAGCGTTCGGCTCTGAATCAGGCCCATAGTTCCCCAACTTCTGAGCCAACTGGGAAAGTCCAAATGGTGCTCCTACCTAGAAGGATGAGAGAGTTGCTGAAAATATACGTGTCTCATTTCCACAGGCTTTTAGCTTCAAATTCTAAAACTTTCAAACAACGTCTGAACCTTCTCAAATCAAAACCTCCAACTACCAACCCCCACTCCCCTGACATAAAATCATATCCTTTTCCCCAAATAACAACCATCTTAATTCCAGCACCAGTAGCCTATGCATCTCATTTACACCATGAATAAGTCCCATACACTTAGGCATATGTTTATAGTAATTTTGTTTCTGTTATCAAATGTGTTCGATTTTTTTTCTGTTATCAGATGTGTACGTCTAATATCAACACAGGCATACTAAGGGCTCCATTTAGCAATGTACCTTAATACCAGTGGCAAATTTTGTTTAGTATAGCAGTGATACTCACCAATATGCCACGGGTATTCATCATTATTCATCTCTCCAGCGATGTCCAGCGACATCTCCCTCCTCAGCGGCAACTTCTGCTCTGTTGCTGTCAGTGACGGGTTTCTGTCTCATGCGCATGACACTTTCACCGGCGGGGACCTGGCAGTGCCTGGAAGGCTTCGCTGAAGCCAGAATGGCTGCTGTCAGGTCCGCATTGCCGACAATGAGGACAATAACATCTAAAGATGGCGAGAGTAATACAGAGACAAATACTGAAAGGATACAGTGTTAAATATTGAAAGGATGACATAACCTCTTTAGCGAGTGCTAAAGTGGTAATGTATCGTTGAATCGTTGATATATGAAGCCCTAAGTACTAATAGTTATATTAGAGAACTCACTGAAGGTGAAATCTGACTGCACATACATTTTTGTATAACTAAAGAGTGCAGATAAAGTATAAATATATACTTCCAAGTTCAAAGTGATAATAGTCAAAAAGATCCAATAGTACATTGCAAAGGTCAAGGTCTAGAAATACACAGAACAACATTTAACATTCTGGGGTTAGGACTGGCAGCAAACAAATTATGGTCAATAGAATAGTCAATACAAGAATAAAAAAATAAAAAAACAGCAAAATGATATACAGAATCAGGTCAGGAAAGAGTAGATTTCAGGGGCATGAGTCTCTGCGCCAAAGCAGGAACTTTCACTGGGGAGGATAAACTGCCAGGCAAGCTATTTAAACTTGCCTGTACCAATATACTGTGTACTGTCACTTATCTAACAACACTTCACTTGAAGAGAGATGGGTGGCCTTAATAAAAGGAGGTTTCACTGACAACCAGAGCTAAGGCCAGAACACAAATGACGTCAGCGCAATACCAGCATCTGTTTCCAAATAACAGCAGCTACTTACAGTGCAATATATTACAGAATAAGGACAAAGATTATAAACAGTGCTACATCAGCAATCATAATACCCAAATCAGCAGCGAGATGGCCAAAATCAGGATTGGTGCTGTTGTTGTTGGCAGTGAGATGATGGTATAAGTGAGGGAAGGATAAGCACAGGAGAGAAGAGGGCCTTGCTGGAGAGGGCTTCCAATCTAAAGGGGAGTGGAAGACAGTCAGGGGTGACAAAGTGGGGAGAGACAGTGAGCAAGGAGCATGGGGCAGTCAGTTAGGATGAGAGCTGAAAAGCATTGATAAAGAAGAGGGTCTTGAGAGCCCATTTGAAGTTTTGGAGATACATGTGTCCTCATACATCCAGCCTCAATACGCCATGCAGCGCGACTTGCCTGGAGTGAGTTAGCCGCCAGGTCCTGTGCTACGCCACTAGTGTAGGGCATCCTAGTTGCATTGAATTGTGACTTTGGAGCATTTTTCGACAAAAAAGGGTGCAAAAAGGACGCCTAGCGATAGCACAGTCTCACGGGACCTGGCACGCAGAGAGGGTTTTTTTTAGTGCGCCTGCAGCAAAGATGTATAAGGAAACACATCTGTATGTGGTCATTCTGATTGTAAGAGGGAGTGTGTTCCAGTGGAAGGGAGCAGCATAGGCAAAATCTTGACGGTGGAAGTGGGAGGAAGTAATCAGTTGTGAGGAGAGGCAGTATTCAATTGTGGTGCAAAGTGGGTGGGCCAGAGTATGAAGGGAGAAGAGGTCAGAGATGTAAATAGGAGAGGATTGGTTGAGGGTTTTGTGAGTGTGAGGAGTTTGAATTGGGTACTGGAGGGGAGTCAGTGTAGAGCATGTAGGAGCCGGGAAACAGACATAATGCATTACAGAGGCAGATGAGCTAGGCTGCAGCATTAATGACAGATTGGAGTGGAGAGGTGGGAGACACGGAAGAGAGATAAGAAGAGGTTACAGCAGTTCAGTCTAGAGATGACCAGCGAGTGGATGAGGTTCTCTGTTGCCTCCAAGGTAAGAAAGGGTCTGATCCTAGAGATATTTCTGAGATGGAAACAGTAGGACTATGAAAGGTACTGAATGTGAGGTTTGAAGGAGAGAGAGGAGTCAAGGATAACTCAGAGACAGCACATCATTTGCAGGTTAGAAAACATGGTGGTGCTGTCAGTAGTTAATGAAACTGAGTGAGGTGAGTTTATTCGACGAGGTGGGAAAATTATCAGCTCAGTCTCAGACATGTTAATTTTAAGAAAGTGCAGGGATATAATTGGCGATTCCCTTAAACGTAAATTATGGTATGAGAATAGATTGTTATTGGATGATCCCCCTATATTGTTAAAGGGTGGCCTCTATTATTTATTTTCTACCTTCTGTTGACTTATTTGGATTTCTCACGGGCCCCACTGGTGACTGGACTCCTCCTCTCTTTGGATATAGGGGATTATTAAAGTCCCAACACATAATCAGAGGTGGGGATCATATATGCGACTATGGCCCTCATTCAGAGCCGCACGTTAACAACAGTACGCTCGTTGCGTTCCGATGTTGACTAACCGCTCATGCGTCGGTGTTACACTGCGCATGTGCGTACGGCAGATTGCGAGTTTTTTTTCTCTCGTTCCTAAAATAGCGTACAGGAAGTGACATGTCAAATGTGATTGACAGAACAGGGCGTTTTTGGGTGTTGACGGGGGTGGAGATGAAAAAACGCAGGCGTGGCGAGGCGTTTTTGGGGCGTACATACATTAGCAGATGCGAACGTCAAATGTGTACGGACCGTCTCATACGTCACTGGAACATCCGCTTTCCCTTCAAAATGCTCGCACAGCTTAGGGTCAGGATTACTCGACCACATTGGCGATGGCCTTCTCCTCCGTCCCGGGACTCAACGATGGTGCTGCGATTAATCGCGGCTGGTCAGTAAAGTAATTAGTGTTGGATTGAAAACCGGCTTGGTATGTGTTTGGAAAGCAGTTTATTGGGATAGCACAAAAGCGTACGCAGGTGGAAATCAGAGCTGCTAATGTCATGATTACACAATCAATTAGCGTACATTTTTGGGGTTTTATTTTGGCCACAATTTGTTGGTTATGGCCTATTGTAACAATGTCATCATGTTTTAATTAGCTCCCCTTTTTTTTGGTTTACTGTGGAATTTGCATCGCTATGTGATTTTTTAAACGTTCCTTAAAGAGGCCTTTTTTTTTTTTTTAAGAGGGTCAGTTTTTGCCTTTAGGGCCAGGATTAAATGTAACCCATTTGTACAATAATGTCACAATACAATGTCAGTTTTTTGTTTTAAATTTATTGTTTAAACACAAACAAATTGGCCTAATATTTTGTTGCCTTTTTTTGTGGCAAAGATATTTGTTAAAACAAATAAAAAAGCCATAACTGGTAACATAAACGTAAATACCAAATTTAAAAAAATTTCACAAGAAAGGAGAGGGAAGTTTTGACCAGAAAGGAATATGAGCCAAGCACAGAAGGAGTGTGGGAAAAGTCGCCATTGCTGTCACCGTTTTCTCGCCCGTTTGGCTGGGTGAGGGTGGGCGCCAGACCGGGTCCGGGATGCCATCGGGCTGGCCTGTCCAGAGGCTGATGTTGTGGCCTCTGGACTAGGCACAGGGCTAGGCACATTTGGAGGATTGGCTGATGTTGTGCCAGAGGTGGAGGATCCGGATGTTCCGGCAGGAAGGGAGGTCGGCTCCACCATGTGCTGGCGAACGAGCTGCTCCAGGGCATCGGCGATGCGGATGTTGGCCCTGCTATTTTCCGCCAGGGCCTGAGCAATGGTCACGTTGGACGCAGCATTTTGCTCCAGGGCCTCAGCCACCCGTATCAGACTGGCGTCCATCCTCTGCAGAATCTCCGTATGGAAATCCGATTTAAAATTGAGTTCTGTGAGGAGGCCCACTGCCTGCGAGGGGGCACGCCCTGGACTGGCTTCTGCAGGGTCCTCAGCCGGATGTACTGGTTCCTCCCCTGCAGAGCCAGCAGAAATTCTGCGGCCAAGGCTCCCCTCTGGAGCAGACTCATCCGCCTCTGTCTCTGTTAGGAAAAATGCGAAAAGACTCACATTAGAATCTACATATTGGCACAATAGCATTTCAGAGTTGGTGACATCACAAGACTTACCTTGGCCAACATGAGGAGCCGCAAAGTCTGGCATGTCCGTATCCATGTTGGACACGCCAAACACCTCCACAGCCTGCACACACCCCTGTGCCAGCTCTTCTAAGTCTGTCAACTCCAATGACACAGGGGTGGGACCCCCACCTGTCCCCCTTGCATGCCTAGCCCTGTCGGCAAGTTTTTGCTTGAGACGATATTTGAAGTCTGCCCATCTGTGGAATGAAATTGGAACCATTATCCTTTTTTTTACAATGGGGTTTGTTTATAGGATGGGAAAGTGTTTACTTACCGCCGTTTGACATCCCGGGCTAGACGGACATAATCACCCACCCTATTGACAGCAACGGCGACCTCCTCCCACATTCTCCACTTCTGGCTTTGGCTCATATTCCTGGCTGCCTGGGGCAGGATGTCAACGCACTTCTGGATCAAAACCTCCATCTCCTTGCTTGTGAAATGTGGCTGCCTTTTTTTTTTGGCAGCTTTGGCGGGTTGACTGGGGCCAGCAGTCTCTTCCATGTCATCCTCCTCACCTATTTGGGTAAATATGCAGATTTAGCCACTTCACAACTTGCACAATATTATGTTTTAAAAGAATCATTGAGACAAAATGCATGAAGGCCTTACCGCCGGATTTTTGGCCATTGTTTCCCTGGTCTGAAGCCATGTCTCTGCTTCCAGAATGAAATCAACCAGAAATTCAATGTGATTTCGTGACGTATTTATACATGCGTCCTTAGTTTGCGGCCGCATCATTGATTGTGCGTCCCTATGATTCATCCTTAATTTGTGCGGGAAAATAAACACTATTTATGGCTTGGTGTGTGTGGAGTCGAGGTTGCGTTGTTGGATTGTTGGCGGTTAAGTTGGTTGGATTTGGTTGTTTGCGGTTGGAGGATTTGGCGGTGTTTGTATTTTTTTTTGTTTTGCTACAGTTGTTTTGGTTTTCCGTTCGCATTTTTTTGGTTTATTTTTTGCCATCGTTTCCTGATTTGGTAAGTTTTGTGCAGTCTAATTTGTGGCCAATTGGTGTCTACTTCTGGTTTTTTGTTTTATATATTTGTTTTTACACTAATTTCATCTATTTTAGTTTGTTTTGGCTTTCGGACCCAAAGACCTTTTTGTTGGAAATCTTATATATTCGATTTTGGTAAGTCCATTATTTTTCTTGCATTTGCGAACTAATTAACGCATTTTTGACTGTTGGTGTAGTGACTTGCATTTGCGAACTAATTAACGCATTTTTGACTGTTGGTGTAGTGACTTGCATTTGCGAACTAATTAACGCATTTTTGACTGTTGGTGTAGTGACTTGCATTTGCGAACTAATTAACGCATTTTTGACTGTTGGTGTAGTGACTTGCATTTGCGAACTAATTAACGCATTTTTCGAGGCTTATTCATCATGTAAACCAGTTTTGCTTTTCCCTTTTCAAATTTGGTTGTGGTCCATTTGACCCCTATTTGACGTACGGTGTGCAATGTCGTTTTCATCGATGGCCAAATGTGTGTTTCGCCTATTTTATGTGTTGGCTTGCACCAATTTGACAAACATAAAATCAGCCTCTAAATTTTTGATGTCTCATTTTTGGCTTTTTTACAGTTTATACGTATCATGACAATACCCCGGCATGTAAGCAGCTATGGATGGTATCATAAAGCTAAGTTGTTTTATGTTACTTTTGGGGTGGCTCAAAAGCCTTACATTGTAAACTTTGAATTTCAGGTAGATCTGGGGCGAATTGTTCTGGCCCTGCTCCCGGAAGACGACCAACCTCAAACTCGTCCCAGGCGTAGGCATCGTAGGCATGCAAGGCCCCAGATATTTCGAACACGTGTCACCCTTTTTGGAATGCCCGATGATGAGGTTTTAAGACGCTACCGTCTACCTCCCAAAATCATCATAGACACTCTCTCATTAATAGAAAGTGATCTTGAGCGGCAAATTGACAGTCCAACAGCAATACCACCACTGACGCAATTTATGGCGGTGTTACATTTCTGTGCCTCAGGATCGTTTCAAACAACGGTGGGAATAGTGGCGGGCATCTCCCAATCCTCCTTTTCCCGGATCCTGAGGGCAGTGATGGAGGCACTTTTCAAGCACCTCCATCATTTTATTAAAATGCCTTTGGATATGGGTGCCCTTAGTGTGGCCAAGGCCAATTTTTACCAAATAGCTGGCTTCCCACACATCATAGGGGTTGTGGATGGTACTCACATACCACTTCAGCCTCCAGCACGGCTGGAGGCAATATTTAGAAACAGGAAACACTATCACTCCCTGAATGTAATGGTGGTATGTGATGCCTCCCTCCAGATCCTGTCCCTGAATGCTAAATTACCAGGAAGTGCTCATGACTCCTTCGTCATCCGGCAATCAGGGATATGGCAGAAATTAACCAACCTACAAGCTGGTGATGCGTGGCTTCTGGGTAAGTGGAGACCTTTAGTACATAACAATGTTAAGCTTGATACACAGTGTTCCTGATGTTGTCTATTTTTTTTCACAGGAGACAGTGGATACCCTTGCATGTCCTGGCTGCTCACTCCTTATTTGGCTCCCACACCAGGGCCACAAAGTGCGTATAATTCCGCACTTACAGCCACCAGGCAAGTGGTGGAGCGCTGTATCGGCCTTTTAAAAGGCCGATTCAGATGCCTCCACCGCTCTGGTGGCGAGCTCATGTATGTGCCGGATATGGTGTCTAAAATTGTGGTCCTGTGTGGGATATTTCACAACATTGCCATAAGGAGTGGTGTCCCAATGCAGCCAGAGGATGCCTTACCTGAGGATGGCCCCCCCGAGGTTGGTCGGAGGTCAGTATGTGGGGGGGCCATACGCGATGATGTGGTGGCCAGATTTTTTAGGTAAGTTGTAACAAAACTACAGTGTTTATACCTAATGTGTTTGTGTTTGTTTGCGAACATCTAATTTTGTGTTTTTTTTCTCACCATCTTCTGTTTGTTCACATAATCTTTGGCACTCCAACGCTCACTACTTCCTGCTACCCTTACCAAACCTGGATCTGGTCCTTTTGGGCATATATTCTGGAACCCATATTGCAACGCCATGTTTGTGGAATCATGTTGGCATGGTCCTTCGTCAACCAGTTCTTGATTTTTTGGTTTTATTTAATTATTTCTTGGTATGTGTTGTATTTGAATTTATCACTGTTCTTTTTTTGGGAGTGACCACTTTGTTTTCTCTGTTATGTTGTGAATAAATGTTTGGAGAGTGAAATGGTCTTCCTTTTTTGGGACGTTAACAGCAAGTGTAACCAGGTTAACACAAGTTACATTTGACTAAGGGGTAATCCAGTACTGACGCCAGTTGAGCTAAACTGAAATATGTTTTCAGCTTCCCAACCCACACCAAAAGGAAGCCTGGCCCAACCTTGGGATTTGTAAGATTGGCCTAAGCAGCTTGCGCACCAACTAGGAACCTGTAAAATGTAGAAATATGTAATTGACACTACACCCAAAAAGGGAAATGACATTGTTACTGTTATGTGTTTCTTGTGTCTGTTTGACATACAAAGACAAAACACAATCTAACTTTTAAAAAAGGGAAATCCTTGCAGGAACAGTCTACTTATGTCATGCTAAACTATCTTGGTTTTGGATTTAAAAAATGAGCCAGAACGTATATTTGTCTGAATAAATTTATTTTGAAACGTTAACAAAAATAAAAAAACTACTGGCGAAGGAGGCCAGACAGCCGGTCGAGGGCCACCAGAATGCCAATTACATGTTGGCGCATCTGGCCAACACAATCCGCCACCTCTTGCCGACGCCTCTGTTCCTCTGTGGGTGAGAAAAGTGTGTGGGTTAATACAACAATAGGGAATCCACATTAAAAAAACAAAAACACAACGAAATCACTCCTAAACCTAAAAAAAAAAAAAAAAAGGGGGTGCTGCCAAAAATACAAGGCCTATGTACAAATTCCCACAGGTGTGATATGTGTATGTTGAAATCACCAGGAAGAGGTAAAGGCAAACTGCAAAATCACCAAAAGTCAAGCCACAAAAACACGAAGAAAGGCACGACACATGATTACATACAAACAGTTTGTGCTTTAAAAAAAAACAAAATAAAAACATACCGGGAGCCAAAACGGGAGCTCCGGAAATGCCTCCATGATCCTCCTCGGAGGATCCGTCATTCCCCAAAGAATGGGGAGGAGTTATGATGGACTCCGGGGAGGGGGTAATTAGAAGAGGGGTGGGTGGAGGAGAGGGGGAAGTGGGACGGAGGGGAAGGAGGCCCGACATTTCCGGGAGAGGGTCTGGGAAGGATGGGGAGGAGTGGGGAATAGGGGAAAGATTTGGGGTGGAGTGTTGGCTGGGGGTTGGGGATAGTGGCCGGGAATGCCGTCTGGACGGACGGTGACGGCGGAGTCTTGGCTGTCCCCCTAAAATATGTCCAAGAAATTGCGGTTAGTTTATGGACAAATCCGGGGACCAAAACTAAAAAAAAAAAACAACCCAAAAAATAAGCCAAATAGGAGTAGAATGAATAAATCAGAAATAGAGGGAAAACATGCACACGCAGATATGAGTACAAATAATAAATAGGACAGACAGGAAAACATGCACACGCAGATATGAGTACAAATAATAAATAGGACAGGCAGGAAAACATGCACACGCAGATATGAGTACAAATAATAAATAGGACAGACAGGAAAACATGCACACGCAGATATGAGTACAAATAATAAATAGGACAGACAGGAAAACATGCACACGCAGATATGAGTACAAATAATAAATAGGACAGACAGGAAAACATGCACACGCAGATATGAGTACAAATAATAAATAGGACAGACAGGAAAACATGCACACGCAGATATGAGTACAAATAATAAATAGGACAGACAGGAAAACATGCACACGCAGATATGAGTACAAATAATAAATAGGACAGACAGGAAAACATGCACACGCAGATATGAGTACAAATAATAAATAGGACAGACAGGAAAACATGCACACGCAGATATGAGTACAAATAATAAATAGGACAGACAGGAAAACATGCACACGCAGTTTGCCCCACAAACACAAACATTAAAACCACAATACATAACACTTACTTTCCAGGATCTGCATGCGAAAGCATGCCAGCAAGCGGGGCGTTCGCCGTTGCAGGTCGGACCACCTGCGCTCCAGCTGCCCGATGTTGCGGCGTGAGCCGAAGGACCGCAGGCGGGACCGTGCCTCCGCATACGCGGAGCGCTTCTGCCGGTTGGTGATGGGTTGAGGTTGGCTGGTGATCCGGCGATCCATGACCTCCGTAAGCACCAGCAGCTCGCGCCTGGTGAATGCGGAGGCTCTCATGATGGCAATGGTGTTTTTCTTAAAAATCATTTTTGATAAAGTGTGTAAAAATTTTCTGATTGGCTAATGTATTTTGGAAATTAACAGGAGCAATTTTATTGGTTAGTGTATGAGTCATGTGTTCGACAGGGCCAGAAATCTCTGGAGAGTTATGATAGGCTTGATGCAGTGACATGCGTAAGCAAATTTAAATAAAGAAATGAACCCAGGGAAATATGCGGGTATCCACAGCAATAGAACAATTGTTTAATTGTGGTTCACATGTTTTTTGAACAATAAAAGCGAATGTTTCATCCGTACGTATTCTGCGGGTAAACACAAACACGGACAAGAGTAAAGTTTCTTGCATTGTGTTGAAAAAAAACAAACAATTAAGCTAATTGATACATTGATTGGCATGATACGATTGATGGAGGTAGGCAGAATAAAGGAGCAGGTAATCGACATCTGACAAGGCCACTTCCTGTTTATACTTGTGCGTGCGTTCCTTTCAAGCCATTTCGGGGATGTACGCTCGCTATTTCGTACGCTCGTTAGTTAGAGGAGGGGTCGTCAGAGTTTAGGGAGGAATTTGAGATGCGAACGAAAATACGAGCGAGCCATTGAATTTAAATATTTTTGTACGTACGCCTAACGTACGTGCGCCCGCTTGCGAGTGGGTCTGAATGAGGGCCAATGTTCTTTTACTCCTAAATGATGGTTGGAACTGGAGAGATGATCTTAACAATAGTCTCTCAAAGAATCATTTACTATTCATCCAAACATGCTACTGATACCATGTAATATCAACAAGCTACCAAGATTTGTAACCCCATGTATACATTATACTTTCTTGTGAATGTAAATTTTTTTCTTTTGTATTTAGATTGTGATATGATGTGGTGCTTCAATGAACAAATGCAAAAAAATAAAATAAAAAAAGAAAGTGCAGGGACATCCAGAAGGAAATAGCAGAGAGACAGCTGGCTGGAGATACAAGTAAAGAGATAGAGCAAAAGGTTATGGGTCCAGGGAGGCCCCGCGCCGCACACACTGCACCCATATAATTTAAAACTCACCTGTCCGTGGTCCCGCATCGGGTGTCAGCGCTGCACAGAACACCGGAAAATGGGCGCTGCAGCCATTTTTCTGGTGTTCTGCGCATGCGGGCAGACTCTAGTGCCTGGAGACTACTGCTTCTGCGGTAGCCAGCCAGCCGCGACAGTCGGCTGCCGTCCACCAAGGAGAGAGGAGGGGGCCCTGCACAGAGAATGCACACGAGCCCCCTCCTCTCTTAAGACTCCCCTGATCCTGTCACCCTATTGCCCAATGGAGCTGATGAGCACGCCTAAAGAGGATGTGCAAAGGGAGAATAGAAAAGTTCTAAGAACAGAAACTTGGCGAACACCTACTGATAGTGGGGGGAGGGGATGGAGAGGAGACATAGAAAATAAGTGTCAGAGGGGTAGGTGGTCTATTGTCAAAAGCAGCAGGGAAGTCAGGGAGAATGAACAGAGTATTGGCCCTTGGATTTGGCAGCAAGAGGACAAAAGCCAGTCTGAAATGGGTAATGCAGGGAGTGGGAGGAAAGAAATGTGGTGAGGGGCGGTAGTAGACAATAGGCTACATGAGATTTTCCGGCAAAGGGAAAAAAAAGAGAGATGGGGTAGTAATTAGAGTGCCTGGATCAAGGGTGGGTTTTTAAAAAATGGGGGAAACAAGGACATGCTTGAATGAGAAGGGAACAGTGTCTGATGAGGGGGAATGATTGAAGAAATGAGTAATAGGAAAGAGCCGGGGGGCAGGAGGAAATAGGGACAAGGACCGGACTAGGGACATGACTGTACTGACTAAAGTGGTCAATGCTTTGATCAATGCTAATCTGAAGTCCATTACTTGCTTCTAATTCTCCAGGATCTCTCTGACATTTGACATGGTTGAGCACTTGTTTCGCATTCAAACACAACATGCCCAAGGTCTTCAAGACACCGTACTAGTCTGGTGTTTAGCCTTCTTTTCAAATCTATATAGAACTATAATTTTTTCTGTATTCAACTCCTCTCTATTTCCTTTACCAGTTGGAGTTCCAAAAGGCTCTAATCCTAGGCCATTTGCCGTTGTCTCTATTCCACTACTCTTAGGCAACTAAGGCCCTGATTCAGAGACGGTCGCTCTGACAGAGCACTCGCTCTGAATCAGGGCCAGGCTTCTTGTTTTTGAGAGCGGCCTCCTGGCCGCTCGTATAGCTGTGGGTGACCACCCACAGCTATAACGAGCGGGCAGGAAGATGGTCGCGATGGTCAAGACCATCGCGACCATCGGGCTTGCGACGAGACCCTTGTGGTAGGGTCTCGTTGCCGCAAGTCCAAGAGTGCTTTTGGCTCTAACAGAGCCGAAAGCACTCCCACTGACATCACTTGTCAACTCCTCTCTATTTCCTCCTCTCTATACAAACCTATAGGCATTTTTTAGTTTCCTTTGTGTTCTATTATTGCCAAACTAAAAATACAGTAATGTTACCTCATATAGGATAGGTACTTGATGGCAATTGTTTAAAAATAAAAAAAATACAACTGAAACGTTTATGAAAATAGGCTTTATTCTGCCTGTTGAAATATATTGTGTGAAACATGACACAAAACCAGTATACCACATTATGCCCCTAGAAACAGACAGATCTCAGGTGCACAACTCCAAATTACTGATAATATATAAATGCAATAAAATTTTGAAATCAATAGAGGTTTTTAGCTTAATCTTGGCCAAGGTTATGGGCCTACCCACCATATCCGGGTAACCTCTTTAGGGTAGGTCCCTAACATACTAGGGTTCAAATCCAGAGCGCAGGACACCCCTAAATCAGCACAGCCTAGCCACCCCAGGGCATTGCCATAGTGAGAAAAGTGAAGTAAAAAAAGTAAGAGCAGCTATGGTTGCATAGAAAGGTCAAAATACAAATATAATGAAACAAACAAAGTATTAAAATTGTGCTGATAAGAATGTGTTGTACTGCAATGCCCTGGAGCAGACCAACCAATGCAATCAAGGGGACGCACGCCTCAAAAATCAACCCAAAATTTCACTACAATATATAAACTTGTAGGACTTACCTAAAAGAGGTTACCTGGATATGGTGGGTAAGCCCTCTATTGATTGCAAAATGTTATTGCATTTATATATTATCAGTAATTTGGAGTTGTGCACCTGAGATGTGTCTGTTTCTGTGCCTGCAATTAGTCTCATCAGTTAGCACCTTCCATTATATATATTCAGGGTGTGCAGTCCAGGAATCTTTCCTCTATAACACATTATGCACCTAGCATGTCTAATTAGCCTCGGGTTTTTGTCCCCACGCGCAGTTTTTTCAATATTTTAGGATCCAAAAAATCCTGAGCTCGACTATTTATCCTGATTTTCACGTGCTCTAAAAAATTTTTCAGATGCTCAAATACATGCACGAGCAATATTTGTACATGCACACTCCTATACAATAGAATAGTTCAATGGCCAACTAGTATTGGGGGGTATGCAATGAAAGAGGGAGAGGGGGTTTATGTAAAAAATAAGGGGGAGGGGGGTTATGTGATGGATGTGTGTGGTGTATGAGAGGAGAGGAGGGAACTGGCCTGTTGTGTGTGGAGAAAGGTGGTGAAGGGTGGTGATATTGACTACAGAAGGGTATAGCGGGGTGCCTTGAAAAGAAAGAAGGGATGTGTGGGGTGTTATATAAGGGTGTATGTGATGAGAGGATGTGTTTGGTGGTACTGGGGGGTTCAGAATGCAAAATAAACTATGTGCAGTGCAGTGGATATATAATAAAGAGGTAAGCAGGAACCACCAGCAGAAACACAGCGTGTTTTCCACAAACTGGATGCTGCAAACACGCAGGGCGAGTTTTATATACGACATGCGTAATGTTTGGACCAGCTCTCTCATGTTTGTATGCAAATCACACATGAGATTTGTTTTCAATTGGATAGCACTCAAAACGGGAGCGCACACATTAAAAATCACTTCCGAGGGACGCAGGAAATTTGAAACGGCAGGGGGGAAAAAAAACCTGCGGCCAATTGAATATGCCCCTTAGAATATCTTTGCACAATATATTGTTTGTTGTGTTAACATTTTTTCACAGAACCAATAAATAAACAAATGAACCCTAGGCAATTATACTTTGATTCTGTCAGTGAATAAAGTATACAAAGTAACAGGCCTGCTTCTGATACAATGTTGTTAAATACACTGTGACAATGTATGACACAAATGACAGTGATTCACAGTTAGCAGAATCTCATAATCAGTCTGAGTTACTAATAGTCTAGTTTATATCAATCATCGCTGCCTGATCATCAGATATACAGTCTCAACAGCATATGGCCATAAATAGAAGCTGCAAAATCTGTAAGGTTAATCTTAGTTGCCCATAACCAGTAGTTATTTGTAGCAATATACATGAATCAATGGTTTCAAGTGTATATTGTTGTGAGGGTAAAGTGACTTCTGATATGATCATAAATATCTATTTCATAAACAGTTGCATGGTGTTTGACGCTATACATAGATTCAATGAAGTTATTGGAACAAATTATTGTAGTCACAGTAATTGTAACCATAAACCTTAGGTAATATTAGTGACTGAGTGTAATAGCCGTACTCATTTAATATAGTAACTGCTAATAAGTGCAACACTTAATGTTACCGTTAGTTAATCACAGGTTACTGTGGGTTTGTGGCTGCAGTTGCCGCATACAAATGAATGCTGTCAGCGGATTAATGACTGCTGTCCATACAAAACAAAATGACATAGGCAGCATTTATGGCTTAATGCAGTAGTAGTATTCCCATAGGCAAACGCAGGGGGGGTTTCCATCTGCCTGGAAACCCCCTCCCCAGCCCACACCATGACTACAATAGAAATAGTAATATAATCGATTACTAGGGCTGCATGTTCTTCTCAGTATCACAAATGAAATAATTAGCACAACCTGTGGATCTATTAACATGTATCAGCTAGTAATAAATAACCTGTGCATCAACTAGGAGATCTGGCAAACATTCACTGTTAGGGATGTGCTGCTATAGAGCCCAATATGTACATATATGTCCAGGGCAGAGCTAGGTTGCTCCCAGACTTCTGGACTTGCTCTAATACTCTGGAATGGTGCCCACATCTAAAATAAATACATTCAGCTCATGCAGGATGGCCCTACTGCCGCATTTAATGGCTTACTGTGATCTCTGGTCCTGTACATGTTGGAATTATGATACACAATACACTTTGTATGACGCATATTAAAGCTGGATAAGTGATAATTATGCCCTCTTCATGGACTGGCCACACTCACTCTAAAAACAAGCATTTGGAAACCCCCCTCTAGAAATCCTGCGTTTGCCACTGATTCCTCTACTATAACATCTGCTTGCAATTAGCCCAAACATAAGGATAATAATGGCCACTTGTAAGTTGCCGTCTGCATTGAAATCAGGACATATACAATATTAGTGGCTTGATGTTGTAGCTACTGTATGTTCGTTTATTAGTGCCTGCTTGAAAATGCCACACTTAAGGTGCCCAAACATATACCGATGTGCTCACGATACGATTTTATGGCCAATTTCTTCATGAACTTTCACGGGAACTCCCTTGCCGTCGTGATCACGAGTTTGGAAAAAAAGACACCCAATCTGTCTTACGATCTCACGATCTATCGGATCGTACGCATCGTGAGATTGGCCATAACAAATCGTGCGTTGAAAAAAAAAAAAAAAACAGGCTCTTGACTATTGGTGGGAAATGTAAATAGCCATAACAATGGGAGGGGCTATTTAGGGAGTATAAACAGCAGGAACCCTTTAAACTCTGTGTACATTCTGCTCTGCTACTAGATGAGGCTAGGTGTATTCCTGCTGAATCCTATACATTGCTACTGTGCTCTTTGTATTTGGCTTGCCTTATACAAAGTTTATTCTACCTGCAAGTGTGTGCTACCTACCTGCATTCTATCCTGTTCCTGAATTCTGTACTGATGCGTCCCTATCGGTATAGAGTGTTGGTCGCTGAAGCTGGGGTCCAGGAGATTAGGAAGAGGGCCCAGCGAAGAAGGACGAGAGCATGCTGGACCAAGGAGTGGCTGCTACAAAGGGATACCCGCTCTCACATGTCCCTGCTGATGGAGATCAAGGAGAACAACACGGACGACTATCGGAACTACCTGCACATGGATGACGCCAGCTTCCAAGAATTGCTGCATCTGGTGAACCCCCACATCAAGAGACAGGACACAAGGTGGCGGAGGGCAATCCCTGCTGAAGACAGACTGGTGGCTACCCTAAGGTACCGGGCTACAGGAAGGTCACTGGAAGACCTGAAGTTTGGGACACTCATCTCACCTCAGTCCTTGGGCGTCATCATTCTGGAGACCTGCAAAGCAATCGTAAAAGTGCTACAGTACCATTATTGCAAGGTAAGTTAAAAAAAAACACCACACATTGTTTTCTTGCGTAAAGAAAATTTTTTTTTTTTCTAAAACAAAGAAAAAAATATCCTTCATTTAGTACAATGTGCACTGACCTGCAGGCAACTGAAAGTGTGCACTAAACTGTGTGCAAAATACTTTGTTTATAACAACTTTACAAAAGAACATTATCACCAAATTTTATGAATCCCAATAGATAGCCGGCTGTATGTGATAGGGTGGGTCAGACGCCAATTTGAACAGGCCAAAACACATATGGCACAAGTACACATTGTGGCCCCGGCTTCCAGCAATGTGTACTTGTGCCATGTGCGTAGGGACCTTGTCCAAATGGCGTCATCACCACCCTATCCCATGCAGCAAGCACCTATTAGAATTCATAAAATTTGGTGATATTAAAAGCAAGAAAAAATTTACATCTCTGTATATTGGGGCGACTCATCTGCTGCATCCAGCAGAGCATTATACAAGGTGGTGCTGGTGCTTGGGGTGCTTGGTGGGGGAGTAATATCTAACTGGGCAGGGGGGGGCGGACATACCTATTTGGGGCAGGGGAAAATAGCATTGGATCTGCAATGTATGTAGAATGAGATATTTTTGCTCATACAGCGACTCAAGAGGTCGTAGTTTAACCTTAAAAAATTTCTTTGGATATCTGTATCCAGATTTCTCAACGTGCTGTTCACATGAGCTGTGAAATCATCTATTGCATCTGGGGGTTTCTGCAGCAGCCGTTCTGCGTTTTGTAAAAAATGTTCCTCACGTTCAGTAAAATTCTCCTTTCTTTTTTTAGGGTTGTTGAGAAGATGAGGGTCCAGGTGGAAGTTGAGTTTCCACTTGTGTGCTATTCTCCGGATCACTATCACCACCGAGCAGACTGAGGTCGGGTGTGGATGCTAAATCAGGGTCTTGGGTGGGAGTCTATATAGGGAAAAAAAGATATAAAAAATATTAAAGTCATGTTTTAACATCTTTTTTTACTATTTTTACAGTTTCCTAACACCGTGGAGGAGTGGACCAGCATCGCGGAAGATTTTGAACAGTGTTGGAATTTCCCTAACTGCGGAGGAGCCATCGATGGGAAACACATCCGCATCAACCCACCTGCCAACACCGGATCATACTACAACTACAAAGGATTCTTCAGCATCGTTCTCATGGCAGTGGTGAATGCCAACTACGAATTTCTGTTTGTGGATGTCGGCAAGAATGGGCGTGCTTCGGATGGTGGGTCCTTCACTAAGACGGCTTTCTACCAGAGACTCGCCAACAAAACCCTCAGCCTGCCCTCACTGGACCAGACAAAGCACGGCCTAAATTAAGTTTTCGTTGCAGACGAGGCTTTTGCATTACATGAACATGTGATGAAGCCATTTGCACACAGGGGCCTGACCAGAGAGAAAAGGATATACAACTACCGTCTATCCTGGGCGCGGCGCATTGTGGAAAATGCGTTTGGAATAATGAGCAACCGCTTCCGCATTTTCCACACCACCATCAATGAACATTTGACTTCAATGAACAATGACAATGAACATTTGACTTCTGTGTCTGCACCACCAACTACAACAACATCCACCGCACGTGCCTAAGAAGTGAGGGAGGAGTACATGACCTATTTCAATGGACCAGGTGCTGTACCATGGCAGGAGGACTGTCTGTGAACTACTGACTAAATTGGACATTTGGGATTTAACAACAAAAACATTAAGGATTTTGGTTTAAACTGTGTCACTACTTACCAAGACTTCTGCAACCTCCTCATCTCCCTCACGCTCAGACATCAAGATGATTGATTCCCTTTGAGGCTCTTGTTCACTGATGAATGACATAATTTGGTAGTACCACAGCGCAGGAGTATATATTTCATCTGTAGCCGCTCCTGATTTTTTGGAGTCATCCACCTTCTTTTTTTCTTTGATGTACACTGTCCTGAGATATTGAATCTTTTGCCGTACAGTTTTCAGGTCTGCATCAGATATGTATTTTTTCGAATACACTAACAGTTCCTCTAGCGCGGCCAACTTGTGCGACTTATTGTGGTACTTCCGAGAACTGATCTTCCACAGACACTCTTTCGAGTGCAGGATTTCAATGAATCCTGTAACGAATTCACGTTAAGAATCCATGGACATTATCTATGAATAAGAAAAAAAGGACATTTAAATATTTGTGTATATAGTTTTGTTAAATGTAATGTTGTTATAGTTCACATTTTTAATGTTTTCATATTTTCTTTTTTACAGGTTTTTAAAGGTTTGTTATGGTATTCTAATCATGTTTTCTTTTACAGGAATGTTATGTGTTTATTGCTTGGTAATATAATGTTTTTCTTTGTTTGACAGTATGGGTTTTCCACCTTTGGGCCTGTCGTTGTGGTAGAACTACAGATCCCAGGATGCCCTAAAAACAGTTTCAAAGGTGGGTGGCAGGTCATCCTGGGATCTGTAGTTCCACAACAGCTGGAGACCGAAAGGTAGAAGACCCCCAGCTTTAAATAATGTGTGTTTTTAAATGTAATGTATGGTGATTTTTTTTGTAAAATAAGTGTTTATTTATTTATTTTTTTGATGTATTACACACATTGGTGGGCAGTGGGGGAGCTTAATGCATGACCCAGCCACCGCCCGCCTCAATACGGCGGGCGGTGGCTGGGTCATGCATTTATTACCTGGGGGCACACAGTGGTGGGCAGTGGGAGCTTAATGCATGACCCAGCCACCGCCCACCTCAATGCGGCGGGCGGTGGTTGGGTCATGCATTTATTACCTGGGGGCACACATTGGTGGGCAGTGGGGAGCACATATTGGTGGTCAGTGTGGTTGTATTTAAACTGTACCAATACTCACCAAAACAAGAATCCAGTGTGCAGGCTCCTCAATGTGCGACTGTCTTGCTCCATACACGATGCTGCACAAGATGGCGATGGGGCGTGTCCAGGCTTCTGTTAGTCAAATTCCGCATTGTGTGATGAATCGTACGATTCATCATGAGGAAAAAACCCTCACGATCGGCTTCCATCGTGTTCATGGTTGGCCAATCTGCCTTACAGCACGGCAAATCAGAAGATGCGATATACGACGAGAGGGGACGCGCATCGGCATCGTGCTCGTGAGTATAAACTCACGATTTGTACTTTTTTTTACCCGATTCATCGTCACGATTCGTCGAAATCGGCCTAATCGTGTAAAATGTCGCTATATGTGTGGGCACCTTTAAGGTGCCCACACACATACCGATGTCCTCACGATACGATTTTATGGGCAATTTCCTCATGAGCTTTCACGGGAGCTTCCTTGCCGTCGTGATCACGATTTGGAGTTAAAAATGTCCAATCTGACTAAAGATCTATCTTGCAGCCAAAGCATTGTATCCCAGATTGGCTAATCTGCCCTACAGCACGGCAGATCAGAAGATGCGATGTACGACGAGCGGGGACGCGCATCGGCATCATGCTTGTGAGTATAAACTCACAATTTGTATTTTTTTTACCCGATTCGTCGTCACGATTCGTCGAAATCGGCCAAATCGTATAAAATGTCGCTATGTATGTGGGCACCTTTAGACAGTAACTGTGGCTACATAAAAACTGCTGTCCATTAACATTTAGGACATCGCAGCCATGGTCGGAATATTTAAATAAAAACGGGTGTGAGAAAGCCCCCTGGCATCATCCGATGCGCATTTAGCTTATGGCTTCTTCAAAGGATCAAACCTCTAGCTCGTAGTGATTAAGACTTGAACCATCTTCTTATATATTCTAATTTCATCTGTTTGTCTCTTCTTATTAAAGTTAGTAGCCAGATTTATCGATATCATTAGAAGTCCTTGTGAGTATGTGAAATTACCCATGGCATATGTTTTTAATCTTTAAATTAATTATTTGATCTATATTTTAATATTTCACTATTATTTCAACTCCCGTAGGGGAACCACTTATATTTTAATAAATACTTAATAAAAGTAATTTTTATCTTTGCAATATTCGATTTGTGCACCAAGACACTACCCCTTCTTTTCTCCATTTACATGTATATTGGTAGTAGGTAGCACACACCCTCTTGTATAAATTATATATAATTAATAGTACATTATACATACGAACCAACAGGGTGTCTGTTGCTTCCAACCTGTACGGTAGTCTCCTTTTGTAAACAATTAAATAGTCTGTAAAGTATCAGGGTTAACGGGGGTGCATCGGCTACATGGCCCATATATATATATATATATATAGTTAGATGCGTGTATATATATATATATATATATATATATATATATAAGCAGCATGTATACTGTACATGTATACGATGTAAAATAAATAACTAGAATAATGCAATTGTTCATTACAAATTCAATAATATACAGAGATTCTTTCCTACATAAACAGAAAAGGAGGATTTTTGGAAAATGTCTTTTATGCATTGTGTAACCTAGCAACAATAAAAAATTTAGTTCTAGCTATATAAATAGAAAAAAATGCAGACTTACAAACAGGAAAATAATTAGAAACTGAACCACTAAACCTGTATATATTATACCTGGTGGAATCGCTGATGGTACGAACAGTGGTGCGATCGATAAATGCGAAAAAGAGTTTAAAAAAAAAAACACGTTTAAATATGTTTTAGAATTGTGCAATGGCCGTATGCTTTTAACTATGTGATGTTCATTTTATGGTGATAAAATAAATTGCTATCTGGTTGAACAGCACTTTCGGAAACTTTGTTTTTTTTCATTATTGTATTTGAGGATTTCAGCAGTCCGTCTTATTGAAAGCAACCCTTTTTGACTGGTCATTGTTTTACTCTAAATTGGAATACCCTCTATCGCTACTATGGGAGTACTGGCAGATGCTTGGAAACGTCTCACATCTCACTATGGCCTCCAAAAGTGATCCAACAGTACGCTCGTTGCGTTCCGATGTTGACTAACCGCGCATGCATCGGTGTTACACTGCGCATGTGCGTACGGCAGATTGCGAGTTTTTTTTCTCTCGTTCCTAAAATAGCGTACAGGAAGTGACATGTCAAATGTGATTGACAGAACAGGGCGTTTTTGGGTGTTGACGGGGGTGGAGATGAAAAAACGCAGGCGTGGCGAGGCGTTTTTGGGGCGTACATACATTAGCAGATGCGAACGTCAAATGTGTTCGGACCGTCTCATACGTCACTGGAACATCCGCTTTCCCTTCAAAATGCTCGCACAGCTTAGGGTCTGGATTACTCGACCACATTGGCGATGGCCTTCTCCTCCGTCCCGGTACTCAACGATGGTGCTGCGATTAATCGCGGCTGGTCAGTAAAGTAATTAGTGTTGGATTGAAAACCGGCTTGGTATGTGTTTGGAAAGCAGTTTATTGGGATAGCACAAAAGCGTACGCAGGTGGAAATCAGAGCTGCTAATGTCATGATTACACAATCAATTAGCGTACATTTTTGGGGTTTTATTTTGGCCACAATTTGTTGGTTATGGCCTATTGTAACAATAATGTCATCATCTTTTAATTAGCTCCCCTTTTTTTTGGTTTACTGTGGAATTTGCATCGCTATGTGATTCTTTAAACGTTCCTTAAAGAGGCCTTTTTTTTTTTTTAAGAGGGTCAGTTTTTGCCTTTAGGGCCAGGATTAAATGTAACCCATTTGTACAATAATGTCACAATACAATCTCATTTTTTTGTTTTTAATTTATTGTTTAAACACAAACAAATTGGCCTAATATTTTGTTGCCTTTTTTTGTGGCAAAGATATTTGTTCCAAAAAAAAAAAAACCATAACTGCTAACATAAGCGTAAATACAAAATTAAAAACATTTCACAAGAAAGGAGAGGGAAGTTTTGACCAGAAAGGAATATGAGCCAAGCACAGAAGGAGTGTGGGAAAAGTCGCCATTGCTGTCACCGTTTTCTCGCCCGTTTGGCTGGGTGAGGGTGGGCGCCAGACCGGGTCCGGGATGCCATCGGGCTGGCCTGTCCAGAGGCAGATGTTGTGGCCTCTGGACTAGGCACAGGGCTAGGCACATTTGGAGGATTGGCTGATGTTGTGCCAGAGGTGGAGGATCCGGATGTTCTGGCAGGAAGGGAGGTCGGCTCCACCATGTGCTGGCGAACGAGCTGCTCCAGGGCATTGGCGATGCGGATGTTGGCCCTGGTATTTTCCGCCAGGGCCTGACCAATGGTCACGTTGGCCGCAGCATTTTGCTCCAGGGCCTCAGCCACCCGTATCAGACTGGCGTCCATCCTCTGCAGAATCTCCGTATGGCAATCCGATTTAAAATTGAGTTCTGTGAGGAGGCCCACTGCCTGCGAGGGGGCACGCCCTGGACTGGCTTCTGCAGGGTCCTCAGCCGGATGTACTGGTTCCTCCCCTGCAGAGCCAGCAGAAATTCTGCGGCCAAGGCTCCCCTCTGGAGCAGACTCATCCGCCTCTGTCTCTGTTAGGAAAATTGCGAAAAGACTCACATTAGAATCTACATATTGGCACAATAGCATTTCAGAGTTGGTGACATCACAAGACTTACCTTGGCCAACATGAGGAGCCGCAAAGTCTGGCATGTCCGTATCCATGTTGGACACGCCAAACACCTCCACAGCCTGCACACACCCCTGTGCCAGCTCTTCTAAGTCTGTCAACTCCAATGACACAGGGGTGGGACCCCCACCTGTCCCCCTTGCATGCCTAGCCCTGTCGGCAAGTTTTTGCTTGAGACGATATTTGAAGTCTGCCCATCTGTGGAATGAAATTGGAACCATTATCCTTTTTTTTACAATGGGGTTTGTTTATAGGATGGGAAAGTGTTTACTTACCGCCGTTTGACATCCCGGGCTAGACGGACATAATCACCCACCCTATTGACAGCAACGGCGACCTCCTCCCACATTCTCCACTTCTGGCTTTGGCTCATATTCCTGGCTGCCTGGGGCAGGATGTCAACGCACTTCTGGATCAAAACCTCCATCTCCTTGCTTGTGAAATGTGGCTGCCTTTTTTTTTTGGCAGCTTTGGCGGGTTGACTGGGGCCAGCAGTCTCTTCCATGTCATCCTCCTCACCTATTTGGGTAAATATGCAGATTTAGCCACTTCACAACTTGACCAATATATTTGTTTTAAAATAATCATTGAGACAAAATGCATGAAGGCCTTACCGCCGGATTTTTGGCCATTGTTTCCCTGGTCTGAAGCCATGTTTCTGCTTCCAGAATGAAATCAACCAGAAATTCAATGTGATTTCGTGACGTATTTATACATGCGTCCTTTGTTTGCGGCCGCATCATTGATTGTGCGTCCCTATGATTCATCCTTAATTTGTGCGGGAAAATAAACACTATTTATGGCTTGGTGTGTGTGGAGTCGAGGTGGGGTTGTTGGATTGTTGGCGGTTAAGTTGTTTGGATTTGGTTGTTTGCGGTTGGAGGATTTGGCAGAGTTGGTTTTTTGTTTGGTTTTGCTACAGTTCTTTTGTTTTTCCGTTCGCATTTTTTTCCTTTTTTCCACATCCTTTCCTGATTTGGTAAGTTTTGTGCAGTCTAATTTGTGGCCAATTGGTGTCTACTTCTGTTTTTTGGTTAGCTAATTTTTTTTAACACTAATTTCATCTTTTTTAGTTTGTTTTGGCTTTCGGACCCAAAGACCTTTTTTTTGGAAATCTTATATATTCGAGTTGGGTAAGTCCATTTTTTGTCTTGCATTTGCGAATTAATTTCCGCATTTTTGACTGTTGGTGTAGTGACTTGCATTTGCGAATTAATTTCCGCATTCTTGACTGTTGGTGTAGTGACTTGCATTTGCGAATTAATTACCGCATTTTTGACTGTTGGTGTAGTGACTTGCATTTGCGAATTAATTTCCGCATTTTTGACTGTTGGTGTAGTGATTTGCATTTGCGAACTAATTAACGCATTTTTGACTGTTGGTGTAGTGATTTGCATTTGCGAACTAATTAACGCATTTTTGACTGTTGGTGTAGTGACTTGCATTTGCGAATTAATTACCGCATTTTTGACTGTTGGTGTAGTGACTTGCATTTGCGAACTAATTAACGCATTTTTGGCGGCTTATTCATCATGTAAACCAGTTTTGCTTTTCCCTTTTCCATTTTTGGGGTCCATTTGAACCCTATTTGACGTACGGCGTGCAATGTCGTTTTCATCGATGGCCAAATGTGTGTTTCGCCTATTTTCTGTGTTGGCTTGCAACAATTTGAAAAACAAAAATTCACCCTCTAAATTTTTGATGTCTCATTTTTGGCTTTTTTACAGTTTATACGTATCATGACAATACCCCGGCATGTAAGCAGCTATGGATGGTATCAGAAAGCTAAGTTGTTTTTTGTTACTTTTGGGGTGGCTCAAAAGCCTTACATTGTAAACTTTGAATTTCAGGTAGATCTGGGGCGAATTGTTCTGGCCCTGCTCCCGGAAGACGACCAACCTCAAACTCGTCCCAGGCGTAGGCATCGTAGGCATGCAAGGCCCCAGATATTTCGAACACGTGTCACCCTTTTTGGAATGCCCGATGATGAGGTTTTAAGACGCTACCGTCTACCTCCCAAAATCATCATAGACACTCTCTCATTAATAGAAAGTGATCTTGAGCGGCAAATTGACAGTCCAACAGCAATACCACCACTGACGCAATTTATGGCGGTGTTACATTTCTGTGCCTCAGGATCGTTTCAAACAACGGTGGGAATAGTGGCGGGCATCTCCCAATCCTCCTTTTCCCGGATCCTGAGGGCAGTGATGGAGGCACTTTTCAAGCACCTCCATCATTTTATTAAAATGCCTTTGGATATGGGTGCCCTTAGTGTGGCCAAGGCCAATTTTTACCAAATAGCTGGCTTCCCACACATCATAGGGGTTGTGGATGGTACTCACATACCACTTCAGCCTCCAGCACGGCTGGAGGCAATATTTAGAAACAGGAAACACTATCACTCCCTGAATGTAATGGTGGTATGTGATGCCTCCCTCCAGATCCTGTCCCTGAATGCTAAATTACCCGGAAGTGCTCATGACTCCTTCGTCATCCGGCAATCAGGGATATGGCAGAAATTAACCAACCTACAAGCTGGTGATGCGTGGCTTCTGGGTAAGTGGAGACCTTTAGTACATAACAATGTTAAGCTTGATACACAGTGTTCCTGATGTGGTCTATTTTTGTTCACAGGAGACAGTGGATACCCTTGCATGTCCTGGCTGCTCACTCCTTATTTGGCTCCCACACCAGGGCCACAAAGTGCGTATAATTCCGCACTTACAGCCACCAGGCAAGTGGTGGAGCGCTGTATCGGCCTTTTAAAAGGCCGATTCAGATGCCTCCACCGCTCTGGTGGCGAGCTCATGTATGTGCCGGATATGGTGTCGAAAATTGTGGTCCTGTGTGGGATATTTCACAACATTGCCATAAGGAGTGGTGTCCCAATGCAGCCAGAGGATGCCTTACCTGAGGATGGCCCCCCCGAGGTTGGTCGAAGGTCAGTATGTGGGGGGGCCATACGCGATGATGTGGTGGCCAGATTTTTTAGGTAAGTTTGAACAAAACTCCAGTGTTTATACCTAATGTGTTTGTGTTTGTTTGCGAACATCTAATTTATTTATTTTTTTCTCACCATCTTCTGTTTGTTCACATAATCTTTGGCACTCCAATGCTCACTACTTCCTGCTACCCTTACCAAACCTGGATCTGGTCCTTTTGGGCATATATTCTGGAACCCATATCGCAACGCCATGTTTGTGGAATCATGTTGGCATGGTCCTTCGTCAACCAGTTCTTGATTTTTTGTTTTTATTTAATTATTTCTTGGTATGTGTTGTATTTGAATTTATCACTGTGTTCTTTTTTTGGGAGTGACCACTTTGTTTTCTCTGTTATGTTGTGAATAAATGTTTGGAGAGTGAAATGGTCTTCCTTTTTTGGGACGTTAACAGCAAGTGTAACCAGGTTAACACAAGTTACATTTGACTAAGGGGTAAACCAGTACTGACGCCAGTTGAGCTAAACTGAAATATGTTTTCAGCTTCCCAATCCACACCAAAAGGAAGCCTGGCCCAACCTTGGGATTTGTAAGATTGGCCTAAGCAGCTTGCGCACCAAGTAGGAACCTGGAAAATGTAGAAATATGTAATTGACACTACACCCAAAAAGGAAAATGACATTGTTACTGTTATGTGTTTCTTGTGTCTGTTTGACATACAAAGACAAAACACAATCTAACTTTTAAAAAAGGGAAATCCTTGCAGGAACAGTCTACTTATGTCATGCTAAACTATCTTGGTTTGGGTTTTTAAAAATGAGCCACAACGTATATTTGTCTTAATAAATTTAATTGGAAAATATAACAAAAATAAAAAAACTACTGCCGAAGGAGGCCAGACAGCCGGTCGAGGGCCACCAGAATGCCGATGACATGTTGGCGCATCTGCCCCACAACATCCGCCACCTCTTGCCGACGCCTCTGTTCCTCTGTGGGTGAGAAAAGTGTGTGGGTTAATACAACAATAGGGAATCCACATAAAAAAAAAAAAACACAACCAAATCACTCCTAAACCCAAACCAAAAAAAAAAAAGGGGGGGCTGGCAAAAATACAAGGCCTAGGTACAAATTCCCACAGGTATGATATGTGTATGTTTAAATCACCAGGAAGAGGTAAAGGCAAACCTTCACAATCACCAAAAGTCAAGCCACAAAAACACGAAGAAAGGCACGACACATGATTACATACAAACAGTTTGTGCTTTAAAAAAAAAAAAAAAAAAAAAACATACCGGGAGACAAAACGGGAGCGTTGGCTGGGGGTTGGGGATAGTGGCCGGGAACGCCGTCTGGACGGACGGTGACGGCGGAATCTTGGCTGTCCCCCTAAAATATGTCAAAGAAATTGCGTTTAGTTTATGGACAAATCCGGGCAACCAAACTAAAAAAAAAAAAAAAACAAATAAGCCAAATAGCAGTAGAATTAATAAATCAGAAATAGAGGGGAAACATGCACACGCAGATATGAGTACAAATAATAAATAGAACAGACAGGAAAACATGCACACGCAGATATGAGTACAAATAATAAATAGAACAGACAGGAAAACATGCACACGCAGATATGAGTACAAATAATAAATAGAACAGACAGGAAAACATGCACACGCAGATATGAGTACAAATAATAAATAGAACAGACAGGAAAACATGCACACGCAGATATGAGTACAAATAATAAATAGAACAGACAGGAAAACATGCACACGCAGATATGAGTACAAATAATAAATAGAACAGACAGGAAAACATGCACACGCAGATATGAGTACAAATAATAAATAGAACAGACAGGAAAACATGCACACGCAGATATGAGTACAAATAATAAATAGAGCAGACAGGAAAACATGCACACGCAGTTTGCCCCACAAACACAAACATTAAAACCACAATACATAACACTTACTTGCCAGGATCTGCATGCGAAAGCATGCCAGCAAGCGGGGCGTTCGCCGTTGCAGGTCGGACCACCTGCGCTCCAGCTGCCCGATGTTGCGGCGTGAGCCGAAGGACCGCAGGCGGGACCGTGCCTCCGCATACGCGGAGCGCTTCTGCCGGTTGGTCATGGGTTGAGGTTGGCTGGTGATCCGGCGATCCATGACCTCCGTAAGCACCAGCAGCTCGCGCCTGGTGAATGCGGAGGCTCTCATGATGGCAATGGTGTTTTTCTTAAAAATCATTTTTGATAAAGTGTGTAAAAATTTTCTGATTGGCTAATGTATTTTGGAAATTAACAGGAGAAATTTTATTGGTTAGTGTATGAGTCATGTGTTCGACAGGGCCAGAAATCTCTGGAGAGTTATGATAGGCTTGATGCAGTGACATGCGTAAGCAAATTTAAATAAAGAAATGAACCCAGGGAAATATGCGGGGATCCACAGCAATAGTACAATTGTTTAATTGTGGTTCACATGTTTTTTGAACAATAAAAGCGAATGTTTCATCCGTACGTATTCTGCGGGTAAACACAAACACGGACAAGAGTAAAGTTTCTTGCATTGTGTTGAAAAAAACAAACAATTAAGCTAATTGATACATTGATTGGCATGATACGATTGATGGAGGTAGGCAGAATAAAGGAGCAGGTAATCGACATCTGACAAGGCCACTTCCTGTTTATACTTGTGCGTGCGTTCCTTTCAAGCCATTTCGGGGATGTACGCTCGCTATTTCGTACGCTCGTTAGTTAGAGGAGGGGTCGTCAGAGTTTTGTGAGGCATTTTAGATGCGAACGAAAATACGAGCGAGCCATTGAATTTAAATATTTTTGTACGTACGCCTAACGTACGTGCGCCCGCTTGCGAGTGGGTCTGAATGAGGGCCTTAGTTCTCTCTCTAGTGCACAGCTGTTACTGTGCCAATCTCCATCATACCTTAATGTGGGAGCCATAGTTCCCAGATTGGATGGACAGATATGTGGCCTCTGTGCCTTCCGTGAACTTTAATAAGTTGTATTGATATTTTCTTTTTGAATTGCAGCAGACCTGGTCCATACATTCATGGTAGCTCTGATCAGCTGCTGTTATGAACCAAGGGGAGCACTTGCTCAATAAGTCACATGATAAAGCAAAATGCATGCAGTGATATTTATTCTTGGCAATATACAATAGCAGGGGAGTGTAGGTATACAGAGTCTAATGGTAATGGTAGGATGCACAAAGCAATGCAATAAAACTTGGAAGATAACAGGAGCTCATAGAAATATAAAACTAGGAACATTAAGGGGTAAATTTACTAAGATGGGATTTCTATTAAGAAGTGATGTTGCCCATAGCAACCAATCAGATTCCAGGTATCTTCTAGAAGGTGCTAGATAAATGAAAAGTAGAATCTGATTGGTTGCTATGGGCAACATCACTTCTTAAATAGAACTTCCATCTTAGTAAATTTACCCCTAAGACTTAACAGCAGGAGGGTACGAAGATGCAAAACACGAACAGAAATCCAGAAATCTTGGCTTCTACATCAGTGAACATCAATGACCCAGCAATGACTGCTGGGCACATACAGACTAAATAGCAAGGTGATAATTGAGTAATCACCAGACACCTGATCTCCAGAGTGAGAAGAGCAACACCTCTGGCAGGAATCAGCACTGCAGTTCTCTATTCAGAAGGCCAGGTGACCCCTGGTGGTGGGAAAACATACTGCAGGGAAATGCAAAACAGTTCTAACAGCTACTGAGCTAGTTATGGACTGGACTGCCCTAGGACTACTGTAACTTATGATGCCTCTAATGTCATGTGTGGTTCCTGAGGTTTAATAGTTGCAAACCATACTCCTTAGTACGTTATTGTTTAAAATGTTTACGTTACTTGTTTTCATGTGTTCTGCCACCTTTATTATACTTTTTTGACGTGTTTGCTTGGACTTCCGTCCTTACTGTAGGGAATTAGACATCTCTGTATATCCCTGCTTGATGTCTACTTGCCACATCTGTAAGACCTGACCATGGGAAAGCTAGTCCACAAATGCAGTTCAGGGCGGCTATTTTCTAGGAGTCATTGTACTGCTCTTACCATTCTAAACCGGTCTTCATTATTCTGTGTGAGTCTGTGTTGCCTTTAAACCTGATTGTAATAAGCATGCTATATACCCTACCTATATGCCATCATATCAAGTGACATGCCCAAAATCCTTTCCATTAAAGCGAAAGGTCTTAATATTCTCAAAAAGAGATCCCAGACATAGAGGTCATTATATGCAGCAAAAGCGTATGTTACCTTCATACAGGAGACATTTCAAACATGGGGCCGTTTTCAATTAGTTTCGCACCGGCGAGAAAGTTCCACCTGTCTTACTTTTCGCCGTCTTCGCGTGTTTTGGACGCAAAAACTTTTAGTGCGCGTTCCCAATTTACTCCGTATTCAATTGCCAAACAGGCGAAAACGGGACCCGGTGAATATTGTGAACCAGGTGAAAAGTGCAGGCTGAATTGGGGGAATCACTCTGTACCCCTGAAAAAGATGGTCTGACGGAAATCATTATGGTAGTTTAGTATTAGCCCTATTATTATTTATTTATATGGCGCCACAAGTGTTCCGCAGCGCCTTACAAAATATATAAACAATTACGTGACCAAAGACCAGGACATGGATAATATACATTGCTACATTAGTGACCATAACACCCACATAAGCAGCAGAGCTTACGCAACCAAGTGTTAGGTGGCCTCGTGGGGAGTAAGAAGTATATGAAAGTAAAGTAGAGAGAAGCACAAGAGGGTAGAGGGCCCTGCTCGTAAGAGCTTACATTCTAATGGGGAAGGGCAGACAAACAGGTGAGCCACAGATGGGGTAGACGGGGAGGAAGGAAGGAACATATAGCAGGAAGTTAGGATGACAGCTGGAAGGCTTTAATGAAGTAGTGTGTCTTGAGAGCCCGTTTAAATGATTGTAGAGACGTGGAGAGTCTGATGGGGAGAGGGGGAGAATTCCAAAGGTGCCCAGACTATTCTTGCAGTGAAAGGCATCAGATATGGAAGATAGCATTAATTTAGCTGCCTCCTGTACCCTTGCCTGACCCTGGGGCTCCCCTCGGCTGACCTCTGCAACCTCCAGCGCCGGATCTGCCAGCCGGGGCCTACTTCCGTGGGGAAGCCGCGGCCTCAAGTAGCGGCGTCAAATTGAACTAGTTAGGGTACTTAAGTGGTGGTAATTGCTTGCTTGGTAAAAGTGGTGAAGAATGGCATAAAGCAGTGTTTTTTGGAGCAAATAAGTAATCCCATCAAATTGGGGGTGCTTGAAAATGGGTATTTTAATGTCTCTAAAGTGAGGTTTTCCAAAAACTGAAATTCCTCCGACATACAAGCACCTGCAAACCCAAAAACACTTGGCTCCTTCTTAGAGCACCCCCAGAAGCTTATTTTGCTAGTTTTTCAAGTTGTCCCCCTACTTTTTTCATTTTCACCCCAAATTTCTAATGCGTTTTTTGGGGTGTTACTGGCATTTTCTATTTCTTTTTTTGGATGAATTGTCCTTTGGGGGGAGTACCAAGGGTTCTGAGTGGTTTCCCAACATCTGCACCCCAAAATATAGATTTTGCACTTCTTTACTCCTGTTATTCTGGGGAGAAAAAGTTTCGCCTATTTCAGTGCATTGACTTTTCGCATAGGCGAAAACAGACTGGAATTGAATACGGAGATAAATTTTCAGGCTAACTTTTCGGCAAAAAACGTGTGAAAACAGCTTTTTCGCTCCAAATTTAATACGGCCCAAGGTATGACTCTTAAATTACATACTCATCCTTCCACTTTATGTACAGCAGTAACATTGAGTATCGAAGGTAGTTGCAAAACTGTCTTGTAAACAGGTACCACTGTCTGATGTCAATTCCCACATTTCAGATGAGGTTCAAATTTTTCTAGTGAAGGGGAAACAGTTTAATCAGTACTTCACCTTTGTTAATCTTTATACTCATAACCAGGGCCATATAGCAGTTTCCAAAATATACTGGATCAAATCCACTCTCTACAACCTTGTGGTGGGTGGAGATATGAATTGGGTCTTTGGCCCAGCATTGGACACCTGTAACAATACACCAGGGCTATTTTTATGACAGTATATGGAAAGGTTTCTGGACTGCACACCCTGAATATATATAATGGGAGGTGCTACCTGATGAGACTAATTGTAGGCACAAAAACAGACAAATCTCAGGTGCACAACTCCAAATTATTAATAATATATTAATACAATACAATTTTGCAATCAATAGAGGTTTTTAGCATAATCTTGGCCAAGGTTATGGGCCTACCCACCATATCCAGGTAACCTCTGTAGGGTTGGTCCCTAACATACTACGATTCAAATCCAGAGTGCAGGAATTGCACAAATTACATGATTGGAACCAGTGGCGTCACTGGGGTCGGTGACACCCAGCGAGCCAACTAGTCTTTCTGTGTGCCTCTAAGGTGCACGTGCCCAAAAAGGGGACATGACCTTGCGGGGAAGGGGTGTGTACTCGCAGCATGCCCCCGAATTGATCACTCAGGGGGCGGGCCCAGTAGGCCCGGAAATGCCAGGCTTCCCTCAGAGACTCTCTCCGCACCGCCGGTTCCTCCTTAGTGATTGAGAGCCAAGCGCTGCACAATAACATCACAGTGCAGTGCCCAGCTCCAGGTCAATGAGGAGGTACTGGCATTTTGGTGTCATCCCCTCGGAGGGTGACATTCAGGACCTCATTCAGAGTCGGTCGTTGCGGCCGCACGGTCATAAGGGAAAAGGGGCCGGATATGCATATGATGCACTCGCAAGTTGCGTCCTTAAGATCGGATCGTTAGCTGGCCGACCAAGGGGAGGATGTGGCCGTAAGACAAAAAATATGCTCCCTTCTCGTACGCATTACACGTCATCTCCGGCCATATAAGGATTAATCGAGACCATCGTTGACCATCGGAACTGGTCGTAGAGCTTAAGATTGACCATACCCTCTCTTAAGCACTACGATCAGGTCAGTGTACAAACCACCCATGTCACGTGTGCCATGACACTACTTTGTTAATTATGCACTCCCATAAAACGCTGTTCGCATAATTAGGCACGCCTGCGTTCGGATCTCCACTCCCCCATTTTCAAGCACCTTCCCCTGTTACCACCCACAAACGCCTCATTCTGTCACTCAAACTACCGACCTGGCGGTGTCCAAGGAGAGAGAAATTTCTGATCGTAGCAGCTAGTTTGCGCACGCGCATTGCGAACTTTACGCATGCGCAGTATAGCGAACATCGGTGGCGTACGACCGTGTGGCCGCAACGACCGATTCTGAATGAGGTCCTTAGTGTAGTCTGCACCCCCTTAGTGATGCCACTGATTGTACCATGCCCCTATATTCTGCATACGTTCCACACTACAATTTATACCTACAGTAGGCAATGTACCTGGAGGATAAATTAAATAAGAGATAGGAGTGTCCTTGGAATTTTTCACAACTCTCCACCCCAGCCACAGTAAAATTTCTGGCATTTATAGACCTATCATCACTTACCACTCTTTTAAAGACACACATCATTATTATTATTGCATTCCCCCAACCAAATTTTGTACATTTGTATCTGGATACTTTACTAGGTAATTAGGATTAGGGTTTTTTTGTGACAAAGGAAATGGTATAAAGTCACAGATGAAGCATAATGACGGATGGCACAGGTCGCTCGTACTAGGCAGGTCTTTTGCCATCTTACATAGACTGCATACTTTTTCCTCAACTTTTCTACTTTTTTCCTTCATTGTGCTTTTTCCTCAAATTTGCATCTTAGTTCGTTAAGGCTGGGTACACACCTAGATTTTCTGGTAACGTATGGGAGTAAATGATGATCAGCAATTTGCTCCTAAATGCCAGGATAGACGTTCAGA
The DNA here is from genome assembly GCA_031769625.1 of Taudactylus pleione. Lineage (NCBI taxonomy): Eukaryota > Metazoa > Chordata > Amphibia > Anura > Myobatrachidae > Taudactylus > Taudactylus pleione. Next base: position 31,501,118 of record JAUIMM010000040.1, on the reverse strand, counting down.
CAAGTTTGTTAAATGTTTGATCTAAACAATTTGTTCAAACAACAGTTTTTGTCCATTTTCCGGCTTTTGGGAGCAAATTGATGATTGTCATTTGCTTTCATACCTTACCAGATTTTCATTCCAACCAATCAACTAGTTTTATGGTTGGACAGAAAATCTTTAGGTGTGTAGTGTACCCAGCCTTATAGTGTACTAGGTACTAAGGATTAGAGCTCTGGAGCGGCTAAGTAGCAAAGTCCGTGGCATGCTAAACAGGGCTTTTTGGCAAAACTTTGGGATAGGTATATGCTGACACATTTGTAAACTCGCTCTGTACACAGCTGGCCTTTTGGCACCAATGCCACTGTGCCCCTTCCAAATCTTTATGCTGAATTTCAGAAATTTGGACAATTATCAAACTTTAAATTTAAATACCCCAAATCAAAATAATTGAATATTAACTCCCTTGCCCACCATAGATGGCTTAAAACAGGCATTTCCATTTGTGAAGCATCCATCCTGAATTAAATACCTCTATATCTTATGCAAGATAATTTGCATCTGGTTAAACTGAATTTTGACCTGGCTTTCGCTTAAAAAATACAAAAACTGACTTACAGCATTGGAGTCTGTTTATAGTAACTTCAATATAATAAAAATGAATACCACGCCCACCCCCCACTCCCCCAGATTCAAATGCTACACCATATATATTCCAAACACATTTCTCTTAGAAATCTTCATAGAACCGTCATGGACTTTGACTGAGGTATAAAAAAAAAATAGATTTAAAAGTCATATGCTCTATAGGCTTAAAACCAGGGATGCCTTCAACTTCCTCACTTCTTAACCTTTTATAATACTGTCCTCCTCCACACAGTGGTCCAGTGGTACTATGGACAAACAATCTAACATTGAAAATAGCTTCCTCCACGCCGCGTAGAGGGGGTCATTCAGACCCTCTCGCGAGCAGCAGTATGCTCGCAAGCGGGTCGATGTTCCCCACTGCGCATGCGCACGACGGAGGGAGCTCCGTCGTGCGCATGCGCGAGACCCCGGGAGCGACGGGCTCTCCATCGCTCCGGGTCTCGCACCAAAGGGGGCGTGCTGTCGATGTTGATTGACAGCACGCCCCCTTTGGTGGGCGTGCCGGGGGCGTGCCTGCCAGACGGAGGCGTTCCCATGGGAATGCCTACCGTCTGAAGCCGGCCCCACTGACATAACTAGTGATGTCAGTGGGAGTGATTTTGGCTCTGATAGAGCCAAAATCACTCCAGGGCTTGTGGCAGGGAGACCCTACCGCAGGGTCTCCGTCGCAAGTCCGATGGTCGCGATGGTCAAGACCATCGCGACCATCTTTTTGGTCGCTCGCATATGCTGTGGGTGGTCACCCACAGCTATACGAGCGGCCAGGAGGCCGCTCAATTTTCATGGAGGGGGGCCCTGATTCAGAGCGAGCGCTCTGGTCAGAGCGTTCAGCTCTGAATCAGGCCCAGAGTTCACCCCTTGAGTCTTGCTTCCCCTACTGACCTCTCACCCAGGAATTCTCCCAAAACTGACTTGCTGTGAAATGTATTGGTATCTTAAACACATTTCCTCCACGACCTCCCCACTCACTTCTCTGCTACACAACCCTGACTGTCTATCAGGCATGTCTCGTTCAGCTGGTGGAAGGTGGTGTAGTGCATTCCTTAATTTCCCTTAAAGGGCAACTGGGCTTGGCGTTACTTGCAGGATGAAGCATTTTCGACAGAGGCATATCCAAAATAACAGTGTGTCGTATCCCCACTCCTTTTTTGTCATTGTATAAAAAATATTTTATATATGTATGCCTCCTTCTAGAGCATCTCTGTCATTGAAACAAATTTTAAGTTTATAGCAAGATGGTACAGATGTCGTAGCATTCTCTGTAAAATATTCTTTGTTTTGCCTATCGCTTGCTTGTGATGTGTGGCGATTGCCAGGTTCTCCTGCTCATATTCGGTGGAAATAACGGAAGGTTCGGGAGTTATGGGACAAGGTAATTCACCAAAGTAGTGATCAGAGAGAAAGTGCTGTCTTGACCAATATATTTCTAGGCACAAAATATCCTTACTTAAACTCCATAACTGGGCAGCAAAATCTATAATCCCCCATTTACTGAAAGGACCCACAAACCCCACTGATCTCTGCCTGGGTTAATACAACAGACATGTACATGGACAGGGATCTGTTCACATGGTCGACAATTACTATGTAGGTATTCATATTGTTGACACCCCAATGTTGACATTAGAATGTCAACATGGTTCAACATGTGGCAAAGCACCATGTCGACAACCCCAGAATGTCCACATGATCACAATATCACCATGTAAAATGTCGACATTCTCAGAATGCCAACGGTTAGGCGCTGCTGGGAGGGTTAGGTTGTGGGGGGGTTAGGGCTAGGGGTCAAATACTCACCGGAACGATTGCTCAGTCAGACATCTCCGCCAGAAGTGCTGGTCACATGGCCACTGAGACCTGGAAGACGACGCTGGAGACGTCACTACCTCCGGAACCAAGTAAGTGACCGCCAGGCCAACAGGGACGTTGGGTCGACATTTTATCAATGTATTCATTATCACATGGATTGCCTGGCTACACTGCAAGTATTCACAATAGTACAAGGCTTTCTCTTAGAATTAAAGAAGATATTCCTTGTCTCCTGGCTATGGGACTTGCTGTGGAAGACATATGAGCAACCACAGCTCCTCTCCAAGTCCACCCAGTGGCGTCATTAGGGTTGGTGTCACCCAGTGAACCAACTCACTCTGTCACTCCTACCTCTGCTTGCGAAAGAGAGCGTGGCCTCATCCCCGGAAAAGCCACACACACTATCGAATTACGTTTTGGGGGCATGACCGTGTGTCATGCCCCCCGTTCTTGTCACGCTGGGGGCTTGCCCAGTGCTCCAGAAGCAGCTGGGCAGCCCCCAGCCTCTCCGGGCACAGTGTGTGTCCATCACCACTGCTTGGCAACACCATCCAAGGGGGTGAGACCAAAATAAGAGAGCTTTGCTATTTTGGTGTCACCTCCTCGGATGGTGTCACCTGGTGCAGCCCATATACCCCTAATCAAGCCACTGTGAGCACCCTTTCCACTTCTTATTGCTACCTGTTGGTTTATCCCCTTCATACCAGTCTGCTATATCCCTCCCTTCCTTTGTTATTCTACAGATGTGTCCTCATACACCTTTCTCTTTTGCACCATATGGCCTGCTGCAATTCCCATGCTTCCTTTTTCTTTGCTACATTTTCCTGATGCTTCCGCCTTCATTGAGCTAATTTTTACTCAATTTTGCATCTTTGTTTACTTATAGGGCATCTTCCAGAATATATACGCCAACACAGACGGGTGGCGTACATCTCTGATGGTGGTGCGCCTGCGCAGGACTCGTTCTGCACATGTGCAGAACAGGTCCTTAGTCATTGCACGCAATACCCCGAGCTGCAGCTCGATTGACAGGCTGTGGATGTTTGTGGGTGGGATGGGGGAGGTACTGGCATCCATTCCAGAAAATGGGGGCGCGTCGCACCCATTTTCTGGAGTGCCGAGGCCAGGGTATGCGCCTTCCAATGCAGACATTCTGGCCTCATCTATGGATCTGCGAGGACCAATGATCTGACAGATGATCTGTTGCTGCGTCGTAGGATGCAGCACACGAATCTGTAATGCTGTCAGGAGGCGTCTACTCCTCATGCTAACTCCTGCGGCATTAGCATACGTTAGCATAGCTACACCGTCCAAAGATGATGCAAACAGTGTCCATCACTGAATCAGGCCAATAATGTACTAGGTAGTTAGCATTACTGTTTTGACATGGCTAAATGGTTCGATAAACGGGTTTACTTAGTGCGATATGAGGAAAGGGGTATGTGGACACATCTGTAAATCAGGTACTCGCATTCTTTATAATATTTTGTGACTTTATTGGTTGTGTGTTTATTTGTGATTACCATTAAACATTGATCACAAAAGAAAACTAAACAAATATGTGGGTAAGTCCCTTAGATTGCATGCTTGGCGGCTTCTATGCATAAGTTATTTAGCTAGTGTCATCAATGTTTGAATTTTAATAAAGTCCTTAGTCTTTTAAATAGGTTTTCTTTAGAAGTCTCACAAAATGCACAAAAAAAATCAATGCATGTAACAAAGAGATGGCCAATAATGAGATAGCTACATTCATAAATTAAACATTATTGTAAGTGGAGAAAAAGGGGTAACTAATCACAGGAGGGAAAGGAGGAATACCTCTGCATTAAATATGTTTTTGCTACAATGAGAAAATAGTTTGCCATCTGTTGAGACCAACACATTGTTTGGCTTGTAGAAAAAGTATAAAATTGGTCCACTACCACTTACATAAAATAATTTAATTTTCACAGGGCTCCCCCATATCGCCTACAGCTAGCATCAGGGAAAGGAGGGGGAGAGTTTTGTGAACAGAAAGACTAATCACAAGCTTCAATCTCTTGATTAAAATTGGGCCTTTTTCTCCTCCCACACTCTTCCTCCCATGCCATTTAAAGTTGGTAAAAAGTTAATTACTTTATGCATTGTCTGCTACAAAATCCGGCTTGGCGAATGAGCAGATTAGTAAAATGTTATGTAGGCAGTAGTGCAGCTTTGAGCATATATTCTTTTAAATTAATTCTATAATCAGTGGCCTCTCTAGGCCGGCTTGGGCCGCACCGGGTGACAACATCCAAGGGGGTGACACCAAAGTAGCAGAGCTGCTCTGCTATTTTGGTGTCACCCAATGATGGTTCTAGGGGCGGGCTAACAGTCCCCAAAAGAAACAAAATAAAACTGCGCCGGACCCCCCCCCCCACCCTAGCTGCCACAGGAAGGCTCCATTTGCTGGGCACCCACTGAGATTTGTTGCCAGCGGGCACCTGGCTCCCTCCCTGCAGCGGCAACCAAAAGCTGGTGCTCACTCCTGAGCTCCGGCTTCCGCAGAGAGCACTATGGAAGGGACGTCCTGACGTCTCTCCAATAGATCCGTGGAGCCGCGGTCACACTGGACGGCAGCGGACACAGGAGCGGGGCTTAAGGTAAGTATTGTGTTTGTATTCAATTGTATTTTTTTTTTCAGAAGCACCAGCACTGGGGGCACTACTATAGGTGTCATGACTATAGGGGGCATTACTGCTGGGGGCACGACTATAGAGGGCATTACTACTGGGGGCACAACTATAAGGTGCATTACTACTGGGGGGATTACTATAGGGGGCATTACTATAGGGGGCACTACTAATTTATTTATTTTATTAACAGTTTCTTATATAGCGCAGCATATTCCGTTGCGCTTTACAATTGTCAACATTGATAGAACAAAACTGGGTAATAACAGACAGATATATAGGTAGGAAGGCCCTGCTCGCAAGCTTACAATCTATAGGGGGGGGGCATTATCACTGGGGACACTACTATTGGGGTCATTACAGATGGGGGCACTACTACTGGGGGGCATTACTACTGGGGGCACTACTACTGGGGGGCATTACTACTGGGGGCACTACCATTGAGGGCACTACTACTGAGGGCAGCACTACTATAGGGGGCATTACTACTGGGGGCAATACCACTGGGGACACTACAATAGGGGGCATCACTATAGGGGGCATTACTACTGGGGGCACTAATAGGGGCATTACTACTGGGGACACTACTAATGGGGTCATTACCACTGGGGTTATTACCAATTGGGGTACTACTATAGGGGACATTACCAATGGGGGCACCACTATAGGAGACATTACCAATGGGGGCACTACTACTGGGGGCATTACCACTGCGGGCACTACTAATGGGGGCGCTGCATGGGAGGCACCACTACTGGGGCCATTGTGTAGGGGGCACCACTACTGTGGGCATTATATAAGGGGCACTGCTACTGTGGGCCTTGTGTATAAGGGGCACTAATTTGGGCATTGTGTAAAAGGGGAACCACTGTGTGTCATAACATGAATAAGGGACTACTATGTGGCGTAATTTGAATTGGGGATAATGTATTATAAAGGGTGTTACTGTGTGTGGCACAATGTATAATACAGGGCATTACTATGTGTGGCACGTATTATACAGAGCATTACTGTGTGTGGTATAATGTGTAATACAGGTCATTACTGCGTATGACATAATGTGTTATACAGGGCATTACTGCATGTGGCATAATGTGTTATACAGGGCATTACTGCGTGTGGCATACTGTGTTATAAAGGCCATGAGGGGCAAGCTTGTGCTGGGCACGCCCCACAGTGTGATGTATTGGGGGTGTTCTGCAAGGACACACCCCCTATCCAGAAGCGCACGTGCTTTCAGCGCATGCAGAGGAACGCCATCTAAGAAAAGTTATTTCTTAATTTGGGGTTGGGGGGGAAGGTGCAGCTGGGAACTTTTGCCCTGAGCTCCACAATGTCTAGAACCAGCCCTGGTGTCAGCCTCTTGGTGTTACCAAGCAGCAGTGATAGATGAAGCAGGCATGCGCCCCTCATCCACACTGTGTCCGAAGAGGTGGGGACTGCCTTGCAGCTCCCTGATCGCTGGGAAAGCCCCAAGCATGACAAGCCGAGAGCAGGGGCGAAACACGTGGTCACGCCTCCAAAATGACATTCAACAGGGGCGTGACTTTGTGGGCATTTGCGGGAAAAGGTGGGAGTGAGTTGGCGCACTCAGTGATATCAACCCTAGTGATGCCACTGGGTGGGCATGGAGAGGGGATGTGGTTGCTCATATGTCTTCAACACCATATAGGGCGTGGCTTTGCAGGCATGAGGCCACACCCCTTTCGCAAGCACGCCAGCAGACCACAACTCAGGGGGTGAAAGGTTGAGTAGGAGCACTGGGTAACACCAACCCCAGTGACACCACTATGTATAAAACGTAAAAAACTTGAATATTTCACAAACAAAAGCAGCAAATGTGATAAGGAGGAATTGCAAGAGGCCATACTCATGCTAATGATATCTACATTCAATGAATAAAGCCATAATAAAGGGAACTTTGAAGTTGAACAGTTCTGTTTTGATTTAGGACCCTGAGAGTAATATGAACCAATATGTGTAGTATAACAATTATTAATATGACAGTTCTCGTTTAAAATGACCTTGTACATACCAGAACAAGATTATCCGAATATTTCCCCTTCTCCAAAAGGCACGTGCAGATTTACCCCAATCTGGGTATTGCTTGTCCTGCAGCATCATGTCTGTAACCTGTAAAAACAGAGCACATTATGGTTGTATGCTTACATTTTAGATGTACATTTTTCTAAGTGCAAATTTTTGAGTTCCGGGATGCCCAACTTTTCTGGTAATACACGGAGGTCCAACAATAATAACATTTTTAGTAAAGAGTAAGCAATTAATAGCACATATTTTCAAGCCATTTGATGTCAAATACAAATTCTAACTTATTAATGGGAATAGCTTCACTCACCCCTTATATGTGTTATCGTTGAGTCCAAAGTCTAGTTTAATTTCTGCAATCTGGATTGTGAATTCTCATGACCTTTTTTACTGGTTATATTTATGTGTCATAGTAATATCCCATTTTTTCATCAATAGGTTTTTTAAACATTTTAAACGGGTGGAGTAAAAGGGGGGAATGGCAGGTACAAAACTGGGAAAGACACAGCAGTGCACAAAGATATACAACAGGCAGCATATGGGTAATATCCCATTTTATTCATAGCTACAGTATGTTTGTTGCTTTAGAAATTATAAGTTTTCCGTCAGCCATTATAAGACAGATATTTTTTTTTTGCCATTCTGTGCAGAACTAAATAGATCAGTAGTTAATAATATGATTACTAAGTGTATCGTGTATTATTCCAGGTCGTTTTTGGATACTGTAAACATATTACTTTATAATGTCACTTTAAAAATCTGGAGTAATTGAAAAAAGTTTAAAATGACTGCATTACATTGTATTACCGTGTTCAGATTTTCAAATATTGCATGCAGGGAGAGAGCTTGCAATAGTCTCTGTAAATACAGTGACAAATAACCCATGCATGAGCCATACACATATATTTCAGACATAAAACAGCTCTCAATTTAGAATCTATTTTGATAGCAGGTATACAATCTGACAATGAGAATTCTTAAAAAAAAGACAGGTAAATTAGTATTCAGAACTAAGATGGCACTTTCTCATTACACATTTTTGGAAAACTTCCAGTCAGAATATTGAGTTACTGTACTTCATAAAGCCTAATCAGTGAATTACCCATGTCAGCTAAAGTCAAGAGAAACCAATGTGGATAGAGTGAGTCGTCTGTCACATGAATAGCATACCTCATGCACATAGGCATATTATATTGAGAAAGGGTTGTCTGAAGCTGGAAAATCCTTTGAACTTTCTATGGCTGGTGATCTGAACACAAACAATGAATGTTAAAGGAGTGCTGGTGACATAGATAGTGAAAAGGAAGACCATGTGGTAGGATGATTCCTAATAGTAGATCTTACATACGAGTGGAAGCAGATTTGCTGTGAAAGTCTACATACCAACATTTGGATGGTGAATTGGTAAGGATACAGGATGTATGTGAAGGGGAGAGACCCACATAACCTCCATAACTTCCCTAACTAATTACATTCCTTCTTACAGTCCACACACAACCTCACATATTTTCTTTCTTCACTTACACATCCTTCTCGGCCAACATTCCTGTGTGACTGGATCATACAGCCCACAAAGAACCTCTGCAATCTGAGTGGCCCAATATGCAATATGTAGCACCTATCCTTGTGTATCAATGCCTATTTCCCTATAGATTGTAAGCTTGCGAGCAGGGCCCTCTTTCCTCTATGTCTTTCTGTTATTACCCAGTTTTGTTCTGTTAATGTTGTTTCCAATTGTAAAGCACAACAAAATATGCTGGACTATATAAGAAACCATTATTAAATAAATGAGGATGGCTGGCAACCTTTTATATAAAGGTACTTTTTAGGGCATGTTTAAAGCTGGAGAGACTGGTAGAAAGTCAAAATAGGCGAGTCAGTAAGTAGCAGAGGAAAAAAGGCACCTTAAGCTAAATCTTGAAAGTGAGCATGAGAGGAAGTGACCATGGTGGTGGTAAGTGGCAGTTGGAGGAGGAGTGGACGGGGTTGGTGAAAGTGTGAACAGATATGAGGTTAGAGATGTAAGGGGGGAGTGGGAGGCCAGAGAGTGGGAGGTTACATTAGTCTAAAGGGGAAATTATGAGAGCAGGAGTGAGAGTTTTGGTAGACTCTGGGGACTCTGTGGATGTTTTGTAAGAGGAAGCAGCAAGATTGAGAGATGGTCTTAATGTGGGGAGGGAAGGTGAGTGAATGGAGTTGAGGATTACAAGGAGGTAGTAGACTTGGGGGACAAAAGAGAGGGTAATATTTTCAACAGAGACAGTAAGAAGGCATGTGGAGGGACCTTGGAAGGGGAAAAAAACTGTGAATTTGATCTTGGACATGTTGAGTTTTAAGAAGCGCTGGAACACCCATGAGGAGATAGCAGACAGAGAGCTGGAGACATGAGAGAAAATGCATGGAGAATAGTCAGGGTAGGGGGAGAGGAAAAATTTGAGTGTCATCAGTTTATAGCTGATACTTAAGGCCGATATGCTATATTCATAGACCTTTTGGGGATGCTTACAGGTAGAGGAAGTGAGGAAGAGTTGGAATCTTAAGCAGAGATTGAAAAATAGAGGTTGGTGAGGTAGAAGGTGAACCATAATATAACTGCGTCATGAAACCTGATGGAGTGGAGGAGGAAAGGGTGTTTGACAGTGTTGAAGGCAACAGACAGATGAAGAAGGATGCAGTGAAAAGTGGCCATTGGATTTGGCACTTCAGAAAGCAATTGGTGGCTATAGTGAGGGCAGTATCAGTGGAATGGAGGGCATAGAAACCAATTTGAAGGGAGTGGAGAAGTGATTGGATCGAAAAACATTAGGTTAAGCAGTGATGAACAATCCTTTCATGCAGTTAGAAGGCATAGAGAGATAGTCAAGTGAGGAGTTCTTGAGGATTGGCAAGAACATGGAGTGTTTGAAGGAAGAGGGACAGAGCAGGAAGAGAGGAACTAGTTGAAGACAGGTGGAGGGGAAGATGAGGAGAGGAGTATGGTGGGGGAGAAGACAAAAATAGTAGGAAGGCAGATGATGGAGAATTGCAATGGGGAGAATTAGGTTGGAGTTGGGAGATGGAATTGCAGAAGGCTTTAAATTTGGTAGTAAAGTGGGTGAAGGATGGGGGCAGATGAAGGAGTTGAACATATCAAAAAGGTGAAGTAGTTTTGAGGAGATAAAAGATTTGAAGAAAGATGGTTTAGCATGAGACAGGTCAGGAAGAAAACATAAATATGAAATAGAGATAGTAAGGATGAGCATGTGATTTCCACCAGTACGAATCAGCTGTGCAGGAATTATTCTGAAGGTACTAACTTCCAAGTGGATTTAGATTTGGGAATCAGTCCAGCAAAGCATGAGAACATAGGCCGGGGAAGCAGGGTCAACTCTGAACTAGCAATGAGGCAGATTCTGTTTTGGACGCAAACAATGAGTTTTTGCATACAGCATGGGAGCATATGCAAATTTACGCATTTTTGTGTATGTCTTTCTTATTTTGAGTGGGAAAGAACTTGACTGGATTTATTTTGCATTAAATTGTGCAGGAACTGGCAGCACGAAACTGCCTTGGCTTGCGTCATGGGCGGATCCACGCGATTCTGAGTCATGTGTACGACAAAGGGAAGCCTGTTTCTGACAGATCTCTTGCACCCAGCATAAGGATGTTGCAAATGGCAATAATAATAATCAAGGTGGTTGCAGCGGTTGGCGTGAGGGACCACTTGCAGATGCATGGACCCTCATATTAGAACCAGTGCTTGACGTGTGCCGGTATGTCATACTGGCACGGTCACTGTTCCTGCACCGGTCAACAAAGGGCTGCTGCCTGTTTAAATTTTGGCTCTGGCCGTGAGCCAACCACGTGGCCGGCAGTATACTGAATTTGGCCCCAGCCGAAAGCCAATCATGAATCGTGGATTGGCAGCCAATCAGGGGCGGCCGTCTCTAATTGGCTGCCGGTTCGCGAGCTTTCATTGGCTGACACTAAAATCAAAATGCTGTTAAGGAGTGAGGGGAAGGGAGCGCTGCGCTTACCAGAGCAGAGCGCAGCACAGCGAGGTGTGGTGGGAGGGGTGCTGTTTGGTGTGAAGTATGGTGTGCTGTGAGGGGAGGAAGTGGGAGTATGGCAATATCAGGGGGCTCAGGATTTGGGCCTGCTAAGTAAAGCCCCATTGATATTTCCATACCCCCACTAAAATTTCCACTTCGACCACTGATTAGAACTATAAAAACTCGCATTAGCATAAGGTTCCACGGCTGCCTGTGAATACAGCCTCTTTGAATGCAACTCAGTCAGCCGCAAATGTGTTCAACTCACAGATCCACAATATTATATTTTTTATTTCTTGATCTAATCTGTGCTGGAATTTTTAGTCACACAGATATATTGTGGGACTATCAACATCACAGTGCTACTATTTCAGTCCTGGGGGGCCGCCAGGTGCCTGCAGCCGAGCGCTGCGTGAATGCCTGGTGGCTGGAGACAGGCAGAGGCAGGGGTGTATTGGGCCACCAGGACACTTCCCACTGGGCCGGACCCCCTCTACTGTTAAATGTCATATTGACTGCCAACAGCCGCTGTCACTCATTGGCAGGCGCCCCAGTCATGCTCAGGTGCAGACCCCTATCAGAGATGTATAGTACATTCATCATCGGATGAACATACATCTCTGAATTAGGCCCAATGGTCATTAAATTGCTACGATACATTCAGTTTATAGAAACGGACATTTAACAGTTGGTTAATGCTGTATATAATATAGGTAATTTATTTAAGGTATTTTTATGAACTTAAAAAATATATAATATGATTCTATCCGACATGACATATAACAATGAGAACTAATAGTCCCCAATTTTATTCCATTTGATATGTAGGTACTTTCTTTATCATTGCCAATTAATAATCAATCAAACTCCAGTGATGGTTGTGTAAAAATTAAGCTCAGAATGATAAATCTTCTAGTCAGGAATTGAACACTAGAGGAAATCTTTGAGAAACACCTGCTGGATGAGAGGAGTCGGACACTAACAAACCGCTCTGTCACTACATTTGATTTACAAAGCGGCATTATAATAATCACACTAGTTAGGCATCCAAACAACAAAGAGATTAATAGACATAATACTGCATTCAGACGACATCCCTGTATCCATCTCAGCAAGAATTCCTGAAACTGCTTTTTACATTTACAACACTAAATATAAATGTGGAAGTACAGAAAATATAAGAGTTTTGAGTTTTGCAATATGCAAGATTTATATATTTGAATCTAGATGGTAGGATTTACACTATGAGAATTGTTATTTTATTATACTATATGCTTTTCTTATTTTATTGTGCTTAACAATTTATATTAAACATTCTGAATCTTCTAGAATATGGGTGTAGGTGATGAGATTGCTGTATTATAAGATAAATATAGAAATGGCTGTAACATAAGCAAGAAACATTTTCTGCAAAAAGCTGAAATATTGCTGGACTAGGGCTAAAGTACTGTGTGTTGTATGTCTTTTGTAGCTAGTCAATAAAGTACATTCAAAGGGTTTGTTTAGTTTTTAAGACCTACTCCACCTATGCGCAACTGTTTTATATAAAAGGTGTCCATCCCCAACTAGTCGTTCCACGAGATACTCATGACAACCCCCACTGATCCCAATTCCTTGCATATCCCCCATTGATCTGCTACTGGTGCATATGATAATGAACAGGTGTTTATAAGGGAGATGGCTAATTGATAGCCTAGTGTTTCACAAGCACTAAGCAAGCCTCTAACAGTGATTTTCAACCTTTTTCAACTCGAGGCACACTACACAAGATTTTAAAATTGCCAAGGCACTCCATCCGGCAATGCGGTGTGCATGACCAATGAAAAAACATACACATTGGCTCCCACATAAAAAATATACACACGCATTGGCCTCCACAGGAATCAAACTCATTACATTGGCCTCCTTAAACTACATTGGCCTCCTCAGGAATAAAATTCACTACATTGGCCTCCTCAGGAATAAAATTCACTACATTGGCCTCCTCAGGAATAAAATTCACTACATTGGCCTCATAAGGAATAAAACACATTACAGTACAAGTGCACTGAGCTGACTTCTGTGGCGCACTTGACAAACGCTCGCGGCACTCTAGTGTTCCACGGCACAGTGGTTGAAAAACACTGCTCTAACAGGACGCCCCAATGTGTTGTAACAACACCCCTTTCCCAATTCTTGCATTTTGACAAGTATGTTTATGTTCTTCCATTCTGTAATAGTTTATACAGAATGTACTGCTATCCCCGGGTCACGTGCTCAAATACTTCAGCTTTTTTTATTGTAATAAATGTCACAAAAATCACATTGATCACTTCACAGAAAGAAAAGAACATCATTTGCACTCAAAGCACATGTAATCTGAAATTCCTTAGCTACCAATACTGTGTCAGCGCAATTACAGCTGGTCAGAGGTCTCTACACAACATCAGCCATGTGACAGGTGTAATAAATATTAATACTTCATAAGAGGAATATAAAATTAAGATTTTTATTTTGGTGACACATACATGGATCCCTCCATCCTGTGGCAAGGGAAATCAGAAGTCACAGGCAAAACACAGTGATAAAGATGTCAATGTAATCCATACCATCATGGTGACAAATTGCAGGTTTTATTACCTGGTGATGTATGGCTTTTAATTAACCTATTCACATTCGGAATTTGGTTGATTTTTGTTTTTGTTTTGTGTATATATGTAGCTTATTACAGTAGTGCAAAAGTAAATGGAGACAGCTGCTGCTGAAATGATCCAAAAGACTTGAAGTCAGATCAAAAGTAAAACACATTCAACATTTTGGGCAATATATATTTTGTAGTATTCCATTAGCTGTGAATGTCTATGCGAATAACTGACTCATTCAAATCAATTCAAATATAGCTCATGCTTTTTTTGTATGTATGTGAATAATGTCATACTTGAGACAAAGGGGTTTATTTATGAAGTGTCGAGTTGTAACACCTGACACTTCTGTTCGTGTTTACCGGGGCGCCAAGAGGGGGGGAGCGGATACAAATTACCCGGGCCCGGGCTTCCTGAGAGGCCCGGGTCCGACACCGCCTCCCGTCCCTCACAGCAGCCCAGCACACAGCGTGTCTACTATGCCTGTGGGGGGGAGCAAACACACTGATCGCGCTCCCCCTGGCTTTGCGCCGGTCTGAGGGGGCTCAGACATAGCCATACTAGACATAGCTAGTAAAAGCACTGCCCAGTGGCGTCACAAGGGTGGGCCGAACCCGGGTGTCACCCGCTGATTCCCCCTCAGTGACAGTAGCTGGGTGCTGCACTGTAACATTACACTGCCTGCAGAGTCCACGGGTGCAGTCCTCACCTCCGGGACCCCCCACCGGAGTTGTTACGGGGTTTGGACCGAGATACCACGCCCCTGTCATGAGGCCACACCCCACCCACGATGCCACATCCCTATTTGCGCATAAGGCACCATGGCGGGGAGGGATACCACTGGCACTGCCCTTTAAGTACTGGGCATAAACACTAACAGAAGTATCGGGTTTTACAACTAGGAGAAGTAGAATGAAAGGCAAATTTAAAGAAAATATAAAAACATGTTGACACAAATGGGCATGTGGTGGAATCCGTGGTCACTAAAGGGGGATAAGGAGGTGTCTATTGTCAAAAAAGGGGCATGTGGAGGAGACTGATGCACACAGGGGGCATGTGGAAGAGTCTGATGGCAGACAAGTGGCATGTGGAAGAGTCTGATGGCACAAAAGGGGCATGTGGAAGACTCTGATGGCTCAAAAACAAAAGGGACACTGAGGGGTCTGGTGATATAAGGGCCATATATGGGGTGTGATGGGCGTAATAAAGGGTTAAATGGAAACACCTGGGTCAACTATTTTGCCATGTTAACTCCCCTCATGTCAAAAACTAGCTATTCTACTGGCTGATATAGTAAATTCTTAGGAGTAGTCTCTGACAGTGAATATTGGGAAGAGTAGGTGCTAACAGTGAATATTACAGAGAGTGGGCACTGACAATGTATACTACTTGGAGTGGGCGCTGGCAATGAATATTACTGGGAGTGGGTGCTAACAATGAATACTACAGGAGTAGAATAGAGTCCAACAGTGACTACTAGAAAATTGGCCACTGACAGTAACATTATAGAGGGTAGGGGGCTAACAGCGGCTATTAAAGGTGTAGGCAGGGCCGGAGAGAGCCGCCCTGGGTCTCCATTGCTATCGGGGGGGGGCGAATTGTGGGAGGCTTGGCCACGCCCCCTTAGAAAAACACTATTTGCTGCACACTGGGGAGGGGGCACTATGAGCCCCTCAGCCCAGTGCAAATACAGGTGGGAGGCACAATCAGTGTGATCGCTCCCCCCACAGGCACAGGAGACTGGTCAGTGGCAGCAGTCTCTCTGGTTTCCCACTGAGGCCCAACACACAGCAGCATGTGCTGGGCTGCTGACAGGTAAGATAGAGGGGGATGGACTTGCACTCGGGCCCCTCAAACAAGCCTGGGCTCATATAATTGGTACCCGCTTCCCCCCCTCCCTTGGCGCCCCTGCCAGCGGGTGAGATTTGTGAATCCATGAGAAGCAAATGGGATAAAAAGTGAGATGGAAAAGGTCCGATTGCATATAAGGGGCATAAGCAAGCTCTCATGGCATATAAAGGGGCATGTGGACGCTCTGATGAAATATAATGTGCATGTGTAGTAGAATGCATACAAAAAGGCATGTGGGAGCCTGAAACCTGAGAAATAGATGCAACCCTTCTGTGGTTTTGGCTATACCTGCTGATTACTCTCCCTGTTCAAGAATGTGAAAATGAAAAGTTGGTAACCATATACTTGTCGCAACTATCGGGTAGATAATGGATGCAACCCGTATTTTGGGGATTGGTGAGATATATTTCTGAGGCACGGAGTCTAATGTGCCGGTGGTGTTCACCAGGGACCCTCGCAAGATGGTATGGACTTGGCTGCATCCGACACACAGGTCGCGGCCTTCAGAATAGGTTCCCCTATACAGGTGCTGGACTCTGGATGGAGCGGAGAAGACTTTCAGCATTGTTAACAGGTTGGGTCAGAACCAAACGGACAAGACGGTACCAGGGAGCAGACATATGCAGGTTACGGAGGATAGCCAAGGTCAGAACCAGATTACCAAATGTAGTACCAGGGATCAGACAAAGATGGGTCAGGAACAAAGCCAAGGTCAGAAACGGATAGCAGGTATACGGAGCAATGCTGGAGTAAGGTAAGGAAGCCTATACTCTGGGACCTGTTTGGTGCCAGAGACTCCCTCTTATAGGGAGGAGATCAAATCTCACACCAAAAACTGTTCCTTTAAATTTCTGTGCAGGTCGGCACGCGCGCTCCTAGGGGAGCGGCTGCCTGAACAAGGAGCGGACGCCTCAGCAGCGGTAGCTGGGGAACACGATGCTGAAGCGTGTACCTGTGGGTAGTACATCGCATCTTCAAATCTTCCCTACAGCAGGTAAGATTTGCTAATATCGTACACGATTTTGTGAAGATCGTTCGTGTGTTTGCACTGACATTCTATCACACGATCTATCGTCTATTCCGCGTCACTTGACTGACATATCTCTAATTACACACCCAGTCTCCATTTTGTGCAGCATCGTGCCTTGGACAAAGACGGATGCAATTTGAGCAGCTGGCACACCTGGTCGCGCAGTCCTTATATTTTGGTAAGTATAATGATAGTGCTGCTGAGCACCAATGTATCCACTGACCACCAATGTGTTTTAGTGCAAACCCAATGTCTATTATTAAATGCATAACCCACCCACTGATCACCAATGTGTATAAATACATAACCCACTGTCCACCATTCTGTGCCCAGCCCTACTGCGTATAATATCTATTTTAAAAAACAGTATATTTCATATTGTGAACATAATAAAATAATGAAATTATTCTAAATAAAACTTAATTTTTAATTTTTGCATTTTTCAATAAACATCAACATTAAAACACTGAATTAAAACAGCATAACTGAAAACAACATTAAAAATACTATAACTCTAAGCAACATTAAAAACAACAACACATGGACACAAAAAAAAAAAAGCAAACTGTTTAAAATCACAATAAATTGTTAAGACAAATATCCATTTAATTTTTTATTTATTTTGTTTTCCCATAGAAATGTCTTTGGATAAGGAACGCAAATTTATAACTGGCTTCCTAGAGCTTCTGCAAGCCAACTAATGTCTCTGGAGGGTCACCTGTTGTGACTATGCCAACAAGTACAAAAAACTATTGGCATTGGAGGAGTTGGTCCAGTATAGCAGGCCATACAATATAGCAGCAACAGTTAAATGGGTGAGGAGTAAGATCCAGAATCTCAGGACAGTTTTTGTGAAAGAGCGGAAGAAGGTAGAAGAGTGCAAAAGATCTGGAGCCTCAGCTGATGAGGTGTACCACCCCACCTTGTGGTATTACAATTTTATCTCCTTTCTTCTGGATTAAAAACCTCAGCGAGGGTCGGACACAGGGCCTGATTCAGCTTTGGAAATAGAGTGAGATATCTCTCTCAACTGATCATCTTGGTGAAACCATGCTGCACTGCAGGTGGGGCAGATTTAAAACGTGTAGAGAGATTTAGATTTGGGAGGGGTGTGTCCAAACTGACATCTAAGTTGTAGAGTGATAATAAAGCTGTGCAGTATTTGTGGGCTACATATAAAAGCAGCCAGTATTTACCCTACATGCACAAAAAAATTATGTATTTACAACCCTTGCATTGCAACATGGTTTGTTCAGGTACACAGTTAAGTGCTATTTCTCACTCTATTTCCAACTCTGAATCAGGCCCACAGTGCATACACACCATGTTTTTTGTTTTTTTTACATTACTTTCTTCTCTTTCCCCAAATGCCCACTCCTTTTTTTTTTATCTGAGACAGTCCTCCTGCCATGGCACTGCCCCCGGTCCATTAAAATAAGCCATGTATTCCTCCCTCACTTGTTTTGCCCATGCAGTACCTGTGTTTTACAGTCCAGATGTTGCCACAGACGACAACTGGCCAATCTCCCCAGGCTGGTCAGGGTCGTCTGGCAAAGCTGTGTCAGATGCCCTTTCTTGGGTAAATGGATAAATGATGGATAATGATTGCTGGCGCACAGAAATAATGTCTGCCCAATCCTCTTTACTAAACCTGCCCAAATCAAGTAAAGAGAAGGGCTATATATTTACAAAGTGAAGGGGATCAAAGGCGACATGGAAACATATACCAATGTATGGTGTCAAAGATGAGACATTGAACAAATCAGAAGATGCAATAGAAATTATGGAAGAATAATGCTAATACTCAAATGTTACAAATAAAGTCGATGTACCATATGCTTGATCCGTATTTTTCAGTGATTATCAATACATGTTTAATTGAAAGAAAAGACAAAAAAGGTCCAATGTGTAGTATTGACAGTACAATGGAGATACAAAATTCCTTTTATGTGATTTATGGAAATGAAGTGGTGAAATTCAAATTCTCCCGAAGGTAGAATAGATCCTATGCCACCGCTAAGCAATCAGGTTAGGCGTACCATAGACTCACTTCAATCTATTGTGTGAAGTACATCAAGAGGTATCTTTACATCACCATACGTGCAATCAAACAGGGGGGATAATGTACCACAACTCACATATATATAGGACGGGTTCCACCCTTAAAGGTTTCTTTTAAGGTTGTTGATATAATGAATCCCGTAATTCAGATGATGTAAACAATATTCATAAGGTACAAAAATTGGATAAAAATAAATATAGACAGGAACTGATAAAGGAATTCCATAAACTGAATCCAGATCACATGGGAGTATGGAAATGTAAACACAAAAGTATGCACAAAACGAATCCCCCAAACAGATAAAAAAAAGGTCTGGACTTTAAGAACCAGTTATAAGGGGACATGCATAAATTGCTTGATTGATCCATGTGACAAACTTCTCTGAATCACAAAACATTTATTACATATCATAAAATTGACATGGTGACAAATATAAGGATACAGAAAGGAAATAGTGGAAAAGGCAGAATTAGAGGTAGACAAAATTGATAGATGTCCTAACAGGAAAGTCTAAAAAGACCAAAACAGATGTCTTAGATCCGAAATCAGATATAAATGCATAATCAAACTATAAACCTATTTTAAGGGATACATTACCCATTAAACTCAGGTTTATATACAGAAGAGTAGTAAATCTTAAGAATAATTTGGTTTGCAGTTCTCTTCCGTACCAATTTCCCAACCCAGTGAGAACTAAGGGGTTCCACAGGTGCGGGACATGTATGGCATGTAGAAAATATACCTTCCTCAGAACCCAAATTCACAGCAAACAACTTCCAATACAAAATCAAAGATTTCATCACATGTCACAGCACTAATGTGACATATCTAATCGAAGGCAAATGTGGCCTTCTATATATAGGAAGAACTAGTAGAGCCCCCAAAACTCATGTAGCAGAACATCTACGCAACATAAAGAAGGGCCTACAGACACACACACTGTCAGAACATTTCAGTAGTAAACACAATTGTTCCACAACCAGCATCAAGAGATTTTTGGGTATACAACAAATAAAATCCAATTGGCGAGATCGCGATATTGAGGGAAATCTTGCAAGATGCAAAATGGAATGGATTTTTAAATTAGGTACTTAGATGCCACATGGTTTAAATTCAGACTCTGAACTGAAGTGGTTTTTACATTAGTTCCCTGTCCCTACTTATACCTGTCAATTATTCCATCATATGATCCCATGGACTTCCCTAACCTTATTTCCTCCCTTTCTTTGTATTTTTTATATTCATTTTCCCATGTTGCTTTTTCACCACTGATTATTTATATACACAAGTGACTTTTTATAAACTTTATATATATATATATATATATATATATATATATATATATATGTTTTATCATTATGGGCTATTTATTGCTTCATTCATTTTAACATTGTCTTTCAAACAATGTCCATATTTTTAGTGTATTGATATCATGTGTATTCCGTGTTATTTACTATACAGGAGACCCGTTGGTCCACTCACCAGGTGACATTTGAGACGCAGGAAACTTCCTGGTCTAGCTGTCACATGCTGCATCACATGTTTTTTACCCTCAATAATCATCCCGACCATCTGGAGCGCGTGAGGCGCTTGACTTTCATCTTTCGCAAGCATGCCCCTACAGTCCTTCTCCCTTCCCTTTTAGACCCACTGTCTGCCACGTCACTTCCGGTTCATGTCTCCAGAGTGAGGCATGGAGCGCAGATATGATGACTGGTGAAAACGCGGAACTTCCAGTCCGCGATTTTGTAGTCTTCTAATTCACAGCCTTTTCCGAACGAGGTAATATTAATTTTCATATTGTACTAGTATGGTATATTCCCTTTTATTTGGGTTTTTAGTGTGCATGATTTCTGTACATGTACGTTTTCTGTATTATATATCTCCAAGTTAATTGTGCTACTTCCTGTCATGTGGTATAAATACACTTAATCCTTAACTCTCTACACACACCTTGAAAAAGATCGATCACAGATCGAAACAGCGTTGGTGCAAAGAGTTTTGAGGGATCCTTTCTGGGTTTCCAAAGGGACTGTTTTCAATATTACAGATTGGAGGTACACTATGCATGACCCCTTATAACTGGTTCTTAAAGTCCGGACCTTTTTTTACCTGTTTGAGGGATTCGTTTTGTGCATACTTTTGTGTTTACATTTCCATACTCCCATGTGATCTGGATTCAGTTTATGGAATTCCTTTATCAGTTCCTGTCTATATTTATTTTTATCCAATTTTTGTACCTAATAAATATTGTTTACATCATCTGAATTACAGGATTCATTATATCAACAACCTTAAAATAAACCTTTAAGGGTGGAGCCTGTCCTATATATATGTGAGTTGTGGTACGTTATCCCCCCTGTTTGATTGCACGTATGGTGATGTAAAGATACCTCTTGATGTACTTCACACAATAGATTGGAGTCTATGGTACGCCTAACCTAATTGATTAGCGGTGACATACGATCTATTCTACCTTCGGGAGAATTTTAATTTCACCACTTCATTTCCATAAATCACATAAAAGGAATTTTGTATCTCCGTTGTACTGTCAATACTACACATTGGACCTTTTTTTTGTCTTTTCTTTCAATTAACATGTATTGATCATCACTGAAAAATACCGATCAAGCATATGGAACATCGACTTTATTGGTAACATTTGAGTATTAGCATTATCCTTCCATAATTTCTATTGCATCTTCTGATTTGTTCAATGTCACATCTTTGACACCATATATTGGTATATGTTTCCATGTCGCCTTTGATCCCCTTCACTTTGTAAATATATAGCCCTTTGTTGGGCTGTTTTGCGCCGTAGAAAGTTATACAGGACATAGCACGCCAAGACGATCCAGTCAATTTTGTCCACATGCAGGTTTATTGAGGTGTGGAAAATGCAGAAGCAGTTAATGAGTATTCCAAACGCATTTAAGGTGTGCCCTGGAAAGCCTATAATTGTACATCTGTTTCTCTCTGGTCAGGCCCCTTTGCGCATATGGCTTCATTATATTCTAGTGTAATGCAAAAGCCTTGTCAGCCACAAATACAAAGTTTAGGCCGTGCTTGGTCTTCTCCCCTCTAGGAAAGTTGAGGGTCTTGGAGATGAGCCTCCAGTAGAATACGGTCTGTTTGAACGACCCACCATCCGAAGCACGGGCATTCATAAACTCATAGTTGCATTCATCTCCGCCAACGATACTGAAGTACCCCTTATAATTAGAATAGTAGGAAACGCTGTTGGCAGGCAGGGTGATGCGGATATGTTTCCCATCTATGGCTCTCCTGCAGTTAGGGAAATTGCAACGCCGTTCAAATTCTTCACCGATGGTTTTCCACTCATCCACGGTTCTAGGAAACTAGAAAACAAAGGAAATACTGGTTAAACCATGATCATTAAATTTTGGTTTATTTTTTTACAACAGATTCCCACCCTAGAACTGGAGTTGGCAGGGACTCCTGATTTGAGGGGAAAGTGAGGGGGAGGTATCACTGCCCCCATGCCCATCACCAACAGCTACACAAAAGAGAAGACATCGGCAGGGAAGAAATAAGCTGCAGACCATGCAGCCTGCAGACGACTTCTTGAGGCAGACTGAAGAGGTCTTAAGAAGGCCCCCCGACCACTTTGATCACCTAACTTCCCACATAAATAGCTCCATGAGGCAGATTAGGTCTGACATGCAGCTTGAATTTCAGCATCTGCTGTATGATTTAGTCATCAGGGGGCTCAGAAATAATTTGTTACTAGCCACCTATATGGATAGTGACAGCCCCTCTTGCCGCTGTGATGCCTCCAACCCAGTCACAGCCTACTTCCCCACCAACTGATCAGTCTACCCCAAGCCAGGCTATTTATAGTGCCCTTTTGGAGCCTGAGGGGGAGATTCCTGGGGTTTACAACCTTTAACAATTTTATCTTATATTTTTATACAATTACAGTGCATCCGGAAAGTATTCACAGCGCTTCCCTTTTTCTACATTTTGTTATGTTATAGCCTTTTCCAAAATGGAATAAATTTATTTTTGTCCTCAAAATTCTACACACAATACACCATAATGACAATGTGTAAAAAGTTTGAGATTTTTGCAAATTTAATTGAAAAAAAAA
This sequence comes from Taudactylus pleione, assembly GCA_031769625.1. NCBI lineage: Eukaryota > Metazoa > Chordata > Amphibia > Anura > Myobatrachidae > Taudactylus > Taudactylus pleione. The sequence goes on along the minus strand of JAUIMM010000040.1, from coordinate 31,478,279 downwards.
AAAAAACCTGAGAAATCACATGTGCATAAGTATTCACAGCCTTTCTGATGCACTTTTGGCAGCAATTACAGCCTCAAGTCTTTTTGAATATGAAGCCACAAGCTTGGCACACCTATCTTTTGACAGTTTCACCCATTCCTCTTTGCAGCACCTCTCAAGCTCCATCAGGTTGGATGGGACGCGTCGGTGCACAGCCATTTTCAGATCTCTACAGAGATGTTCAAAACGGATTCAAGTCTAGGCTCTGGCTGAGCCACTCAAGGACATTCACAGAGTTGCCCTGAAGCCACTCCTTTGATATCTTGGCAGTGTGCTTAGAGTCGTTGTCCTGCTGAAAGATGAACCGTCACCCCAGTTTGAGGTCAAGAGCGCTCTGCAGCAGGTTTTCATCCAGGATGTCTCTGTACATTGCTGCATTCATCTTTCCCTCTATCCTGACTAGTCTCCCAGTTCCTGCCGCTGAAAAAATCCCCACAGCATGATGCTGCCACCACCATGCTTCACTGTAGGGATGCTATTGGCCTGGTGATGAGCGGTGCCTGGTTTCCTCCAAACATAATGCCTGGCATTCACGCCAAAGAGTTCAATCTTTGTCTCATCAGACCATTTTGTTTTTCATGGGCTGAGAGTCCTTCAGGTGCATTTTGCCAAACTCCAGGTGGGCTGCCATGTGCTTTTTATTAAGGAGTGGCTTCCGTCTGGCCACTCTGCCATATAAGCCCGATTGGTGGATTGCTGCAGAGATGTTTGTCCTTCTGGAAGGTTCTCCTCTCTCCACAGAGGAACGCTGTAGCTCTGACATAGTGACCATCGGGTTCTTGGTCACTTCCCTGACTAGGGCTCTTCTATCCTGATCGCTCAGTTGAGACGGCCTGCCAACTCTAGGAAGAGTCCTGGTGGTTCCAAACTTCTTTCATTTTCGGATGATGGAGGCCACTGTGCTCATTGGGACCTTCAAAGCAGCAGATATTTTTCTGTACCCTTCTCCAGATTTGTGCCTCGAGACAATCCTGTCTTGGAGGTCTACAGATAATTCCTTGGACTTCATGCTTGCAGTCTCCGACACGGGCCCCCTCATCTCTGTTCAGCGGCCGGCAGTGCACTGAGCTGTGTGCGGCCAGCACCGGAGTTACAGACTCTAGGCACTAGAGTGCGCCCAGAGTCTATAGAGTATGCGCAGATCACTGGGGAAAAGGCCGCGGCGGCCATTATCCCTGTACTGCGCATGCGCAAACAATGGAAAATGGCCGCGGCAGCCATTTTCCAGTCGTTTTTACAGCGCCGGACTCTCGCGCCGACGTGGGACTCCAGAGAGGTAAGTAATACTATGGGTACAGGGTGTGCGGTGCGGGGTCCCCCTGGACCCAGGGGCCGTGTGCCTCGCACACCCTGCAACAATTATAGATACGCCCCTGGCTGTGATTACTTTCCAGATGCACTGTATCAACAACTATCTTTCCCAATTGGACACGGTCACTAAACACATGATTTAAGGACAGATTGTTGGAAGCCGGGGCCACAATCTGTACTTGCGCCATGTGTTTCTTGGCCTATTCAATCCGGCGTCTGACCCACCATATATCATAGAGCAGCATAGCTATTGGGACTGATACAACTTGTTGATAATTGCCTTTTACATCATAAATGCATATAAAGTTAAAAAAATTTATTTTCAGAGTTGTTTTGGTTTGGAATGCCAATTTTATAGTGTTGTTATAAAGACAGTTTTCTTACACGCAGCCATATTGGCAGCAAATTTGATACAGTTTTTACACTTGTTTTCTAAATTTCCAAAAACATACAAAAAACTTTTTCTTTCTAAAGAAATTAATGTGTAGTGTGTTTTTTCTTACCTTGCAAAACTGGTACTGCAGAACTTTGACAATAGCCTTGCAGGTCTCCGGGATGATGACGCCCAAAGCTTGAGGGGAGATGAGGGACCCAAACTTCAAGTCAGCCAGGGACCTTCCTGTAGCCAGGTAACACAGGGTAGCCACCAGCCTCTCCTCAGCAGGGATGGCCCTCCTCAGCTTAGTATTCTGTCTCCAGATATAGGTAGTCACCAGACGCAGCAACTCCTGGAAGGTGGTGTCAACCATGCACAGGAAGTTGCGGTAGTCGTCCGGATTGTTCTCCTGAATCTCCATCAACAGGGACATGTGAGAGTGAGTATCCCTCTGCAGCAGCCACTCCTTTGTCCAGCATGCCTTCCTCCTTTGCTGGGCCTCCTCCTTCAACATCTTAGCCCCAGCATAGGCTAGCAGAACTCTATAGCGATAGGGATCCATCACCGCAGAATACAGGCTAGAATGCAGTATAGAATACACTTTGTACATTGCTTTTGTTCTCTGCTTTGTTTTTGGCTTGCCTTTAACAGTGTTCAGCACGTATAAACCAAGCCTCACTAGTAACAGAGCAAAAGTGCACAGAGGTAAAATGGCACCTGCTTTATATGCCCCCTAGTTAGGATGCCCATTATCTAAATTTTGCTGAAATCTTTAAGATCATCATCAGATGGTAAGCCAATGATATTTCGTGTATGCTCTAAAGATTTGCATATTGTTAACGACGCACGATAGATCATTGGTCAGACTCATAGGCAAACGCAGGGGGGGTTTCCGTCTGCCTGGAAACCCCCCTCCTCAGCCCACACCATGACCACAATAGAAATAGTAATATAATAGATTGTTACTAGTGCTGCATGTTCTTCTCAGTATCACAAATGAAATAATTAGCACCACCTGTGGATCTTTTAATATGTATCAGTCAGAGATGCACTGCTATAGAGCCCAATATGTACATATATGTCCAGGGCAGTGCTAGGTTCTTCTGCTGCTCCTCCAGGTTCCCAGACTTGCTACAATAGTATGGAATGGTGCCCACATCTAAAATAAATACATTCAGCTCAGGCAGGATGGCCTACTGACACATCTAATGGCTTACTGTATCACTGGTCCTGTATGTGCTGGAATTATTACACACAATACACTTATATGACACTTATTAAAGCTGGTTAAGTACTAATTCTGTCCTCTTCATTGACAGGCCACACTTGCTCTAAAATTAAGCATTTGGAAACCCCCCTCTGGAAATCCTGCGTTTGCCACTGAGACTGGACACTTTTTATCACCATATTGTGTCCTGGAGTGTCGGGGGCTGCCATGGAGAGTTCAAGGGAAATCTCTCACGATATCGCATCGTAAGCACATAGTCTAGTGTGTACAAACCTTAAAACAAAAAAAAAACAATTCTGCTGATTTTTCGTGAGCATTTTTAAACCGTCACTTAATTCACACTAATGTTTAGTGAAGTAACAGATTTTACATACAGGGATAATTCCTCCCCACTTATTCAGTGACCTGTGTCTAACAGACAATAAATCAAACTAAACAAATGAATACATTAACTGAAATAAGAGATTTTCATGTATTTTACAATTTTTATTAGGAAAAGTTATTGACCAACTACATAAAGTAATTAAGTACGCACTGAAATAAAACCAAATCACTAAAATCGTTTTTCAAGGGCAAAAGCATGTTGGCATCGATGCAAGTATTAAATTACGCAACAACAACGGGTCAGTTCACTTCTATCGGATATGTGCTCCCTGTGCACAATTTGTTTTTATAACCTCTAATCAAACAGGAGCAGTCACTGAAACTGTAGGAGAATCAAGACAAAATGAGCTCCCTCCACCATACCAGTAACCAATATCATCTGCAGCCAAGTTTTATCTGCATTCATACTGAGAACATCTGAAAAAATAACCATACAGATACATAGTAACTAACTGCACACAACTTCCATCTGTCACCAATAGTTCTCATTTCCATACCGGTTGTAAGATATTTTAATGTATTTGATCTAGAGATGAGCGGGTCCGGTTTTCCAAGAACTGGACCCACCCGAAATTTGAGATCCGGACAGAGATCTGAATGAGGCTCGAGGTTTCCGGTGTGACTCGGATCTCAAAACGAGGCAAAACGTCAACCACCGGCGGTTGGATTCTCACAGGTTTTAGATTATACAAAGGTCCCCGTGATCTGTGCCATTTCACTCCGGCTGTAGAGAGAGAAGCTAGCAGACGTGTATCACTGTCAGTCACTCAGTGTTTGTTCTGTCGTGGTCTTGCGCTGAAGGCTACTGCTGTGTTGTCCATAAAGGGGCTTAGGCTGCAGTATATAAAGGGGGTCTTCCATCAGTGGGTGCTGTAGATGCTGTGTCACTTGTCCTGTCAATTAACTGTGGTTGCTGCTGTGTTTTTGTCCTGTCCATCAGGCTAGGGCTGCAGTCCATAAAATGGTGCTGTGTTGTCCAGGGGGTGTGCTCTGTCAATTAGCGGTGCTCTTCCCTGGTGTAAAAAAAAATAAAAGTGCTGTTTTCCTTTTTTATGTGTGTGTGTTATTACCAATTTAGCTGCTCTATTATTGTACGTTGACACTGCCACAGTTTATTGTCCATGTATTTGTGACTCTGCAGGTGGTCTGTCCGCACTCGGCAGGGGTGCTTTGTTGTCCATAAAGAAGGGTTGCTGTCCATCTTGTTAATCAAGGGGTTGCTGCCTCATATAGGGGTGCTCTTCCCCAGTGTACAAAAAAATATTGTTCGGTGACACTGCCGGTCAGACCACAGTGTAAGTTTGTTGATATGGAGGACGATCAAATGAGAGGAGAGCAGGAATTACATTCCAGTCTTGCAGCTGCTGCCAGCAGTAATGATGACTATGCAAGGCTGTCCACCAAGGGCTAAAGTCAAAATCAAACAAGCAATGTTTTACAGTGTTAAAGAAATATCAATTAAATGCTAAGTTAGCTGCAAAGAAACAAAAAATGTTTCTACATTAATTTACCACACAAAGTGGCAAGGAAAGGTTAAGGCCTTGGCCTATATTTATGATAGGTGGTTCTTCATCTTATGATGATGTAAGCCCTTCTCCCTGTAGAAGTGTAAAAAAAAATTGAAATCGCTAAGGCACATGAACCAACTGTGTGCTCAGAAAAGTCACATATCCCCGAGTAGAGTCCAAGTGTGTCCGCGGTCGCCATGTGTGAGCCTGACCTTTCTAATACTGTACTTGAAGAGGATCCTCCTTCCACCATTTGAGTGCCCTCTGCAAATGTGGGGATGAGCAGCACAAGTCAACATGCTGATGTAGAAATCGAGGATGCTTCTGTGGAATTGCACCAGGAGAATGAGGATATTTCTGTAGTTGGCGCTAATAATGATGTTGAGGATGTTGATGCCGAGGATGTTTGTGTAAATCAGACAACAGTTGTTGCCCATGGTATGAAAAAGCCCATTGTCATGTCGGGGCAAAAGGCAAAAAAATCCACTTATGTGTGGAATTATTTCCACCCAAATTCAGACAACAGTTGTCAAGCCATCTGTAACCTTTGCCAAGCAAGAGTGAGTAGAGGTAAGGACCTTAACCATCTAGGAACCTCCTCCCTGTTACTTCACTTGCAGCGCATTCATCAAATTCAAAAGTGTTTTTCAAATTCAGAAAATTTGGCTAAAAATATAACAATCAGTCCATGTCACTTAGCTGCTCCCTTCTCTCTGCTAGATCCCAGCACCTGCAAACTCCACCACCAACACCTGCATCATCAACATTCTCAATCATGATCGGAAGTAGTCCTGCATCCAATTTAATAAGAATGACTGACTCCTCTCTCCTATCCATGATTCCTCAAAAGGATCCTTGAGTGCTACGCCTGTTGTTGCTGCTGCTGCTGTGAGTGGATCTTCATCCCAGAAGGGGACCAGGAGGAAGACTACTTTTAGTAGTTTAACAAAATAATTGACTGTCAAACAATCCTTTGCAATGGGGAACAAGTATGACAGCAGTCACCCAGTTGCACAGCGGATTACTGACACCATAACAACTATGCTGGTATTAGATGTGCGTCCAGTAACCGCCATTAATGCAGTGGGTTTTAGACAGTTGAGGTCCTGTGTCCCCGCTATCATGTCCCTTCTAGATTCCACTTCACTAGAACAGCAATTCCCAGTCTGTAAAAGGACATTGAAAAAAACATTATTAGTGTCCTCCGAAATGCCGTTGTTTGCCTACTGTCCACTTAAACACAGACATGTGGACAAGGCAAACTAAAGAGTACATGTGACAGCCCACTGGGTAGGTGTATTGCCTCCAACAGTGCAAACAGCAACAGCAGCATCTAAGAAATGGCAGCTCATTCAGAGGCAGGCTACTCTGTATATCACTGATTTCACTAAGAGGCATACCACTGAGAACCTCTTAGAAAAACTCAGGGAAATCATTGCAAAATGGCTTACCCCGCTTGGACTCTCCTCTGGATTTGTGACAATGCCACCAATATTATGCAATCATTACAACTGAGCGAGTTCGAACACGTCCCATGTTTTGCTCACACAATTAATTTGATGGTGCAACATTTTAAAAAATATGACAGGGGCATGTAGGAGAGTCTCTCAGTGGCCCGAAAGATTTTGGGACATTTTCAACATTCAGCAACTACGTGTCGCAGATTGCAGCACCAGCAAGTACTGTTGAATTCGCCCTGCCATCAGCTGAAGCAAGAGGTAGTAACTAGGTGAATTTCTACCCTCTATGTGCTTCAGCGGATGGAGGATCAGCAAAAGGCCATCCAAGGCTACACAACAGCCTATGACATCAGGAAATAAGCGGGAATGAACCTTAGTCAAGCACCTTGGAGAATAATTTCCATGTTGTTCAAGGTTCTCAAACCCTTTGCCACATGTGAAGTTAGTTCAGACACTGCCAGCTTGAGTCAAGTCATTCCCCTAATCAGACTTTTGCAAAAGCAGCTGGAGAAACTGAAGGAGGAGCTGAAATGGAGTGATTTCGCTAAGTTGGCTTGACTGGTAGATCAAGCCCTTCATTTGCTTCGCCTGGATACAAGGGTCGTCAATCTCTTGAAATCAGATCACTATATTTTGGCGACCATACTTGATCCTAGGTTTAAGTCATACATTGTTTTTCTTTCCGACGGACATAAATCTGAAGAGATGCAAATAGCTGTTGGCAAAAAAATTATCAGATCAAGCGGCACATGACACGGCAGTATCTCCTCCTTCAGTTTCTGCAGCTGCCAGGAAAAAAACTAAATTTTCCTAAGAAACCCACTGCTGATGGACTGCCTACAAACAGTGACATGTCTACAGTGACTGTCTGATATGGTCACCATTCAGAGAATTGTGGATGATTATTTTAGGGATAGCATCCAAATAAGCATGTCAGACAGTCTGTTTCACTACTGGCAGAAAAAAGAGGCAATTTGGAGTCCCTTACACAAACTGGCTTTGCTTTACTTAAGTTGCCCACCCTCCAGTGTGAGAGTTTTCAGTGCAGACGAGAGTTTGTCAGTGATCGGCGTAGGAGATTACTTCCCTAAAATTTAGAAAAGATGATGTTCATCAAAATGAATTACAAATTCCATGAGGAAGACCTTTACCAGCAATTAAGTAAAAAAAAAATACAGAGGCACCTGTAATGGTGGCTTCCAGCGGGGACAAATTAATATTGTGTGAAGAAGAGGATGTACAAACTGATGGGGATGATGATGACGCTGAAGACACCTGATCTTACCTATGTTGTAAAGCCAGTTTGTGTATGGGATCATTGTCACCAATGTCCACTGCGCATTGGCAGCTTGTTTTGTGGGGATTCATACAAACCAATCATTTCAGCCACAAGTGGCAATCCTTTTCGCTGAAGTAATTGGTTTGTTAAACTGTGAATGTCCTGTTTCATATATACAACATAAGGGTGGGTAGGGAGCCCAAGAACAGTTCTATCTTGCACCGTTTATCTTTGCATTATGTGCTGTTTGGGGCATTGCTGCCTGACATTTTTAATTTTATGGTTTATGAATGTCCAGAAATTGTAATGGCCACAGACAGCATCTCCTGTGTGCCTCTCATTTAAAAAAAAAAAAAAATTCTGAACCCCCAAGTTGATGGGGTGGGCAAATATGAGCAGCAACACAGGGCATATTCCAGCCAGGATGTGTGTAATAAAGTGCAAATAAATGTAATATAAAAATTAGTTGTGTATATTGGTCACATACATATTTATATGGTACATACAGTGAGTAAAGCAGGCTGAGGTAACCTGAAGCACGCCACCTGTTCTTGACAAATAACTTCCAGTAGGACCAGCACACATCACAGATGCTGGGAGTTCTAGTTCAGCCGAAGAACTACAGGCTGCTTTCCTCTGATGTACACAGCAAGTCTTGGTAACATTATCCCTAACAACCTCCTTGAGAACAAAGTAAACGTCTGTTACAGTATGTTCCAGCAGCACCTCCACAAGCAAGGCCACCTCATTTCTATTAAATGTATAAAAAAAAATTAAAAACCTCCTCCAGATCAAAGATATCTTTTAGGAACTGAAGAACTTGATTCTAGATTGATTTTTTTTAAATTCAAAATTAATCAATCCTTCCATCCTTTCCCAGTTTTGAGTCCATAAACATATTCCAACTCCGTCAGGTCTCTGACCTAGTTAAGGAAAACATTCTTGGTTTTTAATATTCCTAGTGGTCGTATAGTTTCTTAAACTGCTATCCTGTCTACCACTGCAATGCCACTCTGTGCCATGTTGGAAGCTGAACTGCCACATGTTAGTGCCGCCCACTGCTGTCACTTAGCTTAGTCAGCCAGCTAGCTGGATGCAACCTTTTGGCCCTAAACTAGATGAAAGAAAAAACAATATTGTGAACTGTGAGGTGGTCAAAATTGACTAGAAATGACTGGAAATAATGTGATTTTAGCTTTTTTATGATTTAAAAAAAAATACAGATCCAAAACTAAAACAAGGGGCTACAGATCCAAGACATGGGGGTCGGCACACATCCCTAATTTGATCCTTTGACACTGTCCTATATTTAGGGTTTTTTGGTTTCATTGTTATTTTTTCAGAAATTCATTATCTATTAATTCTGTTTTTTGTTATTTACCATTAATAAATATACCATAAAAATGGAAAAACTCCATATAATATATGTTTTAACATTAAACAGGGAGAAAAGGGCATCACAGTATGATCCCAAGTATAGAGGAGAGGGTATCTGAATAGATGTCAGGAGAAAGTCCACCATTACCCCTTACCCGAGCCTTCTCACAAATACGTATTTTTTTAAACATTGTAAGAGTAGCAATGGGAAGCATCACTACACTGGAATTTCTAGAGCAGTGATTCCCAACCTCGGTCCTCAAGGCACACTAACAGTCCTGGTTTTATTTGATAGCCATGCTTGAGCACAGATGGTTAAATCAAAATAACTGAGTTACTAATTAGGTCACCTGTGCTCAAGTATGGCTATCCTTAAAACCTGGACTGTTAGTGTGCCGTGAGGACCGTGGTTGGGAACCCCTGTTCTAGAGGAACAATGACCCAGTCTACACTGGTTTGATGCTACTAATCTGGGGGAGCAGAGTCTAATGAGCCATCTGGTGTTAAACAAGAATTTCTGCAACGCAGGACAGAATTTGTGTCAGAGAGCCAGCAGATCGCGTTCCCCCATACTAACATATTGATAGACTGGTGAGAGAACAGAAGCTCTAGCCGAAGAGAATTAATCAAATCTTGGACTGATGATGTATGGACACTGCTTCTAAATGTAGTAATGCACTTATAGAGGTGTAACTAGGGTCAATGGAACCCTGGGCAAATAAAAAATGTAGCCCCTTTAAAACTGTTTTCCCTTGTATTTTCTGTATAGCGCAACCCTTGTATGTATTTTCCTTATAGTGATCCCCCTTTTTCTGTATTCTCCTTATAGTGACCTCCCTTATGTCTGCATTTTTCTTATAGTGTCCCCCAGGGCCGGCGCAACCCGCTCAGCAGAGCCTGCACTGCAGGGAGGCGCCAGGCTGGAGAAGAGCTCTCTCTGCAGCAGCTGCTGAGACAATTCTTGTTTCTACCGGCTGCCGCTGCACCTGATTAACTACTGTAAAGACGATCAGTCTGAGATGAAGCCGCCGGGGTGGATGGCAGCTGAGCTTCTGCTCCTCCTCTCTTCAGTGAGTCAGCTCACTCCCTGCCTGACAGATCGTCACGCTGGGAACAAGCAGGGACAGTCTACAAACATTTGCCAGTTTACAAGTGTATTCAAATACTGTTGATTACACTTGAATACTGACAAGTAGTTTGTACACTGTCCCTGCTTGTTCCCACCGTGACCCTCTGACCTCCCAGGCAGAGTATGAGAAGGGACTGGGAGACAGCACTGCAGTACAGCAGCAGCAGCCAGCACAGTGACTATGTTCTAATGTATACAGTAGGTGTAATGGGAAGTAAGTAATTCAGTGAGGAGGGGGAGGGTGGGGGGGTGGAGAATTAGCTATCATTGTGTGTGAGTGCTCATTAGACCTGTGCTGGCAGGGACTGTGTTCTCCCTATGCTTTATCACCCAGATGGCTGTGTAATTTCAGTCACAGGGTCGCCCTAGTTAGTGGTGCATTGTTTTACCAAGATAACTAAACTAAATCTCCGTAATTGCTCCTAGAGAATAAATATTGTCAGTTACGTTTTTTTTATATAAACTTCATGGCTTATTCGCATTGTCCTTACTGCCTGGTCTGTGCAGAGTTCTGTTTTCATTCCCTTTCCCCATTACTATGTCTTGCTTACCTAACCTAGCATTTCTTTTGGGATGGGTAAGGGATGCCAGCGCTCAGGATCCTGGCGGTCAAAATCCTGACACCAGCATCCCGACAGGGTTAGGATACCAACACCTGTCAGTCGGTATCCTAACCCTCTCCCTACCCCCAACCCTCCCTCCAGTGCCTATCCCTAACTGTTCCCCCCCTAGTGCCTAACCCTCCCCCAGTGCCTAGCCCTAACCCTCTGCCCTAGTGCCTAACCCTCTCACCTCTAGTGCATAACTCTAACCCTCCCCCCTAGTGCCTAACCCTTACTCTCCCCCCATAGTGCCTAACCCTTACCCTCCCCCCATAGTGCCTAACCCTACCCCCTGGTGCCTAAACCTAACCTCCCCCTTCCTAAATCTAATGCCAGGTACACACTAGAAGATATGTATATATATCGGGCACATCGGCCAGTGTGTACCCGCTATGTCACTGACGAGGCGTGCTCCCGCGCTTCATCAGCGACACTGCCCATCAGACCTAGGGGAGTGGTATACTTATTCAATGGGGAAGGTTGTATTTGTTTTTAACTTTGGGAGGTAATACTGTCTATGTTGGGGATGGTGTATTAATGTATGTGCATGGGCATAATTATTGTGTTTCTGTGTGTGTAAGGGGTGTATTTATATTATGTGTTATATGTGTGTCAATGATGGTCTCTGCATTATCTGGCGTTCACTGCGACTCTACATTATCTGGCGGTTACTACGACACTCTCTGCATTATCTAGTGGTTACTACGACGCTCTCTGCATTATCTGGCGATTACTACAACACACTCTACATTATCTGGTGGTTACCATGACGCTCTCTGCATTATCTGGTGGTTACTACAATGCTCTCTGCATTACCTGGTGGTTACTACAATACTCTCTGCATTATCTGGCGGTTACTACAATGCTCTCTGTATTATCTGGTGGTTACTACAATGCTCTCTGCATTATCTGGTGGTTACCATGACGCTCTCTGCATTATCTGGCGGTCACTGTTACACTCTATGCATTATTTGGCAGTCACTGTTATGCTGTATGCATTATCTGGCTGTCTACTTTATCTGGAGGTCACTGCAATATTCCCTACATTATCTGGCAGTCACTGCAATGTTTCCTGCATTATCTGGCAATCACTGCGATGTTCCTTGCATTATATGGTGGTCACTGCGATGTTCCCTGCATTATATGGTGGTCACTGGGATGTTCCCTGTATTATCTGACGGTCACTTCATTCAAAAATGCTACTTTACTTGCTGCAAACATTAAATGGTTTCTGCCATGTTGGTAAATGGAATAATAATGCAGCTATAGTATGTTATATTTTTTGTATGTGTTACTGATACAAATGTTCCTGGTAGTTGTGTTACTGTAGGTAGCAGCCATCCCACCAGGCGCTGAGTAGGTGGAGGTCATGTTCTTATAGAAGATCCAAATGGAGACTATCGCCCATTACCGATTTGTAATCTATTTTACTGATAATGGAAGTAGCTTCCTAGGGGTGTAAGTGGAGGTCTATGAGCCCCAGTAAAAAACTACTAGGCTGACCACCAAACACCCTGCTCCCACATTTTTATTACTGATGTTACCTATTGTCCTCCTGTATTGCTTTGACACATTTATTCTAAGTATATTTATTTGGTAATCTAGACACCATGAGCAACAAACATGTAAATGGTAGGAAAGGCTGCGATGCAGTGGAAGTACAGGATCACATGACTAAAACCACGTCACGTGATTTGCCTAAATTCTGCCTTTGGAGACGCCCCATTGACATCTGAAGCCTCTACAATTATTTGGATGCAGTTTAGGGTCTGGTTTCCAATCAGTACTACTGTGACATGCGTATAAGGGACACTACTACTGTGACATGCGTATAAGGGGCACTACTACTGTGGCATTATGTGTATAAGAGGCACTACTACTGTTGAATTATGTGTATAAGAGGCACTACTACTGTGGCATTATGTGTATAAGAGGCACTACTACTGTGGCACTGTGTGTATAAGAGGCACTACTCCTGTGGCATTATGTGCATAAGGGGCACTACTCCTGTGGCATTGTGTGTATAAGGGGCACTACTCCTGTGGCATTATGTGTATAAGGGGCACTACTACTGTGGCATTATGTGTATAAGAGGCATTACTACTGTTGAATTATGTGTATAAGAGGCACTACTACTGTGGCATTATGTGTATAAGAGGCACTACTACTGTGGAATTATGTGTATAAGAGGCACTACTACTGTGGCATTATGTGTATAAGAGGCACTAATACTTTGGCATTATGTGTATAAGAGGCATTACTACTGTGGCATTATGTGCATAAGAGGCATTACTACTGTGGCATTATGTGTATAAGAGGCACTACTCCTGTGGCATTATGTGTATAAGGGGCACTACTCCTGTGGCATTGTGTGTATAAGGGGCACTACTCCTGTGGCATTGTGTGTACAAGGGGCACTACTATGTATCAATGTGAATAAGGGGCACTACTATGTATCAATGTGAATAAGGGGCGCTACTACGTGGTTTAATGTGAATAAGATTGTGCTGCGTGTGACGTAATTTAAATTGGGAGTCCGAATGCACTTGCAAGCTCCTTGTGAGATCACAGCTCTTCGGGGGCGCTGTACCTTTATAGAATATGGGTGGGAGCTTGCAAATTTATACTTTGCATGGGGGCGCTGAACACCCTAGCCCCGGCCCTGGTGCCCCCCCCTTGTCTGTATAATCCCTATAGTGACCCCCTTGTCTGTATATTCCCTATAGTGAACAACCTTGTCTGTGTATTGCCTATAGAGACTCCTTGTCTGTGCATTCCCTATAGTCACCCCCTTTGTATGCATATTCCCTGTAGTGACCCCCCTTGTCTGTATATTCCCTGTAGTGACCCCCCTTGTCTGTATATTGCCTATAGTGAACAACCTTGTCTGTGTATTGCCTATAGAGACTCCTTGTCTGTGCATTCCCTATAGTGACCCCCTTTGTATGCATATTCCCTGTAGTGACCCCCCTTGTCTGTATATTCCCTGTAGTGACCTCCCTTGTCTGTATATTGCCTATAGTGAACAACCTTGTCTGTGTATTGCCTATAGAGACTCCTTGTCTGTGCATTCCTGTAGTGACCCCCTTTGTATGCATAGTCCCTGTAGTGACCCCCCTTGTCTGTATATTCCCTTTAGTGACCCCCCTTGGCTGTATATTGCCTATAGTGACCACCCAGGTCTCTATATTCCCTATAGTACTATAATAACACCCTTGTCTGTATATTCCCAGTAGTGACCCCCTTGTCTATATTTTCCCTATAGTTAACCTTACCCTTGTCTGTATTCTGCAAACATGCCCTTCTTCCTCCTTGATGTCCCTATTTGTGCGACTCAGCCCCAGTCCCTCCAACCCAGACTGTATGTTCCTTAATGTCTGATCCTCATCAGCCCCTCTTCCCCCCAGTCTGTACATACCATAATCACCCCTCAAGCTGCTTCTCTGTCCCTTACAGGGCTCCCTTTCCCCTATTCATATTCCATTAGCACTCCGCCCAGTAGTTTACTTTTCAAAGAAGAAGGGCCTCCTTCATTCCTTCCATGATTCCATCCTCAGTTTGACAGTTCCACAGGTTCTCACCTCTGGCCGGCAGCATGAGTCATCGGCACTTCCTGTGCATGCTGCTGCGGGTGAGTCACAGGTGCAGCTGCAGTAGGGATGGACATCGGAAGCCCATCATCATATGATGGCAGTGCTTCCACCATCAAATCTTTCGATGCGATGGTAACTAACCATCACATCAAAATAATTTGATGGCAAAAACGATTACTATGACTAGTTAAGGGCGGGATTGGGGGCGGGGCGTAGGGCGGAACTTGGAGCCAGAGCAGAAAGAAAAAAAAACAAACAAACAAACAGCTCAGGTCAGCCAGGTAGAGCTGAGGACTAGGAGGAGAGAGAAACACTGTCACTTCCCCTGCTGCTGCTGGGTCACAGCTGACACTGGGAGTCTGGATCTGTGTGTGTTGGTGAGTGAGTAGCTACTGCAGGTCCAGGGCTGCACACTGATTGGCTCTCACTGTCTCAGAGAGCCAATCAGAGCTAGCATAGAGGGGAGTGAGGGTGGGACGGAGGGCCAGGTCTGAGGCAGTGAGAAAGTCTCCAACGATCCCAGCAGCATGGGCCATGGAGATCATCACATGCAGAGACACAGCACACAGCAGCCAGGGGAGGCATAGCTTTTAGTATTTAAAGAAAAGAAGCCACCATCGCAACACCATTGAATGATTACCAAATGCAAACATCGGAATGCTGCCATTGAATGCTGAAAACACTAACATCGCAAGAAAAACATCGATGGTCGGCAAACATTGACAATCAATGTCCATCCCTAAGCTGCAGCAGTGACAGTCTGGTCACATTACTGCTCTGCTGAATGCCGGTGACTGCACCTTATTAGGAAGATGCACCCCCTCTATCTCCAACCCAAGCCCCTGTACTGGCACCCCATCCTTGCCCTAACCCCGTTAAGCCACTGTGCACTTATACTGGGATGCTAATCATTGCAGGAACTGTGTAATAATGCACTTACACTGAGATGCAATGGGGCAATGCACCTGCACTAGGAACTGAACACTGCGAGGGCAAAGTGGTAAGGCACTTGCACAAAGATTATTAAGCTGGTCAAAGATGAAATTTGGCACCAGGAGATAAGTTATTAAATAAGTGAATAAATCTGCCAGAGATTTGGAGCACCTTGAACCTCTGGAGAATCACCAGAAATTGTCAGCAAATAACCCCAGCTAGTAAGATGAAGACCAGGCAATGAGGGAGTGTCCAGGATCAGTGCTTGTTTGGCAGGCTATGTAAGTTGCCAGAGGTGCTCAGCTTACTAGAAGTCCAGGGAAGGGATAGGTTGGTAGCAGAAGTACAGAAGTAGCACTTAGAATTAACATACTTGAAGGCCTGTGTTATCTTTATTGTCCTGCCATTCACTTCCTGTTTTGCTGACCCAGAAGTCTTCATCATCAGGGCCATTTAAGGACCCTCACCATAATTTTGAAGTCACAGCAGCCTTGAGGAAGAGCTCTCTCAGCTTGAAACACATTGGCCACCTGTGACTTCAGCTGAACACCTAGATCCCATGGGACATTTACCAGCCAATTGTGGATCGGTTTCTATTGGCAAGAAGGGTACAGAGCCTCCATTATATCTGCTCACTTACCATTTTCATCCGGTATGGTTCTAACCCCAGTGGTCTAGGATATCTGAATGTTTTTGTTTGATTAAATTATTCTGTTCTTAACCATTTTGAAACAAATTGTGTTACCATTTATCACACTATTGTGTGATTCACCCTCTGCTTTACATGTTTGTAGTCCACCATCGTTTACAAACACTGTATTGCTTGGAGATTCACTGGTTTTACTGAACGCCATCAAAGCATTTACTTAGTAAGCAGCACGTTAGGGGAACTCCCCGCCAATTATAGCCATCTGGATGATGTATCCATCTTTATTTTACTGTTCTTCACAATTTTTTGCCTTTCTGATTCTTTTACATGACCCTCATGCGGAGACATCTGTGAAGTTTCGAATCCTCCAGGGAAATTACTTTTCCATATTATTATTTTGATTTAATTAGAATGCCACTATCACGGCACTATCTTTGCTTTACTATCAAACATTATGTATTTATTCAACTCCCTTCCTTAAAAATAAGGTATCCTATTATTCAATCTTTTGTGGTTACTATCCATGAAGTAATCCTGTGTCAAAAGCTCCTGTCCAGTAGTAATTATTTATCTGATATTTGTTATTGTAGTTCTAATAGCTTAGCAGCCATTTCCCTGTTGCCTATTATTTGCTCCTGACCTAAAATGTAGTTGGATTAGCTATAGTTCACATTTAATTATTTCTTAATTTCTCTACTGGTCATTTATTCAATTATTTCCCCAGGGTGAATCTGCTGTACTTCAATTCCTGATTGCTAAAGTAAACATCCTCAAACTACTTTCTTAAATTAAAAGACAACTGTTGTCCATACTTGCTGCAAGCCAGTGGTGTCCCTACCTTTCGTGTCACCCAGAGCGGGGAGTATGTATGGCAAATAAGTAGGCATGGCCTCACGGCCCGAACCCAAGTTTTTTGTCACACCGGGTGTGCCGGGTGCCCCCGGGACCAGTCTGTGTGAAGTGTCGGCTCCCTTACTGTTCTAGGAGCAGAGTGCTGCACATAATGCAGCACCTGGCTCCTGTCACTGAGGGGAAACCAGCACTTTGGTGTCACACCTCGGCTGGTGACACCCGGGTGCGGCCCGCACCCCCCTTGTGATGCCAGTGCTACAAGCACTACAGCTGTAAAAATAAGCCAGGTGACGTGTACTATGATGCTGTCTTAATTATGCACACCTCTAAAACACTGTTGTGATGCTCAGCCACTCCCCCATTTTTAATGGCCAGCCCCTGTTATCACCTACAAACAGCTTCCCCTGTCACTTACTCTGCTGGGCTGTCTATGTGCAGCAAGCGAATGCATTGTGAACTTTCGCGAAGGTATGCACATGCGCACTGCGATGCATGCGCACAATGCATACACACTGCAAACCATCAATAGCAGCGAGAGTATGCATCTTAGCGAGCAGGTCTGAATCAGGCCCAGAATCCAAAGGTTCAAATGGGGAAGTTTTTAGTCCCTTAAGAATCAAAGACAAATCCCACAGTGCTATCGGCGGAACAAAAAGAAGGCTGAAATTGCAAAACTCCTTGGAAAAAATCCTAACATCTTGTAATGAAGCAATCTTCTTCTGAAACCAGACTGACAGTGCAGAAACCTGCACTCTCAAAGTGGCCAGGTGTACATCTTTGTTTAATTCTGTCTGAAAAAGCCAGTACCCCGGATAATCCTGAATATCATAGGATCAAATTTCCTATGTGAACACCATTGACCAAAGGAATATCAAGCTCTGTAATAGATGTGGGCAGAGGCAGGCTTCCATGCCCTAAGCATCGTTTGAATTACAGAACTGGAAAAACCTTTTGCTCTTAGGATGGAAGATTCAAGAGCCATGCCATCAAAGCCAGACGAGGTAAGTCCGGATGTGGCAAGGAACCTGCGTTAGCAGATCCTGCCACAGAGGAAGAGGATAAGGACTGTCTATGGACAGATTCTGTATGTCGGTGAACCAATGACGTCTAGACCAAGCCGGCCGTTCCGCCTACCTGCTTGAAATTTCTGAGAACTCTTGGGAGTAGAGAAATTGAAGGAAATAGATACACCAACTTGAAGTACCATCTTACTACCAGTGCATCCACGAATGCTGCTGATGGGTCTCTGGACCTGGACCCGTAATTGGGGACCTTGTGGTTGTGGCATGATGCCAGGAAATCTATTTCCAGTAGACCTAATTTGTTTACCAGGAGCTGAAACACTCCCGGATGGAGAGACCACTTTCCGGTGTGTATGTCCTGGCGACTTAGGAAGTCTGCTTCCCAATTTAGCACTCCCGCTATGAATATTGCTGAGATGGCCGGAAGATGACATTCTGCCCAATTTAGAGCCTTTGTCACTTCTTTCATGGCTGCATAACTTCTTGTGCCTCCGTAATGATTGAGGTAGGCCACTGTAGTTGCATTGTCAGACTGGATCAGGACCTGTCTGTCCTGGAGCAGGTCCTGTGCCATGATCAGTGCTCTGTATACTGCTCACAGTTCCAGAATGTTTATTGGCAGGTGACTTTCTTGATTTGTCCATCTTCCCTGAAAGGTGTGATGACCTGTCACTGCCCTCCATCCACGAAGGTTGGCATACGTAGTGAGAAGTAGCCAATTTGGAATCCAGAAAGGGCGCCCTTTGTTTAGATGATCCTTTCTCAGCCACCACAGGAGGGAGTGATGAACCTCTGGAGTGAGAAGTATCCTCCGAGACCTTATAAGATGATCCTGTCCGTTCTACCTGGAGAGAATCAATTTTTGTAGAGGCCTGGAATAGAACTGGGCATATTCCACCAAGTTGAAGGTGGATACTATGGACCCCAGGACCCGCATTACTGAGTGAATGGATACCCTCTGATTGCGGAGCAATTTGCGCCTCCGCAATGGTAGAGCCTAAAACTTGTCCACTGGTAGAAAGATCCTTTGTGCCAGAAAATCTAGTAGTGCCCCCACGTGTACCATGTGCTGTGTTGGAGAAAGGGATTACTTTTTCCAATTGATTATCCAGTTCTGCTCCTGTTTCCTTTTAAGTTTAGCATATATAAGTATAAAAGGTAACAATGCAATGTGACCACCTTCACAAATATCTTAATGAATGTGAAGCACTCAGAAAGAAACCCCCACCCCAAGAGGATGGAGAGAAAATAGTGATAGTTATAATTGACAGACAGAAATTAAAGAAAGTGTCAATACAGCAGCTAGCAAACAGTCACATACAATGCATATAGAATAGAACTACAATCGGCTCTAAATCAATGACAGCAATGCAAAGGAATGGTAGGACATCGAGCACAAGTCACGCAACACAACGCGGGAGCTCAGTGTGATTCGGTATCGCCGAGCATCTTTTTGTGCATATTTTTATCTTCAATGAGTCTTATTCGCAAGCAGCTTCTACTGATTAAAATTGTATGCAGCATGCCTATCTTCTCTGATTGTGTGTGGATGTATCTGCATGCGAAATGCTACGTTACAGTGTCAGTGGCTGTAACACTAATGTAGTGTTTAGCATGCAGATATACCCGCAGATGCATAGAGAACATAGGTATGCTGCATATCATTTTAATCAGCAAAAGCCACCTGTGCTATCTATTCGCAAATAAGACATATTTGAAGGTAAAAAGATGCACACAAAAAACGCTCGGCGCTACTGACTCACGCCACAGCATGTCGTGACTAGCAGTGGCTTAACTAGGGTATTTGGAGCCCAGGGCAAATTTAAAAATGGAGCCTCCCCATGTTTGCGCATGGTGAAAAATGGGTGTGGTCATTTAAAAATGTGGCGTGTCAACATGACACACACCCCTTTCTTGTCACTGGGAACATTTCTTTCCATATGCACATTAATGCAGTGCCCCTTATACAGTCCCCCTCTATGCAGTGCCCCCAGTAGTGCCCCCCTTCTTATGCAGGCCCCCAGTAGTGCCCCTTATACAGTGCCCCCAGTAGTAATCCCCCTTATGGAGTGCCCCATGTAGTGGTCTCCCCTATTCAGTGCACCCAGTAGGGCCCCTTATACAGTGCCCCCAGTAGTGGTCCCCCTTATGCAGGCCCCCAGTAGTGGTCGCCCCTATCCAGTGCCCCCTGTAGTGGTCCCTCCTATTCAGTGCCCCCAGTAATGGTCCTCCCTATTCAGTGGTCCCCCTAGTGCAGTGTCCCTTGTGCCCCCAGTAGTAAGTCCCTTATATAGTGCCCCCAGTAGTAGACCCCCCTATGCAGTGCCCCAGTAGTGGTCCCCCTATGCAGTGCCCCTTATATAGTGCCCCCAGTAGCAGTCCCCCCTATCCAGTGCCCCCTGTAGCGAGCCTCCCTATTCAGTGGTCCCGCCCAGTGCAGTGTCCCTTGTGCCCCCAGTAGTAAGCCCCTTATATAGTGCCCCCAGCAGTAGATCCCCCTATGCAGTGCCCCCAGTAGTGGTCCCCCCAGTAGAGGACCCCCCCCAGTAGAGGACCCCCCCAGTGGTGCCCCCAGTAGAGGACCCCCCCCAGTGGTGCCCCCAGTAGAGGACCCCCCCAGTGGTGCCCCCAGTAGAGGACCCCCCCCAGTGGTGCCCCCAGTAGAGGACCCCCCCCAGTGGTGCCCCCAGTAGAGGACCCCCCAGTGGTGCCCCCAGTAGTAGTCCACCTCCCCCCCCCGCCCGATAAATACACACCATAAATAAAACACACACAGTAAATAAATGAAGAAAAATACATTTACCTGAATCCACGCTCCGGCTCCTGCTCCCGCCGCCGGTGGCCCTGCCCTAGTTATGCCACTGGTGACTAGAAGGGCTGTTTAACGCGCCAGGAGGCTAGATGTATGTGGACCCATCTGTACCTGTGGCTTAATTCAGATGCTTGGTACTGCCAACTCAGAAAACAAAAAATAAAATAAAACCTAAAATAAAAGGACTGCTCTGAGCAGTCCCCCTGTTACAAAGGTGCATCTTGATCCTGCCGCACCAACGAACAACTTAAGTCCTATGGCTAGGGGTGGGGTATATAAGGACCCGGGGCATTCTGGGAGCAGAAGCTTTAACTGTTTGGTGCCTGGTCTTCCAACCATAATATCCCCATGGTATCTCTGTGGATCCCTATGGACCCCGAAGAAGAAAGTCAACAATTTTCGTTCATTTCACCAATGCGTATTTCACTGCTGAACTTTATGAAGGCATAAAACTGTTTGAAGGAAGGCAAAGTATGTGAGAGAGAAGCAGACAATTAGCATGCTTATGTAACCAACTCTTTCTCCTCCATAGTAATTCTTCTATGGTGGCCAGAGCCCGCTGCTTCTCTGTCTGGCCCGGGTTCCAGGAGATTGCCAGACTCTGATGTGAGTCATCCACTAGAACATTTGCTTCACAATACACTATGATTTTCCCCTTTATTTTTCATATCATATCCTGTGAATTAAAGGATACGGAAAGTTGGAAACTGAATCCGACAGAATATTTAACAGCTAGAAATACTCCTGTGCAGGGGTTAGTGAATTATATTACAAAATTATATTTGTAAGGTATCATAATCGTATATATCAGGGCCCAAATACAATAGCCTGCAAATTTCAAGTGACCGGTGCAATTTCGTCAATTTAGCCCATAGCTTTTAAGAGATAATAATTGAAAAGGCATTGCTTTTGCCCTTTAAATAATTGCCACTTTAAATCAAATAGCCAAAATTGTACCAAAATGTGCCCATATATTTTTACCATACCTACTTCTGAAGTCTGTAGGTTTGCTAGGTCTGAAAAGTAAAACCCTTTTTTTAAACAAAAGAAAAGGGGCTAAATATGTAGCTAGTTTTAATAGACAATTATGTATTCTACAGCAATTGGATGGTTGATAATTGGAGCAGAGCTGTTGACAGTGAGGCCCCATTACTATTGGGAGTGGGGCATAATTGTGGGGGGCATGGCCACACCCCCTTAGAATGGAAAAAAAAAAACACTAATTGAAGCAGTGCTGCGGTGGGGGGGAGCTGTGAGCCCCTGAACCCAGCGTAAATCCAGGGGGGGTAAAATCAATGTGATGGCTCCCCCCACAGGCAGAGTAGATGAGCAGCAGAAAGTCTCCCAGCACAGCAGCGTGTGCTGGGCCGCTAACAGAAAAGAGGGAGGGGGCTGCACCAGACACGAGCCCCTCCGACTAACCCAGGCCCAGTTAATTAGTACCCGCTCCCCCCCCCCTCTCTGCTTCACTGATTTGAGGAGGGGGCGGGGGGGGACCTTTCCAGGCCAGAGATGGTGTCATTTGATACAATGTGAGCGAAAGTGTCAAATACAGCTAGTAATGACAGCTATTGCAACAACCTACTTGGACAACAAAAGCTAAAAATTAATTATTTTATATGTAAACTAAGGCACTGGTTTCTAGAATACTGCTGGAACCCCATGTAAAATGTTATATTTTCTGCAGAATGCTGAAGTCTCAAAACTGTACACTCACCATCCAGGCTGTCACAAAGTCCCCCATCCATGTGCCAACTGCTGCCACCTTCATAAAACTTTCATTCCTGATGCCCATGTATTCAGTTATAATGTATGGACTGTGGAAAAGAAGGGAAATGTTAGGTGTATTTAGTCAGCCTGTTTACTCATGAGTTTACTGGAAATACAAATGAAAGGTTTTAGTTTTTTTTAAATAAATACACTTGTTTTTGAAAAAGCTTTAAGTTGTTAATAAAGCTTAACATTGAATGCGCTACAAGCAATGTGATATGTGTGCTGCAAATCCTCAGTTTATACTAGGGATGGCCATCGGTGGGATGACCCATCCGTGATTACCATCGATGGCACACACACAAAAAAAAAAAAACACCTTTGAGGAACCATTGATGGTTTGCACCCCCTCGATGGCCACTACTGCTGGAGTTACAGTGGGCCAATTATAATGGAGGTGGGGCTTTACGGCTGCAGAGGCGGGGCTAAGCTCCCTCCTGTTAAAGGGAGAAAAAAAAATCATCCCCCACTCATTCATCAATGGCGGAGAATCATTGGTTCTCTGCCATTGATGGGATAACTAGTTAACCTTGGCCAACCACATTAGATGATGTTTTGAAAACATTGATGGTCAATGCCCATCCCTAGTTTATACCAAAACAGATTTAACAGATTAATCCAACAAAATGTATGTCCCACAGGTTACAACTGACATGGCTCAACTAAGTTACCAAAGTAATCTAACCAAAGATCACATATAACACTGGAGCATGCTATAACATTGCACTGAAGTTTACCTCTGGCACAAATCAAGGGCCCTCATTCAGAGCCGCTCGTTAGCGGCAGTACGCTCGTTCCGAGCGATGTTTGCACATCTGCGCATGCGTACGCTTTTTAGTACGCATGCGCGAACCAGTCAGTGCGGCCGAAAATCGTTTGTACGCTATATAGCGAGTGCCTGCTATTTTGAGTGACAGAATGAGGCGTATGTGGGTGGTAACAGGGGAAGGTGCTTGAAAATGGGGAGTGGAGATCCGAACGCAGGCGTGCTTAAAGGTCAAAACGGGCGTTTTATGGGTGTGTATATTTAAAACAGCAGCGTCAATGACCACGTCACTGGGTTATTTTAGAGCCAGAACTGCTCGCAAATTTGTGGTAGCAAACACCAACCACAAGAATAGCGAGCAGTTCATACGCTGGTCGATGTACTCGATTAATCTAATAAATAGCGGACATGACGTATGGTGTGAGCGGCCAGGGGGCGTTTTTAACAAATAAACGAGCGTATGTTTTGCTCGCTCGTTCAGACTTAGAGGTGTGAACAGACTGCAATGTGCGTACGGATCATTTGAATAGCCACCCCTTGTTTTTAAACGAACGACCGCAAATAGCGAACGGCTCTGAATGAGGGCCAAGGTTTCATCATGAAACACAATCAATCGAGCCTATCATCTAATTATGAAAGTGAAGAGACACCTACAGTATTGAGCTGTTTTAATAACATTTTATGGGAAGACAAATCTCAGTTAGCTTTGTAATAATGTCCTTTATGAAGGCAACTCCCCACTGTCGGAGGCAGTACAAGGGATTGAAAGATTTCTGAAATTTTTAAGGCTTTATTTTATTACGGTCCTGTGACCATAACCTTTTCATTGTTACAATTGCCCAATCCAAAATTAAAATTGGGCTCAATCATTTTTGTAGTTTCTGGTTTGAGGATTTACGCATCTATTATTCCTGGATTTCTTCAGATTCCCACATGCAAAAAAAAATTGTGCGCTTTTCAGTGTTACTGATATAAATCTATTAGCCTGCGCTTGGCACTACCGTAACCAAACAAGTGCAACAGGTTGCAACTGCATAAATATATTGTGACACAGTCAGGATAGGGGTCCCTCTCCTGGGGTAGATGGACTCCCTCTTTACACACACAGCAGCTGTAGAAACAGGATACAAGTCAGGGGTTCTCGTACAAACTGGTCGGCACCAGTCTTTATTGTGCCCAAATGAATATAAACATAAACAAAACATAAACATAAGTCCTAGCCTGGCTGGGCACTAGCTGCACAGCAGATTTCCTCTCTATAATAATGGTAGGGCCTATTGCCCTCACCATCAACAAAACACATGCACAGTACTTACAAGGATTATCACCAAATGTCTCTGAACAGGCTAGTCTGCCTGCTCTCCCAGGTGTGAGACACTCAGCCACAAACAAACCCACCTTATATTAGCCATTTCCAGCTGCAAGCCCTAATGAGCCTGTTACCAGGCTGAAATGCTCAAAACCTGGAGTGGCCTATGGATGGAGCCCTCCCTCTCCTCACATCCACACCCCCAGGACCCAAACCGGCTTTTCCAAAAGCCGACACTCTGACCTGCTTACAAAACAGACATCTCCTGGGGTTTTTTAGAACACATAGGCCAAAAACCTAGGACAAATGTACCTGCCATTGACCACTTTACCAGTGCTTCTATCACAATATAGATATTTTATATATATAATTTATTAAGATTGTTTGTACTTTATCCTATCCCTAATGACAAAGTAAATAACTTTGGATGTTGGAATACACTGCTTGACTATATGATTACTGATACTGCGAGTGCCACACCACACATTATGCTGTTTTGATCCTGACTGATTGTGAAAGCACCGGGTGAAGTTATGCTGTGAGTGGGAGTGCCGATCCCTTGTTGTACTTTCATGTGAGTTTGCCTACTGCAGGTGGGCATATTTGGATAAGGCACCCTACATTGTTATATAAGATTTGATCATTATGTGGATGCTTTGGTGAAGCTGTTTTGTGCTTTTTAATCTGGTTATCGGAAATGTGATTTTTGGATGCAGACTATTTCTCTTGTGGATAATCCAGCAATTATCTGGTTGAAGATCCAGCATTGGTGAAGAACCCCAGTGGTTATAGACTTTTACAATTGTTGATACTCTTCTTTTCTGAATCCGAAGCAGAGGCCATTCTCAGTAAGAAGCAACTTTCTGACCAGATTGTTTTTCGCCAAAGTGTGCAACTTACGCATTTTTGGGGGTCATTTATCATTAGGGGTGGTGTCCAAAGGGTTCTGAAAGAAATGCCCACAATTTTAGCCAAAAATAGGGATTTAGCATTTTTTTTCCGCCTGGTCTGGAATGGAGAAAAAGTTTCTCCAGTTTCTTTTCGCCAATTGCGTTTTCGCCTGTTTTTTTGGCGAAAAACAGCTGTTTTTGCCTATGGCGAAAAAAACAGCCGTTTTCGCCACTAATTGAATATGGCCCATTGTCTGAAAACTATGAGATATGGTAAGAACTTACCCTTGTTATCTCTATTTCTACAAAGTCCATAGAGTTTCACAGGATACCTTGGGGTATAGACAATGGCGGCAGACATCAGGCACCACAGAGTTTAAGTTTTCAGCCTCCCAGGATGCACTGGGGTTCCTCTCCTATACCCGTAACAAGCCATAGGCCGGAGTAGGAGAAGAAAGAGAGAGAAGAAAGTCTGGAACACACAAGACTCACATTCTCACTAGAAGGAGACGGAAAAACAAGTGACCAGATTAAAGCCCATCTGCAGTACAGGTGCGACAGGACGGGAGGTCCTGTGGAACCCTATGGACTTCGTAGAAATAGAGATAACAAGGGTAAGTTCTTACCATATCTCATATTTTTTACTTCAGGGTCCATAGGGTATCCACAGGATACCTTGGCAAAGCAGTATCCTTTAAGGGTGGGGACGCTCCTGTGCTGAAAGGAGAATCCACCGCCCGAAGGAAGCATCCTGAGAGGCGAAGGTATCAAAAGCATAATACCTCACAAAGTTATGGACAGAAGACCCCGTGGCTGCCTTGCAAAGCTGAACAGCTGAGGCACCACGGCAAGCTGCCCACGAAGGACCCACAGACCGAGTTGAATAAGCTTTAACAGAGGATGGTACAGGAAAGCCCTCATGAATGTAAGCCTCAGAAATCGCCATGCGAATCCATCCTGCCAAAGTTTGCTTAGTGGCTGGCCAACCCTTATTACGGAAACCAAAGAGGAAAACAAGGAGTCCGACTTCCGAAATTAATTGGTACGGTCAACATAAATCCTTAGAGCCCATACCACATCCAAGGAGGCCTCACCAGCTCACCAGCTGAGAGGTCTGGGGAATTAAAGGTAGGTACTATAATTTCCTTATTAATGTGGAAACTAGATACCACCTTAGACAGGAAAGGGCGAGTGTGAAGCACCGCCCTATCCCTATGAAAAATCAGAAAGGGAGGGCGACATGAGAGACATGAAGACCATGATCTAAGCCCGCCTGAAGGAAAGCCAAAACCTTGGATATCCTAAACACCTGAGGATCATAGCCTCTAGTGCGACATCATTCAAAGAAAGTATGCCACACTTTGTGGTAAATTCTTGTAGAAGCAGGCTTCCGAGCGCTGACCATGGTGTTAACCACAGAGCTAGAAAAACCCCTGGACCTTAAACGGGCTGTCTGAACAGCCATGCTGTCAAAGACAGACAACCCAGGTCCGGGTCATGGAAAGGACCTTAAGATAATAGGTCCGGACGTTGAGGCAACAGCATCGGAGTGTCTATGGAGAGACTCCGAAGATCTGAGTACCAGTGACGTCTGGGCCACGCTGGAGCCATCAACAGGAGCATGCCACCTCCTTACTTGAACTTCTGAAGTACTCGAGGAAGAAGGGAGAATGGAGGGAGAGGTACACACCTGGAAGGTCCAATGGGCCAACAAAGCGTCCACCAGAAGAGCCTCCTCGTCTCTTGTTGTTGACCCGTACACCGCGAGGAGACCATGAGACTTATCTCTGGAAGGCCCCACTCGTTCACTAGGAATTATAACACCTCCTGGTGAAGAGACCATTCCCCTGGATGCACATCCTGATGCCTGAGGAAGTCTGCTTCCCAGTTGAGGACTCCTGGTATGAACACTGCCAAGACAGGTGGGAGATTCCCTTCCACCCAAGCCAGAACGCGGGACACATGTGTCAGGGCCGCCTGACTTCTGGTTTCTCCTTGGCGGATTATGTAAGCCACTGTGGTGGTGTAGTCTGAATGGACTTGCACAGATCTTCCATGAAGAACCAGTCTACCTTGCTGAAGAGCTGTGAATACCGTACCAATATGTCGATTGGAAGAGCAGATTATGTTGTCAGTCTCCTTCCCTAAAGTAGTGTGGACCTGTCACAGCCCCCCAACCTCGGAAACTGGCATTCTGAGGGCCCAGTCAGAGATCCAAAAGGGGCATCCCTTGTTGAAGTGGGACGTCTGTAGCCACCAGGCCAGAGACAGCCATACCTCTGGAGAAAGCACCATTGCCAGTGTCTTTATCCGAAGGGGCAACCCATTTCATCAGAAGAAGATCGACTTCTGCAGAGGTCTGCTCATTGCCAAGTGAACGAACATTCGGCGACTCTGAAGACAAATATAAATCTTTGCCTGTAACGCAGAGATCTTTTCCTCTGTCACAAAGATACTTAGTTGTGTGAGGATCCACTTTCAGGTTATCAGCCAGCCGTGATTCTGCAACACAGATATTGTCCGTTGCAGATGGCCCTGAAGTACCTCCTAAACCCTGCTAAGAGCAGAAGGTCATCCAAATAGGATAACAGGCAGACTCCCTGCATCCACAGGCGGGCTGCCATAAATGCCATGACCCTGGTAAACACCTGAGGTGCTGGAGAGGCCAAAGGGCAGTACCTGAAACTGGAAACATGGATTGATCACTGCGAACCTGAGGAACCGCTGGTGAGCTAAAATAACTGGGACATGCAGGGAGGAATTCTGAATGTCCAAGGACACCATAAAATCCCTACGTTCCATAGCCAATATGATGGTCTCCATCCTGAACCGAGGGACCCTCAAAGGCTTGTCGAGGGACTTGAGGTTGAGAATAGGCTGGTAGGACCCATTGGGTGTCAGAACCAGAAAGGGGTTGTGTAAAACCCTGTTCCTCCCAGAGGCAACGAAACAGGCACTATAACCCCCACTTGGAGCATACAGCGCCCTACTTTCTGGAATTCCAGGGCCTTGTCTTGACTGACTGAAGGCCTGTGGTGAAAAATCGTCTGGGAAGCCTTCTGCGGAAGGAGAGGGGGAACCCATGAGAGACCACTTCTCCTACCCAAGTGTCTCTAGTAGTCTGATACCAGCAGTGGGCGAACTGAAGAAGTCGGCCTCCCACCCTTGGGTCCCCAGGGGGATGCCCGTCCCGACAGACTTAGGGCTTACCAGCAGATGTGACATCCGGGCATCTGATACACCAAGCCTGTTTCTTTGACTTGGTAGACTACCTGGCCCCTGACGGTCTAGGAAAGGACTGTTCTTTGTCCTTATTGGCTCTATTGGGCCCAGGGTCAGTCTAAAGTCCCAGACCCTGAAGGAACCTAGGCCGATGGTAGACATGCGGATTTAGCTGCTGCCAAAGTGCTCACAATCTTGTCCAGATTAGGGCCAAAGAGGACCTCACCATTAAAGGGTAAGCATTCCAACCCTTTCTTGGAGTCTGCATCAGCTCTCCATGAGCACCACCGCAGGAAGCACGCCACCACTGCTGCTGAGGAAATTCTAGAAGTGAGGAGACCTATAACCAAGGCTGCCTCATTAACATATATGGATACAAGGCAACTGCCCCCGTTCCATTCTCTGGCTATCCAGCTTAGCTGGTCTGGAAGCACCCCCCTGTAAGGGAGTATAAAAGCACCACTTTGCAACACGTAGCATTCGAGAGAACATAGGTAAGGTTTCAGTACTCAGTAGGAGTAATGAACAACAGGAAATGGATATTCTGCAGTTAACATTCCTGTGATATCATTGACGAAGGGAATTCCGCAGAATACTCTTGACACATACAAGTTTCGCGCCCGTGAAACCTCGCATTTGCGAAAAGGTCTCGCTTTGGCGAAAAAGTATTGCGCAGGCGAAAAAACATCGCTTTGGCGAATCGCAGACCACCTACCTAGTGTGGCATACATGCGAAACTACATCGCCGAAGCAAAGAGTAGGCGAAAAGGCTGATTCCGCCTAATGCGTGCCCCATGTTGGCTTAAGGGAAATCCCTGCAACATGGACTGGAGGTAGCCGTCAGTAGAGTGGAACAGCAGGGTGTACGTCATACCTGCAGATCCAACGGCATGGTTATCGCACACAGCATTCACTGGGTATAATGCAACCACATAGCATATACATATACTTATATATACTCACACACACACATTATAGTAGCAAAGTAAAATACTAGTCCTGTCTGATGCTTGTCAAGCCGCAGGAACTTACTGCATAAATATGGCAGAGTGCAATACCAATTTCCACAAATACATATGTCATAAATGTTAGAAACCCCTCAGAGTTCACATTACCCTCCGCTAACAGTACTTTGCTTGTGATATGTTTTAGCGGAGGAGAATAATCACGTTCACTCTCAGACATGATGAGTGTGAACGATGTGTATGTGACGCACCACACAGAAAAACACTTTTCATTTTAACTGTGAGGCAAGAAGCACCTTGCAGCACCGCACCGCAAGGGAAAGTCAGACAGTGCTAGCATATAGTCCAGTGTTGGCTAACCTTGACACTCCAGCTGTTGTGGAATTATATATCCCAGCATGCCCTGCCACAGTTTTAGCATGCCCTAATAGCAAAACTGTAGCAGTGCATGCTGGGTTATGTAGTTCCATAACAGCTGGAGTGTCAAGGTTAGCCAACACTGATATAGTCACATACAATGCAGAAATAAATCACCTGCACTACAGGCACTGTGATCAACTACGCAGACACAGAGCCTGGTAGGAAACAGTGCTGCATACACTGACCTCATCGGAGGAGAGGTATGCGGGGGACCCGGACCACGCTGTCCCCTGTATCAGAATCCAGCAGTGTTCGCCACTTGTATAAAATGGCAGCCGAGGAGCTGATAGGAGACAGGTCCGAGGGAGGAACGCTGCCACAGCCAGCCAGACCGCTGTGGAAAGGCACTGTGCAGTGGGGGAGGCACCGCCTGTGAGACAGGGAAGCACACACCCCTGGCATGCTATTAACCCCTGGGACGCTGAAGCATTTTCCATACTGCTGCAGCCCGCTGTCCCTGGTGGTCTAGTGGAAGCAAAGGATCAGTACCTTGCTCCACGCGCAACCTGTTCCCAGGGAGCCCCCTGCCTAGGGACAAATAAGACTGTGAATTGGCAGTAACCCACCGCGGGTTCCCGCTGCTTACCTGAATCCCTGTGAATCCGGCCACAGTCTGGAATACCGGGGTGCTCGCTAGCTGAGACCCTGGTACCCGCCAGCATCCCCGGATCAGTACCGGCGTTCTGGCCCGGTGGGGTGAATAAGCGGCAACATAGACCTCTAATTAGCTTGTCCATGCTGCCCGCTCATATTTATCTCAGCAACGCTGCTGGAAGAAACTTCAGGGCTGTTCCAACAGCCCCACTCTGAAGAGGTGATCCGACTCCGTGCCGGGCACCTACGAAACTGATTTGCCTTGGCTCAGGGGCGGGGTATAGGAGAGGGACCCCAGTGCATCCTGGGAGGCTGAAAACTGTAACTCTGTGGTGCCCAATGTCTGCCGCCATCGCCTATACCCCAAGGTATCCTGTGGATACCCTATGGACCCAGAAGTAGAAATAATAATTTGATCTTTCGGCCTGCTGACAAGAGAGGTGGCTTAGTCCTAAAGGATCTTAAAGATTATTGCACTGAAATTGAAAGGCAACCCCGGTAAATTCTTTTCACAAATCAGTGGCTGTGCCATGGGTTCCTCTGTAGCCCCTGCTTACACTAACATGTACATGTTTTGCATTGAAAAAGGAAGTATATTTCAGTGATTCAGTAGTTGCTTCCCAAATATTATTCTATACTCGTTTCATAGATTATTTACTTTGGAAGGACCCCAAGGATGCATTTATTGAGATCATTGATCAATTTAAGTCTAGGACATGTCCTATTAAATTTACTTATACCATAAGTCATACTGAAGTTAACTGTCTGGATGTGAAAAGAACTATAAGAGGCCAGGGTGTAAGCAAAATTTTACTTTTTAAAGAAACAGAACGGAATAAAATACTACGGTATAATAGCTTTCACCCTAAACCTCTACGTTTTAGTTTACCTTATTCTAATTTTTTTCTTGTGAAAAAAATTAACAATGATCCTTTAGAATCGGAGACTCAAATCAGTGCTATGATGTCTAATGGTGCATACACACGGTCAGATCCATCTTCAGATCCGAATGATAACTATTTTAAAAATCTGACGTGTGCAACGATAAACGATGTGCGTTCCCGATTGTCAGATAACAATATCTGACATCTGATGTGTTTGCAGTCAGTTTTGGACAATTTCCAATCATTTTAATAGAGTCAAAAATCGTTCAATCATCTTCAAATCATTCATCTGACATATCTGACTGTGTGTGTGCACCTTTAGTTTGTGGAATGTGGTTATGACAGACATGCATTATTACAGGCAAAATGTAAGGTTTTATCTCTTAATAGGGATGATCTAATTGAGAAATCCGTAAGGAAAAATATACTGCCCTTATTCCATGGGTTAATTCCTACAATGTGGGGAGTGAGTATCAATAAGGGCTCTAATACCCCTTTTACACCGGAGCTAAAACCCGGGTTTTTGAAGGGTTGACCCGGGCAGCTCCCTGGTGTAAAAGGGGAGATGGTTGGATCGCCGGGTCGAGTGACCCGGCAATCCAACCCAGGTAACTATCAGGGTTTAACACGGGCGTAGCCCGTGAAACCCTCCTGTGAGAACAGCGCACTCCGGGTCACGATGACCTGGAGTGCGCTGCTAGCCGGCCAATTGGTCCGGCTTCAGTGGCGCTTGGAGATGACGTCATCTCCAAGCGACCACTTTCACTCCGGAAAAGCCGGGTCTATGCAGACCCGACTCCGTTGTGAGAGGCGCCGACTTGGGAATATCCCGAGTCGGCGCCGGCAAAATTCTGGGTCTGACTCGGATAGGAACTTTGGCCCTCATTCAGACCCGGACGCAAGTGGCCGTTCGTACGTTCGGCGTACGTACACACATATGTTAATTCAAGCACTCGCTCGTATTTTCGAACGCATCTAAACATCCTCCCCAAACTCTACCGACCCCTCCTCTAACTAACGAGCGTGCCAAATAGCGAGCGTACATCCCCAATGTGGCTTGAAGGGAACGCACCCACAGGTACAAACCGGAAGTGGGTCTGTCAGATTCCGATTACCTGCTCCTTTATTCTGCCTACCTCCCTCAATCGTATCATGCCAATCAATATATCAATTATCTTAATTGGTTTTTTTTTTTGGACAATGCAATAAACTTTACTCTTGTCCGTGTTTGTGTTTACCCGCAGAATACGTACGGCTTAAACATTCGCTTTTCTTTGTCAAAATACAT
The DNA here is from genome assembly GCA_031769625.1 of Taudactylus pleione. Lineage (NCBI taxonomy): Eukaryota > Metazoa > Chordata > Amphibia > Anura > Myobatrachidae > Taudactylus > Taudactylus pleione. The sequence continues at coordinate 31,445,617 of JAUIMM010000040.1, read as the reverse complement.
GTTTGAGCCAATTAAACATTTTGTTTTATTTGTTTTTAACCACGCATATTTTCCTGGGTTCATTTCTTTATTTAAATTTGCTTACGCATGTCACTGCATCAAGCCTATCATAACTCTCAAGAGCTTTGTGGCCCTGTCGAACACATGACTCATACACTAACCAATAGAATTGGTCCTGTTAATTACCCAAATACATTAGCCAATCAAATTTATTTTCGAGTCTTTATTAAAAATTATTTTTACCAAATACACCATTGCCATCATGAGAGCCTCGGCATTCACCAGGCGCGAGCTGCTGGTGTTAACCGAGGTCATGGACAGGCGGATCACCAGCCAGCCGCCCCCCATCACCAATAGAGAAAAGCGTTCCGCAAATGAGGAGGTACGTGGCCGTCTGCGTTCCTTCGGCTCACGCCGCCAGATCGGCCAGCTGGAGCGCAGGTGGTCCGACCTGCAACGGCGGACGCACCGCTTGCTGGCATGCTTTCGCATGCAGATCGCGGAAAGTAAGTTTTTGTGACTGTGGTTTTCATGTTTATCTTTGTACTCATATGTGCATGGCCATGTTTTCATGTATGTCCTATTTATTCATTGTATTCATATCTGCATGGCCATGTTTTCATGTATGTCCTCTTTATTCTTTGTATTCATATCTGCATGGCCATGTTTTCATGTATGTCCTCTTTATTCTTTGTATTCATATCTGCATGGCCATGTTTTCATGTATGTCCTCTTTATTCTTTGTATTCATATCTGCATGGCCATGTTTTCATGTATGTCCTATTTATTCATTGTACTCATATCTGCATGGCCATGTTTTCGTGTATGTCCTATTTATTCATTGTACTCATATCTGCATGGCCATGTTTACATATTTGTGTTTTCAAAAATTAGTGTTTAACTAGGTCTGGGTTGAAAATAACCACAATTTGTTTCCCATCTTTTAGGGGCAGAGCGAAGACTACGGCGTCAAAGACGGCGCTCTCGGCCCCTCTCCCCAACCCCAAGCCAAACATCCACACCCCAAAATTCCTGTATTTCCCCCCCCTCCCCAGCCTGCACAGACCCTGTTGAGGATGTTTCGGGGCTCCTTCCCCTCCATCCCAATTCCCCCTCTCCTCCAACCACCCCTCTCGTAACTACCCCCTCCCCTGAATCCCAAATCACCCCGTCAACCTCGATGGGGAATGTTGGCACCTCCGACGAGGACGAGGGAGTGGCTTCTGTAGCGGGCGTTATTTTGAACGGTATGTTTTGTTTTTTTTTCGTTTTTAGAAAAAACTGTTTGTATGTAATCCTGTGTCTGTGCCTTTTTTTGTGTGGTCTGTGAGAATTTGGTGTAGATTTCTGTTTGTCTTTACCTTTTACTGCTGATTTCCCCATACACATATCACACCTGTCAGAATCTGATTTTTTTTCTTGCAATTTTTGGGGGGTCCATTTTTGGGGTCTTGGTATTTTGGGGGTAATTCTGCTTTTGGTCACAATATTGTCATTTTTGGTTAGCTTGGTTTGGCTTGTTTTTTAATGTGGTTTCATTATTTATGTATTAAGCCCCACACTTTTCTAACCCACAGAGGAACAGAGGCATATGGCGGACTTAGCCGGATGTGTAGAACGGATGCGTGCCTACGTCATCGGGCTGCTGGTGGTCCTTGACCATATGTCTATCATCCTGCGTCCCTAATTTTTTTTTATCCTTTAAAAATAGTTGTCTACAATAAAAATTTAATCTTAACGTTCTGTCTCATTCCTTGTCTCCAAATCTGAGATTGTTTACACTGACATAAGTAGACTCTTCCAGCAAGTATTTGCAATTATTGTCACTAAGATTGTGTGTTGTATTTTGTAGGAAAACAGGCACAAGAAACACCTAACAGTAACAATCTGATTGGCCTTTTTTTGTGTTTGACAATTTATATATTACTACATTTTACAGGTTCCAATTTGGGGGGCAACCTGCTTAGGCCGAGATTAGAAAGCCAACTGATTGTACAGGATTCCTTTTGGTGTTGGTTTTGACCCAGAAAACATCTTTAAATTTAGCTCAACTTGCGTCATTACAGGATTACCCCTTATTAAATTTTAACGTGGGTGAACCTGGTTACACTTGCTTGTAATGGGCAATAAAATGGCCGAAATTACACTCTCCAAACATTTATTCACAACATAACTAAAATAACAAAGTGTTCACTCACAAACAATACACACAGTGATAAACAAAAATACAACCCATAAAACAACATTTGATAAAAAAAATGAAAAATCAAGAACTGGTTGATGAAGGACCATGCCAACATGATTCCACAAATGTTGCGTTGCAATATGGGTTCCAGAATATATATCCAATGTGTCCCCATGAAGGATTTTTTAGGGTAGCAGGAAGTAGTCATCGTTGGAGTCCCAAAGATTATGAAATCAAACAGAAGATGTGGGAAAAAAAAGAAAATAATTAGATGTTCTCCAAAAATCCTTACCACATTGTGTCTAAACACTGTTGTGTTGCCAATAATTACCTAAAATATCTGGCCACCACATCATCGCGTATGGCCCCCCCACATACTGACCTCCGACCAACCTCGGGGGGGCCATCCTCAGGTAAGGCATTCTCTGGCTGCATTGGGACACCACTCCTTATGGCGATGTTGTGAAATATCCCACACAGGACCACAATTTTCGAAACCATATCCGGCAAATACATGAGCTCGCCACCAGAGCGGTGGAGGCATCTGAATCGGCCTTTTAAAAGGCCGATACAGCGCTCCACCACTTGCCTGGTGGCTGTAAGTGCAGAATTAAAATTACTTTGTGGCCCTGGTGTGGGAGCCAAATAAGGAGTGAGCAGCCAGGGCGTGCAAGGGTAGCCACTGTCTCCTGTGAAAAAGAAGTGACAACATCAGGATCACTGTGTATCAAGCTTAACATTGTTATGTACTAAAGGTCTCCACTTACCCAGAAGCCACGCATCACCAGCTTGTAGGTTGTTTAATTTGTGCCATATTCCTGATTGCCGGATGACGAATGAGTCATGTGCACTTCCGGGTAATTTTGCATTCAGGGACAGGATCTGGAGGGAGGCATCACATACCACCATTACATTCAGGGAGTGATAGTGTTTACGGTTGCGAAATATGGCCTCCAGCCGTGCTGGAGGCTGAAGTGGTATGTGAGTACCATCCACAACCCCTATGATGTGTGGGAAGCCAGCTATTTGGTAAAAATTGGCCTTCGCCACACTAAGGGCACCCATATCCAAAGGAATTTGAATAAAATGATGGAGGTGCTTGAAAAGTGCCTCCATCACTGCCCTCAGGATCCGGGAAAAGGAGGATTGGGAGATTCCCGCCACTATTCCCACCGTTGTTTGAAACGATCCTGAGGCACAGAAATGTAACACCGCCATAAATTGCGTCAGTGGTGGTATTGCTGTAGGACTGTCAATTTGCCGCTCAAGATCACTCTCTATTAATGAGAGAGTGTCTATGATGATTTTGGGCGGAAGACGGTAGCGTCTTAAAACCTCATCATCGGGCATTCCAAAAAGGGTGACACGTGTTCGATATATCTGGGGCCTTGCACGCCTACGATGCCTACGCCTGGGACGAGATTGAGGTTGGTCGGCTTCCGGGAGCATGGCCAGAACAATCCGACCAAGATCAACCTGAAATGGCAAGATTTGAATGTAAGGTTTTTTTCCCCCCCAAAAAATGAAATTTTACTTAGCTTGATGATACAATCCAATGATGCTTACATGCCGGGGTATTGTCATGATTGGCCAAACCTATAAATAATCACAATTTAAAAATGCAACAATTTAGGGTGGGCATTTAGGAATCTAAATTGGGTGCAAGACAAAACAGAAAAGGGGAGAAACACACATTTGGGCAAAGAGCAAAACGACAGTGCGCAGACTACCTCAATTTGGGCCCAAATGTATTAAACAAATGCTAAAGGGAAAACACAACCAATTTCACGGGTCTAAATAAGCATTTAAAAATGCGCTAATTAGTTTGCAAATACAAGTCACAATAGAAACAGATAAAAATACGCAAATTAGTTCGCAAATACAAGTCACAATAGAAACAGATAAAAATGCGCTAATTAGTTCGCACATACAAGTCACAATAGAAACAGATAAAAATGCGCTAATTAGTTCGCAAATACAAGTCCAAAAATACGCAGATATAAAAACACAAAATATTTCATACATTTTTGACTAACAAAACCAAAGGTTAAAAGTGTAAGGTCAAACAATGTTGCGTAAATACAAACATGAACATTTAATAAACAAGTGAAAAAAATAACTTACCAATAGAGAATATATAAGTCTCCGGATCAAAAGGTCGTTGGGGCAGAGCCAAAAGAAACCTGACAAAGGCGAAAATTGGAAACATTAACGAGCCAAAATTCACGAAAAGAAGGAGACACAAATTGAACAAAAGTTAGACGGCCAAAAACTTACCAAATAAATACACGCCAAAAAAAAAAAACCACCAGAAAAAAAGCGAACGGAAAAAAATTAAAGAAAAAAAGACAAACCAAAAACAACTCCCAACAACGCCAAATCCAAAACCCGCCAACAATCCACTCCGACCAACGTAACCTCCAACAACCAACAACCGCCACCTCGACTCGAGACGCCCCAAGCCATAAATAGTGTTTAGTTTGCCGCACAAATTAAGGAGGGATCATAGGAACGCACAATCAATGATGCGGCTGAAAAATAAGGATGCATGTATAAATACGTCCCGAGCCAAAAAAAACGTTCTGGTGTATTTCTTGTTTGGAGATAAGACATGGCTACAGACCATGGAAACAATGGCCAACAGTCTGCCGGTAAGTATTTCAGGCATTTCAAAACAATGATTAATTTGAAACATAATATAGTGCAAGTTGTGAAGCTTAAAATTCTCAACATTTAAACAAATAGGTGAGGAGGATGACATGGAAGAGGCTGCTGGGCCCAGTATTCCGGCCAAAGCTGGTAAAAAGAAAAGGCAGCCACAATTCACAAGAAAGGAGATGGAGGTTTTGGTTCAGAAGTGTGTGGACATCCTGCCACAGGCAGACAGGAAAATGAGTGCAAGCCAGAAGTGGAGAATGTGGGAGGAGGTAGCCAGTGCTGTCAATAGGGTGGGTGATTATGTCCGTCTAGCCCGGGATGTCAAACGGCGGTAAGTAAAAACTTGACCCCCCTAAAACCAAAACCCATTTAAAACAAAAGGATAATGGTTCCAATTTCACCCACAGATGGGCCGACTTCAAATATCGCCTGAAGCAAAAACTGGCGGACAGGGCTAGGCATGCAAGGGGTACAGGTGGGGGAACCACCCCTGTGTCATTGGAGTTGAATGATTTAGAAGAGCTGGCACAGGGGTGTGTGCAGACTGTGGAGGTGTTTGGCGTGTCCAACATGGATAAGGACATGCCAGACTTTGCGGCTCCTCATGTTGTCCAAGGTAAATATTGTGATGTCACCAACTCTGAAATGTTATTGTGCCAATATGTAGATTCTAATGCGAGTCTTTTATCATTTTTCCAACAGAGACACAGGCGGATGAGTCTGCTCCAGAGGGGAGCCTTGGCCGCAGAATTTCTGCTGGCTCTACAGGGGAGGAACCAGTACATCCGGCTGAGGACCCTGCAGAAGCCAGTCCAGGGCAATCCCCCTCGCAGGCAGTGTCCCTCCTCACAGAACTCAATTTTAAATCGGATTTCCATACGGAGATTCTGCAGAGGATGGACGCCAGTCTGGTACGGGTGGCTGAGGCCCTGGAGCAAAATGCTGCGGCCAACGTGACCATTGGTCAGGCCCTGGCGGAAAATACCAGGGCCAACATCCGCATCGCCAATGCCCTGGAGCAGCTCGTTCGCCAGCACATGGTGGAGCCGACCTCCCTTCCTGCCGGAACATCAGGATCCTCCACCTCTGGCACAACATCAGCCAATCCTCCAAATGTGCCTAGTCCAGAGGCCACAACATCTGCCTCTGGACGGGCCAGCCCGATGACATCCCGGACCCGGTCTGGCGCCCTCCCTCCCCCAGCCAAACGGGGGAAAAAACGTTGACAGCACTGGCTACTTTTCCCACACTCCTTCTGTGCTTGCCCCATATTCCTTTCTGGCCAAAACTTCCCTCTCCTTTCTTGTGAATTGTTTTTAATTTTTAGCTTTAAGTTTCCATACCTTTTATGTTTGCACAATTAAAAATTTTTTTGGGAATAACACTGCAAAAAATGTTTGGGCCAAAAATGTGCATGAAAATGTTTTTATTTTCTAATAAATTTTAAAAAAATGTTCGACATTGTATTCTGACATTATTGTAGAAATGGTTTACATTTAATCCTGGTCCACAAGGCAAAAACGAGCTCCCCCAAAATTTAACCGAAAAAAAAAAAGGGCTCTTTAAGGAACACTTTAAAATTTACATAAGGATGCAAATTCTCCAGGCAAAAGCAAAATGGAAAAAAACACACAAACATGATGACATTATTGTTACAATAGCCCAAAAACCAATTATCAACCCCAAAAAAACACCAACAAATGTACGCTAATTGATTGTGTAATCCTGACATTAGCAGCTATGATTTCCACCTGCGTACGGTTTTGTGCTAACCCAAAAAACTGATTTCAAAACACATTCCAAGCCGGTTTTCAATACAACACTAACTGTTTTTCTGACAAGCCGTGATTAATCGATGCAACATCGTGGAGGGCCAGGACGGAGGAGGCGGCCATCGCCAATGTGGTCGAGTAATCCAGACCCTAAGCTGTGCGAGCATTTTGAACGGAAAGAGGATCATCCAGTGACGTATGAGTTGGTACGAACACATTTGACGTTCGCATCTGATAATGTATGTACGCCCCAAACACGCCTCGCCACGTTTTTCCATCTCCACCCCCGTCAACGCCCAAAATCGCCCTGTTCTGTCAATCACATTTGACATGTCACTTTCTGTACGCTATTTGACGAACGAGACAAAAAAAATCGCAATATGCCGTACGCACATGCGCAGTGTTACACCGACGCATGCGCGCTTTCTCAACATCGGAACGCAACGAGCGTACTGCTGTTAACGAGTGGCTCTGAATCAGGCCCTTTGTTCCAACTCCGGGTCAGACCCGGAATTTAGGTGGAAAAGGGGTATAAGAGTATTTGACCCCTTGCTCAATCTGCACTGACCTTATTTGACAATGTTAAATTGATGTAATGTTATAACTAGAGAACGCAACTTGCGCGATTATCTTGTTAAAACAGATGTGACCCATCTACTTAATTATTATTATCATTTATTTATATGGCACCACAAGTGTTCCGCAGCGCCTTACATAGTACATAAAACGAATAAGTGAACAAGGAACGAGTAACTTACAGTACTTTACCGTGCAGGACAAGGACACGATTTATATACATTGCTGCAATAGATTAAAGCACTCACAATAAGCAGCCGGGAGTTGGCAGTCACGTGTTAGGTGCCCTTATGGGGAGTAAAGAGTAGAAGAAACTGTAAAGAGAAGCACATGAGGGAAGAAGTCCCTGCTCGTGAGAGCTTACATTGTAAAGGAATAACTTAATAACAAACCTGAACATTTCCGGTCTATTCGTAATGGTTGTTTTAGATGCGGCTGTACTACATATCGCTATCTTATTGTGGAGAATACCTACCAACACCACCAGTCCAACAAAACCATTCATATTAGACACCACCTTACTTGCACATCTAGGTGAGGATGGCTGTACATCCATCCACTTTCAGGGCTGCTATTAGTACTGCAACTAGCGACCAGCCTCTTGCTAGAAATATTGTTGGGACAGCTCATAATTTGGTGGTGTTAAAATATAGAATAATCGACCACGTACCTACCTCTCTTTGAAGAAGTTTGAACCCATGATTACCACCTCAATGTGATTCCAGGTGGATAAAGAGACTTGGCACATTGGATCCTAAGGGGCTTAATAATTACTTAGGTCTTAATCATTTTTAACTATTAGATTAATTTTAGTTACATTGGTGGTTATCGTTGCATGTTTACTTGTGTACACTTTTTGGTTACCTGTTCTTATGTTCACCATAAATATGATCTTACATTACAGTATATTTTTGTATTATTCATGTAGTATTATTGGTATATATTTGTATTATTGCTTATTTGAAGATGCCCGTATCTGTTTATAGTGGCCTGTAACCTTGGTGATGATGCACAGTCGGTGAACACAGTGGCTCAATGACGTTCCTGTGGAGGGCCTTTTCTTGAAGCCTGGTGTCATTGTAGAGTTTAGGGCAGGTTTAGGTTCTGCAGCAACATGACTGGAACCCTCACTTTGAGGAGAAGCTTGTGGGCTGGGAGCCAGGAGGGTTGAGGGTGTCGAGGAACTCCACGCAGTAGTGAACCATGTCATCCATTTGCACCAATGAGTCCACAGACCTGTACTCCATCTTTGCCCCTTCGAAAGACTGAAGTACAGTGCCATTAATGATGGTAGTCCTGTCATTCTTAGTGGACCAGAATAGCAAGTGCACACAGCCAGTTCATGGACTTTTGTTTGTATATCGGCAATATCAGGGTGTATCCTGGCTGTGATGTCTGCTAGGGTCTTCACTACTGTAACAAGAATAGGGAGAGAACTACCTTGGCGCAAATGGACAACTAGCAGCCTATTCCCAGATTAGGATACACTCAATCTGTTTAGTCTTCACTACTGTGCCTAGGCATGCAGGGATAGTCACCTTCCGCTCTGATTCTTTTCCCCTCCCTCACCTCTGAAGTAACACATTACCCCCGCTCACCCTGTAGTGACACATTCCCCTCCATCACCTGTGTTGTAACACATTCCCTTCCCTCATTCTGTAGTAACATAATACACAGGTTAGGGAGGGGACTGTCAATTAACACATTATCCTCCCTCACCTCTATACTTACACATTCCCCTCTCACTGCTAATGTAACACATTTTCTTTCCTCACCTGTGTAGTAAAACATATTCCTCCCTCACCTGTGTAGTAACACATTTCTTTCCTCACACAAGTTATCATAAACTTTGTCAGCTATTGTATTTGAGTATTTTTTAGATTATGGGACCAGCAAAATGTTTATGATAATTTGATCCTATTAAAGTATTTATCTAGTTATAGAATGGTATTGCTGTAATTATAATTTACTCCACCAGGTTTCTAGTAGGCATAAAAATGTGTTTCTATAGGAAATATTATAAGAATTGATCTTGTGGGAAAATGTTATTGCTGCTATTATGATCTATTAGTCAAGAGTTCCCCTTTGTGACATATAGGATACTTTTGATCCAGTAAATAATTTTGTTCTACATTGAATTATTTGGATCTGTTACACCTTTGTTCTAGGTATGTACTCACAATTTTTATTCATATATACGGTTTTATACTTCTGATCCTTCACCTAAGGCTAGGCCATATAAGCCGTCACCTGAAATTCTGCATTGTATACTTTTGAAGTATCACATGATGTGAAAAAATGCAATAAAAATTCAGGTGACAGCTTTATATAGCCTATTTCACTGTATAGTTTTTACCCCTTAAGAAGTCCTAAAGGATAAAACGCTTAGGTTTTTTTTTACTCCGGTGAAGGTACGTGTCAACAGATAGGAGGAACCTGCAGAAAGAACTAACAGCAATAAAGGAGGAGGCAGGATAAATTACTATCTTCCCTAGTTGTGACAATTGATGTTTGAACACTATGTAACTACTGTAAGCATTTTTAATTTGCATACAATTGTTTTAATAAAAATATTATGGATATCAACTAATGATTGGCCATTTGGCCTCTTTTCTGTGTTTTTGGTGAGAGGGTTCAATTTTAGATTATACCGGACATCCCAGCTTCACTATCGGAGGACCAACTGACTGAAAGGTTTTGATATTGTGTCTACCACTGAAGTTTCACTCACATATGGATATATGAAATTTTCTCTCCATACATATATCTGGATATTTGGAATTTATTATTTCTGCTTTGTCGTCATATTGATAGTATTCCATGTTCATACTTGAAGATATTAAGACAAATGGTAATTTTGGTATCATTTGGTGCCCTCAGGTGTTTTCTATACATGCGTGTGTGTATTAAAACTTGGTAACAGTAAGGAAACTTTCCCTAGATTTCCCTAATGTTCAGCCATCCTTGTTAACCTACTCCTGCGGCAGACGATTGGTACCGGTAATCAGTGATTTTTGTATTATAACATTCCTGATGAAAATCTATTAAGATTGAAATGTTGAATTACCAACACTGGTCTCTGACCTTCTTTTGATTATTTTCTACGAGTGCGTCATCTATGCTTTGTATTTACCCATTTGGGAAGGACACCGGACTTGTATTGAGCAAGAGTGTCAAGCCTGTGTTGTGTATATTATATATATATATATATATATACATACATACATACATACACATACATACATACACACACACACATTAAATATATATATATATATATATATATATATATATATATATATAGACAACACAGGCTTGGCACTCTTCCACAAAGCTCAATACAAGTCCGATGTCCTCCGCAAACGGGTAAATACAAAGCATAGATGACGGCGGCACTCGCAGAAAATAATCAATAGAAGGTCAGAGACCAGTATTGGTAATTCAACATTTCAATCTTAATAGATTTTCATTAGGAATAAGTTTTAATACAAAAAGCACTGATCACCGGTACCAATCGTCTGCCGCAGGAGTAGGTTAACAAGGATGGCTGAACATTAGGGAAATCTAGGGAAAGTTTCCTTATTGCTGCCAAGTTTTAAAGACCATTACACTTAGCAGATTTACTCCAAAAGGGGTTATAAACATGGATTTTATGTATGTCTGTTTGCACTGTTTACATACATATGCAGTTCCGTATTTTATTATAAAACATCTTTTAAGCTCTTCCTTTTCATGAGATTCTCTTTCAACTAAATCACTTCACCTGCTACCACAACACCCTTTATATGGTCATTTTATTTTGCACTGCTCTAATAGCATTCTATTTGAGACTGTCAATATTGCTATCCATTTGGTATTAATCCATCTAATCACAATGACTCCCTAATTGGATTAATCTTGCCCAATGAGTATATGCACTTTCCAGTGATAGTTCCTTATCATTCATTGAGGTTTTATTTTTATTTGGTGCACATATTTACGATTTCATATGTATTTCTTTTGTGTTACATATTAAATTTGAAACAATTTTATCTAGCTGTATGTTTGCTTAACACAATTTTATCACTGTTATTTATATTATCTTTATTCACATCTTAACTTACAATAATACAGAGGCTTTTTTCTACAGTGAAAATATAACATATTACATACCAAACAGTTAGACATTGGTTTTGATTACTCTAGTGTGGTGGTTCTCAAAATCGGTCCTCAGGACCCCACACAGTTCACGTTTTGCAGGAGCACAGGTGTATTCATTACTCACTGACACATTTTCAAGATCCACAGGTAGAGCTAATAATTTCTCTTGTAATTCTGTTAGGAGACCTGGAAAACATGCACTCTGTGGGGTTCTGAGGACCAAGTTTGAGAACCTGTGCTCTAGTGTAAGCTAACAAATGCAAATGTCAGACTGCTTGCTGTGGGTACATCTAATTTCTGCTACCTGAACTAAGGTGCGTGTATATATATATATATATATATATATATATATATTTTTTTTTATTTTTTTTTGTACATATGCATGGTTTGTAGCGGTCCTTATTATCATTGCTTGTATCACCTTATCATTGTTAGATAGATGAGCCTAAAAACAGGTGCATTTACACGTATGCACAACTTTGCATAGCCCCCAATTCAGTTGAACACCCTCACTGAACTCTGTCTACGTGCAAACACCCTATTACATTGGAGCATGTGTAGTGCAATAGCCAGGGCAAGGAGTACTGCCGGGACTGGAGTCCCGGGCCCGGACACTCAGACAGAGAGGGGGGCCCGCTCCTACTGCACGGTGCATGCTACTACAGTCAGTTAGTGACAGGGGAGGTAGGCTCCTACCGGTGATCCGCCCGCTAGAAACTACCCCGCACAATAAAGGTGAATGACAGGGGGGCCTGCCTGCTCCACCTCCTACAGCCCGCAAACCCGTCCACTTTGCCTCCAATTACTGCCCCACCCTTCCGCTTTGCCTCCCACCATCCTGCTGCTCTGCCACTTTCCTACCACCTGGCCATGCTGTGCAATAAAGTTTTATTTTTTTGAGCCAGCACGCGTGACATCATGACATCACGCTGCTGAAAGAGGAGCAGTGGAGTGTGAGGACGGTGCAGTCAGGAGACTCGGGACAGAAGTAGGAGCCGGTAAGTGACTTGTATCATGTCTTCTTGGATGCTGGCTAGGGCTGGGGAGCTGACACAAGGGCTAGCAGGGCTGGAGAGGCAGAAGGAGACTGGCCGGGGTTAAAGGGAAACAGTCGGGAAGCCGATGGACGGAATGCCGACCGCCGGCTTCCCGACTGTACAATCCCGGCAAGGGCTAAATGACAGGCGTCGAAATCCCGACTCCTGTCATTTTCCCTGCAACGGGAGACCGACACCCGGCATACCAATCGAAGGTAAGCCGGCGACAAGTGCAGACAGCTGCGGGGGGGAGGGGAGGGTTAGGTTTAGGGTTCCCGGGGGGGGGGATTTAGTGTCAGGTACCCCCCCAGGACACTTGGGGGGAGAGGTTAGGGTTAGGCATCTGTCGGGATTTGAACCGCCGGCCATACTGAATACGTGTTAGGGAGTCCTGCAGGGCTGAAGAGATTTGACAATTGTTTTTATGTAGGAAGAGAGAGAGGGGGGGGCTGCCTATTTTGACAGTCCAGCGCCCCACAATATCTAATGGCAGCCCTGGCAATAGCACACACGATAAGTGTGCCAAACAGACATGCATTAAACTCTACATCACTGTTTCCCAACTCCAGTCCGCAGGGACCCCTATGTATTACAGATCTACAGTATCACTAAAGAAATAATTAGCATCACCTGTGGATCTAATTATTTTTAGTCCCAGGGCCAGACTGGGACTAAAAATAGGCACTGGCATTTAAAGAGCGCACAGGCCTAACTCAAGACAGCATCTGGCTCCTGGCATAGACTTACTATTCCTGGCCCCTCTATGTTCTTAGTCTATGCTCTTACAAATATAATTAATATTAGATCATCATACAAGTACACATCATTCTTTGTACTAAAAATGTAATACCTACAACAGAGCTCATCCTGCAGGGGATTCAAACATGTGCCATAGTCAGCTGTTACTGATGTAGGTCACACACAAAGAAAAGGGAAGGCATTTTCCCAACTGACCAATCCCTAGCTTAGTAGTTGTACAGCATTAGATAGTATTCACTGCAGGATTTTTTAGGGCAGGGGTGCTGAACGCAGAGCACACATCTGTGCACACCAAAGCAGAGCTGTAACTACACATTTTAACAAAAGAGCGTTTGTGCCGCAACCAACAGGAGAAGCATGCACAGCGCGTGCCTAAGGCACGCGCCCAAAAATCCAGGTGTGGTCTGGCTGGGAAGGTGCGTAACCACATAGTAGTACCCCCAATTCAAATTATGCCACAGAGTAGTGCCTCTTAGTCACATTATTATTATCCTCTATTTTTATGGTGTCGTAAGTGTTCTGCAGCGCCTTACAAAGTACATTACCAAATAAGTGCACAAGAAGCCAGTGACTTACAGTACAATACAGGACAAGTATATGCTGCATTAGCGATCATAGTGCTCAAAATAAGCAGCAGGGAGTCGGCAATCAATTGTTAGAGCTATTTTGAGGAGTGAGAAGTAAAAGAAAGTATAAGGAGAAGCACATGAGGGAAGAGGGGCCTGCTCACGAGAGCTTACAATCTAAAGAAATTATTACGCCGCACAGTAGTGTCCCTTATTCACATTAAGTCACACAGAAGTGCCCCTTTTTCACGTTACATCACACAGTAGTGCCCCATAGTCACATTGTTACACAGTAGTGTCCCTTAGTCAGGTTGCACTACACGTTAGTGTCCCTTCTTCACACTACACTGCACAGTAGTGTCCCTTATTCACATTACATCACACAGTAGTGTCCCTTTATCACGTTACGTCAGTGTCCCTTTTTCACGTTACGTCACACAATAGTGTGCCTTATTCACTTTACACCACACATTAGAGCCCATTCAAGTTATGCCACCCAGAACCCATTCACGTTATGCCACACAGTAGTGCCCCTTATAAATTGTGCCATGCAGTAGTAGTGCCCCTTATACATTAAGTGAACACAGACAATAATGCCCCTTCTAAAACATTATGCCACTCACAGTAATACCCTGGCATCTGCAGATGGCGTCTGTCAGCAGATCGTGAGGTGTCCGAAGATGGCATCCAGTCAGCTTCTCGCCCGCCCTTGCCGCGTTTTTCATCCATCAGCCGGCAGCGTCACAACATAACCGCGGCCACACGTAAGACTCCAGTGACTCCACCATGTCCTGAGCATGGTGCCGCCAGGCAATCCTGCTGGCAGCTCACAGGAGCTGTCAAAATGTAATTCCCAGATTACACCCGGGCCTGGCCCTGCCGCGCATCTCATACCCAGCCGTATCACTAAGTAATGACGTGGCCCAGGGCCAGATTAAGACTTGTAGGGACCCCGGGGCAATTAGATTATGGGGGTCCCATCAATAAAATTGCCAGGGAGAAGAAAGGGGGAAGGGAGAGAGAGAAACAGAGAGAGTGAGGGAGGGGAGAGAGTAAGGGAGGGAGAGAGAGACAGGGAGTGAAATACATAGCGGCCTATTCATCGTCACTTAATTTTTACAAAAGCAGAGAAAACTGAACATTTTCACCTGCAATTGTAGAAAGTGGGTTTTTGGGCCATTCATCAAGAAGGAGATATCTCAGCATTGTGCCAGAGACTACTGCGCATGCGCATGTCTCTGATAACATGGCTTCTGTGCCATTGTATGAGAGACACCTTTACTTCGCATGTGCAGGTCTCCGGTAACATGATGCATGCGCATTGGTACCTCTATTGACACCTCTATTTCTGCTGCTGTTGCAGCGCTGACGTGGGTCTCTGGAGAGGTATGTATTAAACATGGGTGCAGGGTGTGCTGTGTGGGCACGCTGCACACCTTGCACCCATTACAGACACACCAATGCCTGTGAACCATCTAGGACAGTGTTGGCTAACCTTGACACTCCAGCTGTTGTGGAACTATATATCCCAGCATGCCCTGCCACAGTTTTAGCATGCCCTAATAGCAAAACTGTAGCAGTGCATGCTGGGTTATGTAGTTCCATAACAGCTGGAGTGTCAAGGTTAGCCAACACTGATCTAGGAGATCTGTAAAACATGAACTGTTAGGGGTCCCTGAGAACAGGAGTTACTGTAGGAAATACTACTATCATCGTCACTATGCTGTACATGTAAAAATACATAGATGTAAAGAAAACGAATATAGATAATCCTCCATAAAATTATCCTAATTTAACAAACTTATTTTAAGTGCAATAATTACTTAAATTAAGGACCTTTGTCTTCCTCCTGTTTAGGAGTCTGGTATCAGCATTTAGTCAACAGTGTGTATTACTGTGCATGCACTGTGATATGATGCCTGTTATACAGTGGCGTTCAGCAAGTTAAATGGTTGGGGAGGCGCACATAGAGATAGGTCTGCGTGCTTTGAGCCTGTCTCACCCCCTACTCACTCTCCCCTCACTACACTAAGCTTCAGTATCCATTGATTCTCCTATCTGCATCACTGTGTCTTCTCTTGCTGCTGCTGAGTGAGGTCCGATTTCTACACACTGCAGTGCACTTCCTGGTCACATTACACATTGAAAGTGCTCATCAGTGCTTATGGCATGCCTCTATTAGCACTCTTTCCGTGCAGCTAACTGCCCATGGTGTGGCTGCCCACCCCCAGCATGGCAAGCAGTGTCTGACAATCAGAAGCAAGGCTGAGCTGTTCCTTCCTGATCTCTCGTCTCCCTGCAGTCCCAGGGAGCTCCACAAATCTGTGAGTGTTAACTATAAAAACAATTACAATAAACAAAAGCAAATTTTTATATGTTAGAAATATATTTTGTATTATTTAATCATTTTTATATCAAATCTCAGGAGTATGACAGTGGAGGCTATGCCTATCCTGCCTAAATGTCCCTGCTGTTATATGCTTACTATCAGGGCCGCCATCAGGGGGGGACTGCCAGTACTCCTGTACTGGGCCCGGACAGCTGAGGGGCCGGCCACAGGCAGAGTTGATTGCTAATTAATTACTTGTAACACGGGACAGCTGATGCTGCTGTAGTGCTAAGCTGTGATGAGTCATTCATTAACTCTCCAGACATCACTAGCAGCACACAAGCTATTGCTGTCAGGTGCTGGATTCCCCTAGCATATCTGTGATCCACACTGCAGCTTGGAGGTCAGGTGGTTTGTGGTCCTCACAGCCCAGGAAGAACGCTGCAGACACAGCCCAGTAAGTACCACATGGATCTCATTTCTTGTGGCTGCAGCTCTATGTTCTCTCCCTACCACCATGGTCTATCCCTGTCTCTCTCCCCTGTCTGTACTCTGTATTTGACTGTAGTGAACTCTATGTAGCTCAGTATGTGTGCCTCTGCCCCTCCCCATCCCACTCCATGGGAGATTTTGCCTCACACCTCCATGAGTGCCTCTATCCCCTCCACTTCCCATTAGTGCCTCTGCCTCCTACTGCAAATCCCAATTGTGCCATTGCTTCTTTTCCACTTGCCATGTGTACCTATTCACCTCCTTCCCTCCCTATGAATGCCTCTGCATCGACCCCACTTGTGTGACTCTTCACACCTTTTTACTTTCTTTATTCCTGTGTGTCACATTCCAGACCTGTCCAACTTTTGATTCTCCAGCTGTTGTGAAACTACAAGATCCAGATTACACTCCCGTGATTAGCTGGTAAAACATGCTGGGACTTGTAGTTTCACAACAGCTGTAAAGTCACAGGTTGGTCAGGACTGCATTAATCCATCTTTTTCCCCATCCCATCTGTTCCCAAATCTTTTTCTGCTGTCTGTTCACATTCATTTTCTTCTTATGCCACAACTTTCTACCCCCTCATCTACCACATCTCCATTCCTTATGTCTGTCCATCCTCGTCTCCTGAATGTTCTACATAGAACCATGGCCGGCGATCAGAAGAGGCATGGATGAAGGGGAAGCACAACCAAGTTTAACGCCACAATCTAAGGATACCAGGTAAGTACGATTCTCATTTATTAAATCACTCAGCACTCTACACTACACTTTTACACCCTCAGGGCTTTGGGAGAGGGGGGGCCCTGTATGATCCACTTGTACTGGGCCCCGTGATTCCTGATGGCGGCCCTGCTTACTATAATACAGGTTTAGAAATTTTGATATGCATTTCTCAAGGGACTTTAATCTTCGTTATACTGGATTTTGATCAAATTAATGTTTCCCACAAAATAATAACAAATTTTAGCTGTGAGAACGTCCTGCTTGTTATACTGTGTATTGTCAAGCGGAGTCATAGCATGGGTAATATGTGAAATATTTAAACAGTGGCAAAACAATATAGTCTTGTTTACAGTTTCTATACAGTAATCAGGATATAGATGCTGAAGTGTGTTTTCATTTTGTAGTCTTACATTTGTTACTCAAAAATTTTTTGATATATAAAATATGAAGTAGTTTATTTTATTTTTCAGAGTTTTGGTTTCCAGTCTACCAACTGTTTTGTTTGTTATTGCTGTACTAATATAGAATTTTATGCATTGCTGCTGGCGAAAATTATTTTCATTTATGAACTATAAAACGTCCAAGTATCCATAATAGAACAAACAGCTTCCATTTATCACCGCTGGCATTTGCAAACAGATCTACATTAACTTAGACATTGCTTAGGCATTCATGCATTTTCAGTGAGCCAAGAACCCTTCTACAGGGACTATGTTCTCAGTCATATAGTTATTTGCAAAAGCAACGCTTGTGATGTTTTGTTTACCTTTCAGATTACTATTTATAACTGCACAAAAATGTTTCCTTTCTGTCAGTAAGAAGTTATAAAGTAACAGATTGCCCCCTCCTCAAAAAACAAACAAACAAACATGAAACTATACTTGCCAACTCTCCCTCATTGTCAGGGAGACTCCCTGAAATAGTAGCAATGTCCCTGACTCCCTGAAGAGTCTAATAATCTGATTGCACCTTACCCCCATTATGTAGCAGTTATATACTTCGGAAAAAAAGAAAGCAGAGATCTATACATTCAAATTGGATCTCAGTGCTATTATCCCTGCATTGGTTACAAGGCAAAATGATCCCTATTGTCGGCCATACACATTGCAATATTGAAACGTCACAATGTGTTGTACGATTTCCCTTGAAATTCTCCATACGTGTTCAAATGGTGATCGTCACGATCATACGATACAGATGCTAATGTGGATCGCAATCTTACGGGTTTGCCGTAAGATCTAAGATCCAGCTATACGACAGCAGGGACATGCATCGGCATCGTAAACATATAGAATCAACACACAATGTGCACGATTGATCGTTACAATCAATCCGTATCGCAACACAGGATACGGATGCCAAAGTGGATCGCAATCTTACAGTTTCGCCATAAAATCTACGATCCAGCTATACGACGGCGGGGACGCGCATCTGCATCGTAAACATACAGAATCAACACATGATGTGCATGATTGATCGAAATAGTCCACATTGTGAAAAAAAAAACTGCACTGTGTATGGGCCGCTTATGGCTGCATATATTTTAATATAAGATTTCTCGTGGCCACTTACATGGAACCACTTAGAAAAAACACAATACATGAGCAAGCCCCGAAAAGTATCAGTGCATTTTCGTTAACATGTAGATCTTACTAACTGTTTTGGGGCTCGTTTATATTTAGATGTTAGTCAATTTTACGGCACGCTAAGCAGATTTACACGTCAGCTTCAAACGCCGCGCTCATAGGTGTTGCTTTCACAATCTCCCTGAAATGCTTTTTCAAAAGTGGGCAAGTATACATTAAACAGGGGCTGATGCAGAGCTAGTGCAATGACCGCTTATATAGCGTATCTTGCGTGAAACCACTCTGCACATGCCCAGAAAGCAGTCGCGTGCATACTGTGGTGGAGTGGTTACATGCAGCATAACTGATTAAGAAAAATTTGTTGATATTGGATAACACATTCAATTTTTTTACTTTGATGGAGGTATTGGGGAGGGAAACCACAGGATTAGTAATCACCACCAGTAAATCAATTGCAAATAATGCCAATTTGTGTTCAACCGCCCCAAACAAGAACCAGAAATATCCTTATTTGCACTAATAACCCTGCCCAGTGCCTCCATAGAGAGACAAAAAATGATAAGTGAGCGGGATAACCTTGTCTGTGCCATTAGAGAATTGGAAGGAGGCAGATAGCGTCCCATTAGCCTTAACCCTGGACGAGGGGCACACTCTGGGCCTGATTCAGACTTGGGAATAGAGAGAGATATCTCTCTCAACTGATCATCTTGGTGAAACCATGCTGCACTGCAGGTGGGGCAGATTTAAAATGTGCAGAGAGATTTAGATTTGGGAGGGGTGTGTCCAAACTGACATCTAAGTTGTAGAGTAATAATAAAGCTGTGCAGTAATTGTGGGCTACATGCAAAAGCAGCCAGTATTCATCCACATGTAAAAATTTGTATGTATTTACACCCCTTGCATTGCAATATGGTTTGTTCAGGTTCACAGTTGAGAGAGATAGCTCACTCTAATTCCAACTCTGAATCAGGCCCAAAGTGCAAGGACACTTGCACGACACATGTCGCCAATACCCAAATGCTCCAGCACCCCGGACAAGTAGAACCAGCCCAGACAATAGGAAACATTTTCTGCATCGGTGACAGCAATAATGCATGGGCTTTAGCTGACAAAATCAAAGTTTAATAGGTCTGTAACCTTGGTGGAATTGTCCTTGGCCTTCCTGCCTGGCACAAAACCAGATTGATCTGACTGAATCAGGCTTGGAAGCCAAGGCTTTCAGCAATTTGCAATCAACTGAACCTGGCGCTCAAGAGAGAGTTTTTTACCATGACTGCAGCAAAGATATAGAAGGACACATCTGTATGCCAAATTGTACTGGTATTTTTGTGTGCATTTTCAGCCAAAAAAAACACCCAACACTAGCAGAGAAGCACGGGACCTGGCGGATCACTTACACCAGACAAGTCGCAATGCATGGCTAGATGTGGACACATCAGTAGGACAGACATTAACATTACAGTTATGCAGCATAAAATGATTGGTTGCAATTTCAACCAAATCACTCATAGACTCACAGCATAGGATATGAAGAGGACGAGTGAGGGAGATGGATAGTGGACAGACATGACATAGGGTAGATAACCCTGCCCATGAGAACTTACATTCTAAGGAAAGGGATAATAAGAGATAATAGAAACAACTGAAATGGTTGGTAGAGTAGAGAAAACAAACGTGCACAGGTCAACAAGATGCGGAGGTAAGCAGGTGTAGCAGCCTAATTGGGTCAATGATGATACATGGGCCAATACGGAGCAGTCCTGGAAGGGCTAGATGGTGCAGAATCCTGAAGGAGCCAGATGGTGCAGAGGTAAAGGTAGAGCTGAGCCTGAAAGGGCCAAATGGTAAAGAGGCCAAGATGAAGTCAAGTCCTCGAGAAGTCAGATTGTGCATAGACCACAAGTATTCCTTGTTATGCTGTATCCCTTGTTAGTTGCTGGCCAAGGGCTTAAGAGAGCACAGCTGCAGGCAACAGTGAAGTCTATCTGGGTCACATAAGCAATGATGATCACCCATCGGGTTCGGCAATCAGTTGAATCTGGGTTAAGGCCCAGTCAGTTGGAGAGATAGTAGAGTAGCATCCAGACCAGTGGAGGTACTCAGAGCTGGAGTCTGTCACTCTGCGCTGCAGGTATATGGGGCTTTGCCGGGGTAAAGAGACTGTAGAGCAGTAAAGGTGCTGGGTTGATGCCATGACAAGCTAGCTGCTCATACAGTAGCAAAGATGATGTCATAAGGTGAACAGTCTCGAACTTTAACAAATCTGCCAGAGTCTCCCAGGTTCCCAGTGGCTTATTCAGAGACAGGATGGGGAGTATGGCATTGAATGCCCAGCAAACAGTATGATTCCATGTGCAGCAGCCATTCCTACCCAGAACATCCCCTCATAAGCATCACACAAGCACCGGGACCAGGAGAACCAGCAGGAGCAACACAACATATGGGGTAAGTACAATCCAACCTTACCTACCTGCATTATAGCGTACCTAGTCCCTGATACTATGCTATTATTAATTTGAGGTGGAGAGGAGATAAAGGCACTTCCAGTACCTGAAACCTTGCTGTAAGAACGCCCATCCTACAGATACTACACTTTGTTAATCACTGGGACAATTTAAGGACAATTCTTAAAGAGAGACAGTAGTAATTTCAGACGTACTTTAACCCGGTCAGGGAAAAGACAACGTATATCATCCAGCAAGTCATTTTCTACGGTTTTAAGAACACCCTGCCTACAGTCTGAGAGTTTTACAGTTTGAGAGTTGGGACTTTAGAATTTTACTACGGGACACTGTGCATTCTAATTACCAGCACAGTGTAACCTTCAATCAGCCACATTTGCATTGTTCCAAAGCGCACCACTAATATTTGTTTATTATTGCTCAGAGAGGACGGGATACCTCTACTAGTGGCGCAGCTAGGGACAATTCACAGATAAGACTAAGAGCGCTGTAAACCCCCATTTGTTTATATTAATGTATCCCTTGTTAGTTGCTGGCCAAGGGCTTAAGAGAGCACAGCTGCAGGCAACAGTGAAGTCTATCTGGGTCACATAAGCAATGATGATCACCCATCGGGTTCGGCAATCAGTTGAATCTGGGTTAAGGCCCAGTCAGTTGGAGAGATAGTAGAGTAGCATCCAGACCAGTGGAGGTACTCAGAGCTGGAGTATGTCACTCTGCGCTGCAGGTATATGGGGCTTTGCCGGGGTAAAGAGACTGTCATAAGGTGAACAGTCTCGAACTTTAACAAATCTGCCAGAGTCTCCCAGGTTCCCAGTGGCTTATTCAGAGACAGGATGGGGAGTATGGCATTGAATGCCCAGCAAACAGATGGACAAACATTGAAGGTCGTCCTCATTACTGCGCGGGCCATGTGTGGGGGATCAGAATCCTTTTAGGCTCAAAATGAGTAAAATGCTATTTTAAGGTTACTTCGATATTTCAACGATAATCTCTAAGTAGCCTATCAATCAGGTACAGACTAGCTAAATATCCCAAAACAGTATTCTCGCACCCACATTCGTTCTGCAATCACTCACCATTGTTCAGATCAACGAGAAATGACTATAACTTACTCAAAAAAAACACACACTCGGTAGAGGCTATTCATCCTGGTAGTAACAATTTTCTGGCTAGCACTTAAAGGAGTAAATACTATGCAGCCTATCGTTCATCAAGCCTAGCAATATTTTATCCTTAAGAGGTCTTCTAGTTGGTTCAGTTTGAACTGCCAAAAGGCTAACAACATATTACATTTTAGATTTAATATAATAATTATACAATGCTTACAAAAATTACAAGTACAAAAATGATATTTACACAAATCAAATATAAAACAAGGAGAAATTTACAAAATATGGGCCACATATAGATTGTATCCTTTTGATAACTTTGACTCACCAGGAAATAAGGTACAACCTCCAATTTCCTTGACCCCCAGAGTCTGACAATTTCTAAAATTGGTCCAGGATATTTTAAAACCTTACTTTTGTTTCTTCTCTTCCCTTTCATAGTGACTTCATCAGATGGTGTGTGTGAATATCTCTTTGGGAACAGGTTAGTAATTAAATACTACTTCCAATCCCCAGGTGAAACAGTCACCACACTTACTGATGGGGAAATCAGTTAGGGTGTGCTGTTGATGACCCTGGCTACCACCTGCCATCCTTTTTACCTCTGGTTACCACACCAACTACTGCAGAAAAAAATATTGGTAACATAGGTCGTGCACAGGCAATTACTACTGTGACCACCGGTAAATGGAGAGTGCTGGAGTGGAGATCCAATACAAAATTTGTGGCATTGATAGAGAAGATCCTGGACACAGAGAAATGTCCATTTCAAGCACACAGCAGCCGGGGATGTGAGTATTGAACGGAGCACCTGCTAAGCATATTTTTGGGTGTTTGTTATTCCCCCCGTGTGACAAGCAGTTGCCCCTTGCATGGAAAAGACCACTAATAAAGATTGCTTCTGACACCAAGTGGATAACAGCAATACTATTGAGGTGGTCAGAACGATTTTGAACAATACTTTACAAAACTTAAGCCAGCTATAAGCGTATGTTAAGGACGGCAATTAATTAAGATCACTTGGCTGGATCATGGCCCTGGGACACTTATAAGACTGATTGCAGTGTGGTACTGGAAAAGGACCATTAATTAATAAATGCTTATATATTGTCAATTTTATTGTGATTGTATTTAATGAAAAGTTTTTGTGAATACATTTATACTAAGACCTTTCATGCATATTGTGGTTGATATACTGTATATGATTTTATAATGAATGTGTGCTCCTAGTGGTGAAGTAAAATATATAATATATATATATATATATATATATATATATATATAGTGATAGGATCACTGGTAAAGTGGTCTGTGGCAGGGACATTTATGCCAGATTCCTGTCCTATGTGTTTAAAATCCCCAGGAGAAAGTCTGCAGTATAGCAGGCTTGAGTTTCGGCTTTTTGAAAAGCCGGTTTGGGACCTGGGGGTTGTGGGTGAGAGGAGAGGGAGGGCTCCACCCACGGCCACTCCAGGTTTTGGTTCTCTTAGCCTGGTAACAGGCTTGTTAAGGTTTCCACCTGAGAGTGGCCAATATAAGCCTAGTGTGTTGAGGGCTGATTGTCTCACCTGGGAGAGCAGACAGGGAGTTTGCTCAGAGACACTTGGAAAACCTATCTGTGAGTACTGTGCTGTGCTTTGTTGCTGGCGAGGGCATTAGGCCCTGCCAGGTTCTGGTAGTGAGGGAACTACCTGTGAAGTTAGTGCCCCGACAGGGCTAGGATTTACGTTTATGTTTTCTTTGCGTTATTTCTGACATTGTACAATAAAGACTGGCGCCGACCAGCTTGTACTTGCATCCAGACTGGTGTGCTGCTTCCCTGCTGCTGTGTGTGTGTGTGTAAGGAAGGAGTCCTCTACCCAGGAGAGGGACCCCCTAACCTAGCTGTGTCACAAAATATATTTATATATATATATATATATATATATATATATATATACACACACCTCTCCTTTCTAGTTAGTACATATGCCTCTATATTAGGTCCACAACTGACGAAGATACTGTGGTAATGTAATTTCCTGTGTAGATTAGCTTTTAAGCTCTGCATATGTTCTGGAATAATTCCCACTGGCCATAACTTCATATAAAGATCTCAGCAATTAAAAATTACAGTCAGTCAGTGGCAGATCTCTCGGATGCAGTGGAGTCATTGGCCTCCAGTCACCAGCTGTCAGGAAGGCACCAGGGAGCAAGCCCGGTGTCAGTGAGATACAGGAGGAACACAGATAAAACCAAATCTTTAACAGCTGCTTGCACCCTTCTGACCACTGCAGCGGTGCAGGTGGTGGTTATGAATTAATTTATCTGTGGGATCTGGGGAGCCGCTGTGCCTACTTTTCAGTCTTTGTTTATTGTAAGCAGTTATGGAGGATAGATCCATCCATGACTGCCGCCTGTGCATCAGGCAGTGGCTATAGATGGCTGGTGAGACACTGGGGGGCTGGAGACACAGAAGGGGGCTGTCTGGAGCTGGAGACAGTGGGGGTCTGGAGCAAGCCAGAGCCACGGGGAGGGGGGTCATCACCATCTATTTTGCCTCAAGGCACCTGGCATAAACTTATGCCCCTGCAGCCAATAGTTATTAGCTGTGTTGTCCCCTGTGAATTATATTAATAATATAGCCCCTGTATCCTCTAGAGCAGTGGTTCTCAAACTCGGTCCTCAGGACCCCACACAGTTCACGTTTTCCAGGTCACCCAGCAGGAGCACAGGTGTACTCATTACTCACTGACACGTTTTGAAAGATCCACAGGTGAAGATTATTATTTCACTTGTGATTCTATGAGGAGACCTGGAAAACATGCACTATTTGGGGTCCTGAGGACCGAGTTTGAGAACCTGTGCTCTAGAGGATCACATTTGTCTGCTGGCGTTGTTCTGGTTTTCTATTCCACAAGTGGTGACTGGAGTAAGTCAGTATCCTCTACTGAAGACAATTGAGTCCTGTTCTTAAAAGGACTTTGTAGCTTACCCTTGTCAAGTGGGGATATTTACACTTCTCTGACGTCATATTTCTTCGAAATATATATACTTTAAATGTATTATGGCTGGACATCTCAGATAAGATAATGGTCACTCTACATTCAGTAACCTTTGACTAAACCCCGGTCCCCCTATTAGGTGCCAAAGACAACAGGACACCCATAAGCACTCAAGAGGATGCCCTTATGAAAGGGCAAATGCGAGAATATCAATTAACTCACCTAATACCCTTATTTAACATTCATAAAAACACAGATATTATATACACACACACACATATATATATATATATATATATATATATATATACATACACACACACACATGCAATACAGACAGATATATACATTCATTATTTTGTGCTGCATGTATCATTTTTGCTGTAATTAATCATTAATGGGCTTTCTTTAGCAGCATCTGTCTACCTTTATTGGTATTGTGTACCAGGGCCGTAACTAGGGTAGTGTGACCAGTGCCATGGCACAGGGCACTGCAGGGCAGGGGGCGCATTTTGGGCCTGTCATTTTTCCTGTTTATGATCATTCTCACTTGTAGCTTCCTCATTTTTATCCCCAGCATCTTCTGGCCTTCCCTATCTCTTCCCTGGCCCTTTATCAGGTGCACTATCTTATGTCCCTATTTAAAAGATGGGGGGGGGGGGGGGGGCAATGCTCTCTCTGGCACAGGGCACCAAAAAAGTCTAGTTACAGCTCTGATGTGTTCGTTCACTTACTGTAACAGTCCCAATGAAAGGAACGTGCTTTAGATTCTCCTCTTTGTTCTAATTAAGATGTACGAACTGAAGTCTGTTAGAACCCCCAATGAGAAAATCTTGATATATAAAGTCCAATATATATTAGAAGTGATTTATGCTGTATTTACAATAAGCAGTCATGTCATGTAATGTGGCCTTGGAAACAAGGATACACATTTAAGATGTATTTGACAGGATGTAATAACTGAAACTATACATTATTATTATTATTTCATAAATCCAGATAATACACTCTTCTGGAAAGATGATAATGATGAGATTCAAGATCATTTATGTATGAAACCAGTCGGCGCTTGAAAATCTGCAGTGTTAACACAATAGATATGATTTGCCATTATGTAAATTGTAGTTATTTTCAAACCTTAAAAAGTAATTTAATTTAACACTGCAATATAAATGAAGTAAAAACAGCATGGACAATTATTTCCTTTTTTGCACGGCGTTTCATTTGTTTCTATTTAATAACTTTCAGGGAAGAAACAAAGGCCCTCATTCAGAGCCGTACGCTCTGAGCAGAGCGCACGCTCTGAATGAGGGCCGCCCTCCATAATTATGGAGCGTCCTCCTGGATGCTCGTATAGCTGTGGGTCACCACCCACAGCCTATACGAGCGTGCAGTTTGATGGCCGCGATGGTCTTGACCATCGCCACTGCGAGCCGGAGCCTGCGGTTGAGTTTTTCAACCGCAAGGCCCGGAGTGATTTTGGCTCTATCCGAGCCAAAATCACTCCCACTGACATCACTAGTGATGTCAGTGGGCCGGCTTATGACGGTAGGCGTTCCCTGGGAGTGCCTCCGTCAGGGAGGCACGCCCACCAAAGGGGGCGTGCTGTCAAACAACATCGACAGCACGCCCCCTTTGATCAGACACAACGAGCGAAGGAAAGTCCTTCGCTCATCGCGTCTGGCGCATGCGCACGACGGAGCTCCCGCCGTCGTGCGCATGCGCAGTGCACAACATCGACCCACTTGCGAGCGGACAGCCGCTTGCGAGTGGGTCTGAATCAGGCCCAAAGAGACATACCTTTCTGGATCTATTGCAGGGGTGGGGTTAAGGTATTTCCCCATTTTACATGTTTAAATTAACACTGTTGTATTACCTTGATAAATGGTGAACGTCGCTAGCACTGACCTGACTTTCAATATCTGTTACTAAATAGGCACTTTAAAAAAAAAAACAATGTATCAGATAGTAATGTTGTTACAGTGACAGTCACAGACAGTGGGGGCAATCTCCAGCACTCACTCCCTATCCCGATGTATGCCAAGCAACTCTGCCTACCGCTCCGCTCTATGGGCTTCCCTTGTAAAGCAGAAACTTGACATCGCATCACATGGCTGAAATTGTTTGAATTGAAGAGAAGCGGACATTGATCGATGGTAGCAGTCTGCAGAGCAGCCACGCGGATACTTATCATGGATGAAGAACAGACGCGGAAGTGCTACAGTACAGTAGTTCTGAAAAAGATACAAACAGAGCGGAGAGGGTGACAGCTAAGGAGGAAAGTACAGGGGAGAGGTTGGGCCTGAGGTTTTGTGTTTGAGAGATTTGCCACAGACAGGGCTAGAAGGTAGATGGAGAAATACAGAAGGTACAGCAAAGAGCATGAAGAGTGTGCAGTTATGGATTGGGGAACTATTGTAGGCGCATATTGTGGATTGGAGCACTAATGTGGGGGAATATTCTGGCTGTGGCACTAATGTAGAAGCATATTGTGACCAGGGGCATACAGTGGGACCATATTGATGTATATGGCATTATTGTGGGAGTAAGTTATGGACTAGGGCACTACTATGGGTGCATATTGTGTAATGGGGCTCTATTGTGGGGGCATATTGTTGATTGTGAAATCATTGTTTTCTTTTAATAATAAAAGTATTATTCACAAATGTAGTTTGATGGGGAAGCTACAAAAATCACACACCGTGCTAGCAGAGCTAATATATATAATATATAACATTTTATCCTTAGTTGATACTCACGTCTATCAAATTATGGGAGGAATTCAATTAGCTTCGGTAATTTACCGCTGGCTAATTGATTCCCTAGGCTCATTCAATTAACTTCCAAAAACTCAGATCTTATTGGGGTGTGGCCTAATCGTGGGAGGCATAGCCACGCCCCTTTAGAAATAAAATAACCTGCCACGCTGAAAAGGGTGGCTTGTGACCCCCTCAGCCAAAGTTAGATCCAGTGGGCCATGATCAATGTGATCATACCCCCCTCCCCACCCCCACAGAGGAGAGGAGACTGCTGCTCAGCGGCAGCAGTCTGCCTCTTACCACTGTAGCCCAGCACACAGCAGCGTGAGCTGTGCTGCTGACAAGAAGCCGGCACAATTTTTTTTCACCTGCCCGGAGGCGCGTGAAAGAAAACCCCAGATAAGTGCGGTTTTATCACGACCGCGAAAACACATGAATCCGGGTACATATCCCAGATCCTATGTGTTTTCACTCAAAAATTAGACATTTTTTGTGCTGTAAAAACGGAGGGTAATTGAATTGCCTGGAAAAAGAAAAAGCGGTAAAGTCCCGATTTTTTTACCATATGAAAAATTATTGTGGGCATTTGAATTCCCCCCTATGTCTTCATTATACAGAGACTTTGCACCAAGTCAATAAACCTCTCCATTTGGCTTCTGAAAATCAGGACTTTGTAGGATATGTATATCCTGATATTTTCGCTATAGCAAGATATGGATTATGACGCATGAGGAGTGGTGACAGTATGTATTGCTGGAATACAGGGCTTGTAATGTGATAGATGATGCCAAAAGCACAGCCAATAACACTAAATACATAAAAAATAAATATGATGGCCATGATGAGATTTAGAAAATTTTTGATCAGTACAGTATGTATAAATTAAAATGCAGCATTACTCAAAAACACCATGTTCTCCCCTGGGAGTATAGGTTGAGTCTCCCATATCGAAATATTCCAAAATACAGACTTTTTTTTTTAGCATGAGTGAGATAGTGAATCCTTTGCTTTTTGATGGTTCAATATGCACAAACTTTATTTAAAGCACACAATTATTAAAAATATTGTATAAAATTACCTTCAAGCTTTGTGTATATGAAACATTAATGAATTTCATGTATGTACACAAACTTTGTTTGAGCCACAAAATAATTGAAAAGATAAATAAATAATTGAATACAATTACTTGCAGGCTGTGTGTGTATAAGGTGCATATAAAACATAAAAGCATTATGTGTTTAGATGTGGGTCCCATTTCCAAGATATTTAATTATGGTATGCAAATATTCCCAAATAAGGAATATTCAGATATCCAAAATACCCAGTCCCAAGCATTTTGGATATGGGAGACTCAACCTGTATAAGCATTTACTAATGAGCAATTCTGTTTGCAAACTACCATACCTCAGGTGTGGTTTTTAGAACCAAAAACCATATATCTATATAAGAAGTTCACCAAAAGTCCTATGGCATTTGAGAACAAAAATCTGAGAAACTGTCCATGAGACAACAGCTTGAGCACTTTGTAAATATGTCCTTTGCAAATTATGTGGTCTGATTAAACCAAAATAAAAAATGTTTGGCTTCAACATTGGTATATTTCCTGCAATCCTAACACTTTACATCATCCAATGAGAGAGCACTGGAGTAATAGAAAAGAAAGATACCTCATATGCGAATGAGAGCAGGAGTGCACCTGCCAGTGGTGTATCAACTGGGCTGTTTGGAACAAACACTAATCTGGTGTTTAAAATATCACATGGTGTTTATATGTTGTTTGTATGAGCCACCTTTGCTACATTTAAATAAGCCCATACATGATGTTCTAATGTGACCAGCATATCTGTACATTTATTTATTTATTTTTTTCTTTACCTGTATGGTGACAAATGAGGTTCACATTCTTTCAATAAACTCTTGAAGAGTGACTTTTTAGGTTTTAGGGTGTTTGGACAGAATGAGAAACGATTAATCATGCCTCTTTACTTACCTATGTCTCGAATGGCCCTTAATTGTATGCACAAATTGCAGCTGTTTTGACTTTGATGTGTTCAATTTGATTTCTTAAGTATTTATGACAATATTCACATATTTCACATCATAATTAGGTGGGTATCTACTATATTCCCCTATTAAATAACCTACCAAATAGGAATTTACGCTTAATATAGGAGAATCAGCTTTAGAGTTAAATATTTTCGCCAAACATCCATTGATGTATTATTACTTATTCTTTTTTATATGAATTTTTCATTAATATGTTGTTTTTTACTTGATTCTATGTATTAAGAAGTGTATTTGTTACAAACTCTTTTTATTAATATAAATATTAAAGATTAAGTATTAAGTTTTCATTATCTATTGCCTTTTTTCTGACTATTTACTATATTTGATCAAGAGTGCACCAGTAAGACTATTTGTTCTTCTGCATCTTTGCAAACTAGTTAGAACAGTGATTTTCACAAATGTTATCTGGTAGCACCACCAACGATAGTGTCTTACATTTATTTGTGCTAGTTAAGACCATGATGTTGGTTTAGATTATTATTTCCATTATTATTTATGTTTACTTTGTATAAATGAAACTGATTGACTAGTGCGGACAATACAAAAATTCTTTTACAGTAAAAATTTTCTTTTCATAATTATGTTAATTTTTATCAAAATTTGAGAATCTGTAAGAAAGAAAAATACAATGTCAATGACGAGAAAAAAAAATTAGAATCAAAAGTATAAAACATATTGCTGAAGTTTTTCATAATGTTCAAAGAATGTCAAATGTATTCAGTAAACTGATGGATTTAAACTTGTAATCCAAAATTAAACAAGGTCTCTGAACATGCATTGCCTGGGTCCATGACATTACCAATATTTTAATAACCTCAAAATATAATTCTGACTGAATAGGAAATAAAAACTAAAACAACAGATTGACTGTTTTATTAAACAAGTTAAACTATGATCCATCTGCTATTATTTTTCCTATAATGAGAACAAAACATTCTTATTTTTCCACGTCCTGACTTCTTTCTGTGCCAGATACTATTTATAAAACATTATTAATGAGTATGTCAGTGCAGAAGTACACTGTTAATGTTCAGCTTCTTTTGTGGAAAACAGCCAGCACAAATAATTTTCTATTTGTTTATATATAATATACATAAGATAAGAGGGAGCATATGTGGAATGTCACTTATGAATGTGGAATGTAGGATATTTAGACATGCATGTAAGTGAACTTGATTTACAATAGTAAATAACAATATAATAGTAATGTTAAACTGAAATGAGTTATTTAGCTCTTTAAAATGGTTTGGTTAGATTTATCATCAGGACCACCAAGAGCTGACCCCAGTATAGCTGGATCTTGGGAAAATCACCAGTTGTGTTAAAGCGCAGAGACACCCCTAGTCTGCAAACACATCTCCCAGAGGAATTTTGACACATACACAAAAAGGAATAGTCATTCACTTTTCAGCACCCACATTACAGATTAGCTGTGGTGGTGGATGGGTGGAAGATGCCAGCAGGCTCCCACCACCAGGCTTGGAACTATGGGGTCTATTATCAAGCAGTGAAAAGTGTGGGGAAGTGAACCAGTGGAGAAGTTGCCCATAGCAACCAATCAGCTTTGAAGTAGCATTTGTTAATTACAGTCTATAAAATAATAGGTAAGAGCTGACTGGTTGCTATGGGCAACTTCCCCACTGGTCCACTTATCCACTGCTTGATAAATACACCCATATGTACCCGTCCCCCACAAAGCTCCTATTTATAAATAGACACAAGTCATGCGACAAGACATAAAATGCTTATTTGGAACCATTGTGAAGTACCCAAGAATTAAGGTGCTAACAGTAAAGAGCAGCGGTTAAATGACGGATACTAGCTGACTGCTCATGTGTCAACCCAGGCTGCCGATCAGTGACTGGAGCAAGAATTCTTACACTTTTACTGTATTTCAGTGTCTAATGAAGAGAGATCGGATGTTCAAAAAGAACTCACTCTGCTCATGGAGTTCAGACAAAGCCAAGGAACCAGTGAGAGGAAATGCTGAGAAGATTAATGAAAGCCCTAGTGCTGCCTAATATGGGAGTTTTCAATGGTGATATGGATTATTTTGTTTCACCTTATATAGCAAATGATTAACACTTTCCTTCATATAAAAGCCTATTTTAGAAGTATTGTGTAACCTCAGAATGGCGAAAACAGAATTAAATAATTTTAAACATGTTTTAGTCTTTAAATCAACTGTCTTTTTTCAGTATATCTAGCTATTTAACCTCTTAACTTATGATTATTTTTACCAAATGGCCCTCAAAAATGAGCATTTTTTTTTAAATTAAATTAAAAACCTACTTTTAAAAATTTATTGAAAAAAAATATATATATGTCTAGTGGGTGTCCCACCCGTGTCCATAGGCCCCCATTGTAAAACAATCTCCCACCACCACTGGCAACCCCCCCCCCCCAGGAGCACCTGTTCTCCATTAGCATTACCCCTATCGCCGTAGTAGAAATAGATCCCCAAGTTGTGTAACCTACTCTCCCCCAGTGTAATAGTAGGTCCCCATTTTTGCACATGCCCCCACCTCCTTCAGCAGTGATGGTATAATTTTTTAACTAATTTAAAGAGATCGATGAGCGTGCACTGGAGATATACACAGCGTGGAGCCTGGAACAGAGATCCGGTGCAAGCAGCAACTGGAAGTAGAGAAGTTGTTCAAGCGACTTCCTGTTCAGGGAGTCCTGCTTTATACCCTAAGGTAGCTGGTCATTGGAGGAGAGAGTCAACTGAGTGACAGCATTGGAGGAACGTCCGGTCAGCTGAGTAGACAACATGGCTGCACCTATGACTGCAGCTGCAGGAACTCCACTATGGAGAATTGCGTGGAAGTCCTCACAGGGCCCTGGGGGAGAGTACTCAGCATGGCTGCCCGCTGCCGCACCTGACGTCTGGCCACACGGCTGATCAAGGGAAGCCGCTGCTGCGGTGAGTAACGGCCGATCCCAGGCCGAATCCCGACACCTTTTTATGTGTTTTGCTATTTGTTTTTTTTTTGTTTTGTTTTTTAGATATTTATACCTAATTTTAAAGGTTATATAAAAAGTTACATTTTAAATTTCCAAAACAGAGTGTATCTTTCTTCTGCTTTGTATTTCTAATGTAAATCTGTAACCTCATTTACTACTGCCAATAACTTGTTCTGATCCATTCTTCCAGAAAGATCATTTGGAGAAAGGCCTGTAGGTACCCTGAAGTCCCTGCTTGAAACCACCTCATAACTTTTGCCAGATTTATATACATTTCTCTCTCCATAATCATTATGTAAGATGACTTTGTCAGACATCCATCTTACATTTAAACGTCTTGATTGTTCTTCTCAAATTAGGAAATTATGGATATAACCATATGTTTTAATGTTCTTCCTGATAATGTCCACTTTTAGTTTTCTATCAATAACATTTCTGAAAGTATTCATATCTGCAAACAGAACAATAGTCCTCTTGGATAGTCTTCAATAAGCTACATTTATCTTGTGAGGTGTATCCAATAACTCTGCATGTATAATTTTTTGTAGAGTTAACTATATGTCATGGTGGTATCAAAATTGCATCGATCGGGATGTGGTTGCTTGCTATCCAGACTCCAGGGGAGAGTTTACTGATGTTCTCAGCAGTGGAGGGGGAAAAAGGAAATCTCTATTTGTTCCTGCCACCGCTACAAAGAAAAGAAAAGTTTGCACTAAGTATACAAATTTTATTCCTGATGAAGATCCAATCAGTACATTAAAATTTGTCTGGTCATTGACTGTTTAAATAGTTATAAGTGTAGTGACCAATAAGGAAATAGTCAACATTTATAAAGAGACCCATTCATGAAGAGAAAGGGCATCCTCTATAATAATTTAAGGGGCATATTTATTGATATTCATCATGATTTGACAATTCTCATTGGTCAATATTTTTGTATTTCACAACAACACTGGAAATTGCATTACCATGTAACAATCTTCCTGAGCCAGAACAGCTCCTCTGATAACCTCCTGACCAGGGCTTTTCTAAAGTGAAGTCTACCGACTCAGTGCTGCATCAGCTTAATTGTCTCACCCCCTACATGAATATATAAGGGTGGCGATGGTACCAGCATGTGGGCTGACCTCTGCAAGAATGGCTAGGTGAAACTGTAAGAGTGAGATAGGTAAGACTGTTGACAATGGGCAGGGCTGCAGGGAAGCCTTGGCAGACAGAAGATGGGGATACTACATATGTCTACATAAGAAAAACAATTATTACTTTCAATTACTTTTAATAAATTACTCAATAGGTTTATTACTATAATATAGTTAAGAGGTCCACTTGTTTTCCAGTTCCCCAGATATTGAGCAATCTCTGGTTCTTGAGCCTCTGCTTATGAGACAGAACAGGACAGTCTGTGGAAGCAGGTGGAATAATTACTAATCAAGCAAATAGATTAATTAGAACCTGCAATAACATGTCAAGTCTTTAATAAAAGAAGAAGAAAATAAGTAAGTGAAGTTTTTATGATGTTTTCAAAGATAAAAGTCCCGTTAGTGTACACCAACCTTATTTTTTTTGTTTACTAATTTTATTAGAGTACTGGAGGTTATTCATTTTAGGCTGCATCTGATGCGCTTTATAAGGTGTATACTTTGTATTTTACATTTATATCTGGATCAGGCCATGAATTGTTGCTACATTTTCATGACTATTTGAAATGCCAAAATTTCTCTATAGTGTATCTAGCTATGGGGCCATATAAAATTGGGCTTAAATTAGCATTTACATTTATATTTTCACATTGATTGATTTATAAATAAGTTTTATAAAGGGGCATCATACCGAAATGTAACCAAATGATCAACAGCATCTGTCAACACAAAAGTGCTATATAATAAGACAGGTAATTAATGAAGTACAGTGAAATGCAGGAGTCTAAAATAACACTGAAATCAGTCCAAAGCAACATGATTGTTTGAAATGTTACTACCTTTGTTCATAATATCCAAGCAAAGAAATAGTACTTCAGTTCTGATGCAGCTGCAGTACACAGCATGGGACAGATCCCAGCAGAGCAGAACAGTCATCAACAACACAAGGCAACTAACAAATTGGGAAAGATTAATGAGTGATGCAACAAATACACGCTCCAAATTAAATAACTGTGGATAAAGAGCCTATGATTTATGGATAAGAACTATTAAATGACAAAATACATTTGCAAAAATTAATACCACACTCATGCCTTACAAATGTGTTGACATGTTTAAGAAACTATCTACCCTTTCCTGAGGGCTTACTAACATGTAGTCCTAGCAGGGGCGCCTAGAGAAAAGGAGGGGTAACAGGTATTAATTACCCGAGCTTGTTGGAGGGGCCCGGGCCTACCACCGCCCCTCTCCCTCTTCCCAGTGAG
Source organism: Taudactylus pleione (assembly GCA_031769625.1). NCBI lineage: Eukaryota > Metazoa > Chordata > Amphibia > Anura > Myobatrachidae > Taudactylus > Taudactylus pleione. The sequence goes on along the minus strand of JAUIMM010000040.1, from coordinate 31,410,036 downwards.
AAGCCTCTCTGCCAAGCCTAGCACATGCTGTTGTGTGCTGAGCTGCAGTGGTCGCAGGTGACAGGGAGCCTGCTGCCGCTGAGCAGCAGTAGTAGTCTCCACATCCTGAGCAGGGATGGAGGGGAGCAATCACACAGATCGTGCCCCCCCACCCCAAATTTGTCCAGCAGAACATATGAAGCCTAATTAATAGGCAAATGCGGCTGTTATTAGGACCACTTACTAGTACAATTTTCTAGGGGACCCTATATTACTCCCAAAGTATAAAGGTTAAAGCATTATTGTGAGACCTAAACATGTATTAACTCCGTATTATATTAACATGTACCAGGGACATTATTATATAAGGATTGTGGTCTTGCACAGTGACAATGTCCTGATCCACAGAACATGTGCCCTCACTTAGTGGTTTGATGAGTATGACAGTAAAATTACTGTAATGTCAGGGTCCGTAGGTTCCAAAGACAAAGGGAGTACATCTCCATTCCAGAAAGATATTAACTAAGCTTTGGAGAGAGATAAAAGTACAACAAATCAGCTCCAGACATTTTTCAAACAAGGGGGTTTATTTACTAAGCCTTGGAGAGAGAGAGAAAGTGGATGGAGATAAGTACCAACCAAAGAGCTACTAACTGTCACTTTGGAGGCTGTGGTGAAAAATGACAGTTATGTTCTGATTGGTTGGTACCTCTCTCTAAGGCTTAGTACATCTACCCCAAAAGTCCCTGAGTATGCTCAGGATGTAGAAGAATAAAATGTTTCCAGAGCTTAGGGGGAGATGTAGCAAACCTTATAAAGAGAAAAAGTAGGAAGTTGCCCATAGCAATCAATCAGCTTCTAGCTTTCTTTTGTCAAGTACAGACAGGTAGAAGATGATGACTGGTAGCTATAGGCAATTTCTACACTTGTTCTCCTTAGAAGGTTTGATGCATTTCCATAAGTCAATGAGCATGCTCAGTAGGTATTCTTCTGTCCCACACCAAAATGTGCCTTACCTTTTCCCCACTGGCAGTAATCGGTGGGTAATCGATGCTTCACTTGGGCCGATCCCGGAGCAGTAAAGTTGTGTGCATGCCAGAGATGGGAGGAGGGACTAATCTTTATATTCCTAACCTAAGAGTTGGGGGCACTCTTGTTTGAATAAAGGGAGTCCCCTCTTTCAAACTATGTGTCCCCATAGGAAGTATTCCTTGTGATCACCCGTCAAAACCCTCAGCACTACAGGAAAATCATGGAATCCAAGGGTGAGGGAATGTCTCCTCCCAACCTGCAACGGTTTATTTCCAAGGCGCTTCTGAATAAAAATCCTCAAACTGTCATTCCTATTATTAATCAGCTGCAGCTCTAATTAAACCTCTTAATAAGGTTTACAACTCAAACAATCAAAACATATATGTGAGAGCTGCACAGACAGACTCTAGAAATGCAGCATATGTATTGTAACACTGAGCTTAAAACATAAAGACTTTCAAAAAATATATAACAGACATCAATTTATTGCAGAGATCAAAAATTATTAGTATATTGCCATATAATAATCCAGATATAAATACACTGGTTTATTATTTGCATATTATCCATTATGAGGGATACAATGTATCTATAGTTCAGTATTTTAAAAACAAAGTATCAAAAAACAGCCTTGAGAATCTGTATCAATAGTCATTTGTGATAATAGTCCTTTGTATTTTGTGTTCACTAAAAAAGTGATACTTTGCAATGGGAGGTGCCAAAAAAAGGGAAGGAACCAGGGTTTTCCTGAAAACATGCACCAGTAACCAATAGGAATAATTCCTGAGATGCTTAAGTTGGTGGTGTGGTCAGTAATATATATATATATATATATATATATATATATAGTCAGGCGCATAAATATTGGGGCATTGACAGAATTTTCATATTTTGGCCTCTATTCACCACCACAATGGGTTTGAAATGAAACAAACAAGATGTGCTTTAACTGCAGACTTTCAGATTTAATTTGAGGGTAATTACATCCAAATCAGGTGAACGGTGTAGGATTTACAACGGTTTCTATATGTGCCTCCCACTTTTTGAGGGGTCAAAAGTGATGGGGCTATCAACTCAAAAGCTATTTCATGGACAGGTGTGGGATATTCCCTCGTAATTTTATTATTATCAATTAAGCAGGTAAAAGGTCTAGAGTTGATTCTAGGTGTGACATTTGCATTTGGAATCAGTTGCTGTCGACTCTCAATATGAGATCCAAAGAGCTGTCACTATCAGTGAAGCAAGCCATCATTAGGCTGAAAAATCAAAACAAACCCATCAGAGAGATAGCAAAAATATTAGGTGTGGCCAAAATCAACTGTTTGGAACATTATTAAAAAGAAAGAACGCACCGGAGAACTCAGCAACACCAAAAGATCCAGAAGACCACGGAAAACAACTGTGGTGGATGACAGAAGAATTATTTCCCTGGTGAAGAAAAACCCCTTCACAACAGTTGGCCAAATCAAGAACACTCTCCAGGAGGTAGGTGTATATGTGTCAAAGTCAACAATCAAGAGAAGACTTCACAAGAGTGAATATAGAGGGTTCACCACAAGATGTAAACCATTGGTGAGCCTCAAAAACAGGAAGACCAGATTAGAGTTTGCCAAACATCATCTAAAAAAGCCATTACAGTTCTGGAACAATATCCTATGGACAGAAGAGACAAAGATCAACTTGTACCAGAGTGATGGGAAGAGAAGAGTATGGGGAAGGAAAGGAACTGCTCATGATCCAAAACATACCACCTCATCAGTGAAGCATGGTGGTGGTAGTGTCATGGCGTAGGCATGTATGGCTGCCAATGGAACTGGTTCCCTTGTATTTATTGATGATGTGACTGCTGACAAAAGGAGCAGAATGAATTCTGAAGTGTTTTGGTCAATATTATATGCTCATATTCAGTCAAATGCTTCAGAACTCATTGGACGGCGCTTCACAGTGCAGATGGACAATGACCCGAAGCATACTGCAAAAGCAACCAAAGAGTTTTTAAGGCTAAAAAGTGGAATGTTATGCAATGGCCAAGTCAATCCCCTGACCTGAATCCGACTGAGCATGCATTTCACTTGATGAAGACAAAACTGAAGGGAAAATGCCCCAAGAACAAGCAGGAACTGAAGACATTTGCAGTAGAGGCCTGGCAGAGCATCACCAGGGATGAAACCCAGCGTCTGGTGATGTCTATGCGTTCCAGACTTCAGGCTGTAATTGCCTGCAAAGGATTTGCAACAAAGTATTAAAAAGTGAAAGTTAGATTTAGGATTGTCTAGTTTGTCCCATTACTTTTGGCCCCTTAAAAAGTGGGAGGCACATATAGAAACCGTTGTAATTTATAAACCGTTCACCTGATTTGGATGTAATTACCGTCAAATTAAATCTGAAAGTCTGCAGTTGAAGCACATCTTGTTTGTTTCATTTCAAAGCCATTGTGGTGGTGAATAAGGCCAAAATATGAAAATTCTGTCAATGTCCCATTATTTATGCACCTGACAGATATATATATATTTATATATATTATTTGTCCATAATCATAACTACGGCAACTGCTGGGTACTCACTCACGCTCCTTTAATGGAGAGCAGCAGCTCCATACTAGCGGGCCGTCCATCCGAGCATGCTCGGGCTATGCAGGGAACAGTCCTTCCGTGAGCGGCTGTATGGGCTCGTAGCGGAGTAATGCCGCATATCCACTACGCGATTAAACAGAGTGATCGAACGATAACATTGTGATCGTTCAATCGCTTGTTAAATCAGCCGCAAATCGGGCACTTTAATGTAAAAAACGACCTGTGATGCGCGCTGGTCGTTTTTGACATCTATAATCGCCCGAACATGCTGGTCAACTTGACGATGTCGTCAGTTTGACCATGTTCGGGGATGATTGATGTGCCTACACTGAACGACTGATCATTCAGTGTAGGCACATCACAGACTGTGAAACGACTGCACGATTACAATGTCGTAATTGTGCTCTCGTTTCACAGTCGCCTAGTGGATGTGTGGCATTAGATGAAGCTAGGTTCACTTGGTATTTAAGAACCAGTAGGTGAAGTCCAGTGTCTCAGGTAAGCATATATAAGCTCCGGGGGACATCAATATTTAACAGGTAAAATCATTAACCCAATCCTGGCCAATCACAATTGTAATAATAACAGGGAATTATTCTAAACTTCCCTGTTGTTTCGCTCTGAGTTGCTTCCAATGGAACTAAATAACGAAATATGAACGTATCGATTCTTACTTTGAGTTAAGTGTATCAATAGGTTCTCCAAGGCTTATAAAAGACATAACAAAATGCAATAAAACTGCACAATTATAGATTACATCTAAACGAAACATACAAACCTTCTGTAATTTATATGGCATATAAAGAAAGAATAATAATTATGGAATTACAATTTAAACTCATCACATATAAAAACATCAAAACCTTATACAAGATATGTAAAAATGTGAAGGGCAGATGTTAATCAAACATCACATTGGGCCAGCTATCTATCAATCGAATATAAAATCATTCAGAAAAAGACAAATTAATAAAAAAAGATATATAAATATTTGCATGTCATCTTGTCACAAAAATTGATAACAAAATTATATACATATATATATATATATATATATATATATATAGTGTTCCCTCTAGCTCCGGCGGCAGGCAGGGCGCCGGAGCTAGAGAGGGCAATGTTGTGCGCGCGCCTTAGGCGCGCGCGTCTGAAAAGGGGGTGTGGTTACAAAAAGGGGGCGTGTCTATAAGACGCGTCCCCCTTTTCGTCATACTTGGGGGCGTGCCCGGCGCTTACGGACATGCCGGGCAGCCCCCAAGCGCTGCAGAAAGGGAGAATAGACGCTGGACGCATGCGCCCGGCGTCTATTCCCCGGCGGTGACCGGGTCACCGCATGTTTGTCCACCCGCGGGACACTGCGTCCCGCGGGTGTGAACGGCTCCCGCAGGCTGTTAGGGCAGGGCGCTTTTTGCCCTCCTCCTGGAGGGCAGGGCGCTTTTTGCCCTCCTCCTGGAGGGCAGGGTGCTTTTTGCAGCCTAGCGGGAACACTATATATATATATATATATATATATAAAGGAGTTTTTTAGGGGTGCACTCACCAGACTTCAAGTAAAGATTTGAAAAAAATCAGCTTTATTCCAACCAACGCTAATCCAACGTTTCGGTCCTCTTAGGACCTTTGTCAAGGAGTAATAATCAATTACATACAACATCCTTAAATACCCCTAAACCCTCCCCCAAGAGCAATTCACAAACATGTACATAAAACAAGACATGGACACATTTAACACATAACATCCAGCAGCATCACCATACTAATTGTCTACTTATCCACGGCATATAACACCGTAGCTTGTGTCTCTCCGAGACCAGCCCAATTAGCCATAGCCAGCAGCTGAGAGCTGCGGGTGACATCTCCATAGCCCACGTGGTTTGCGCATAGCGCTGACGTCACATCCCGCTACTCCGAGCATGTGACACCCACGGGCAATCACAGCAACATACGCAGCATATCACCCAGCACAGTGTGTGGATCCACATAGAGATCATGTAACCTAGCAACCCACCGTGTCATTAAACAATCCCACCTTCTCGTGGATACATAAAGCAGACCTAATAAAACAGAGTATACATAGGGTATGTCTAGCTGTCGATCACCATATTTTTTCAAACCATAACTGCAACAAGCCAGATCCTATAGCAATACAGATACATATACATACATGCATAAACCTCAGCACTTATCAATATTGTTTGTCATGGGCACCAACTATCGAAGAGCCACTGAAGAGTATAGAAAATACAAAAAATAATAAAACATATAAAAATTAAAAATATTGAAAAATATCCATATTATCAAAATATCGATGTTCAATCCACTCTCTTTAATTATTTGAGTATCGATGTTCATTCCACTCTCTTTAATTATTTGAAATCAATAGCACTACACATGATGATTTTCAGAGTGCACCCCTTATAGAAAGATGTTATAATGAATTGATTCATTCAACCCTCTGGGCCAGATGGTATCAAGTTTAAATATCCACATAGCTTCTTTACGTAGAAGTAACTTTGCTCTATCACCTCCCCTTTGTAACGGTGGTATTCTATCGATAACCATACATCGTAGGGAGGAAAGTTGATGTTTACATTGGGAAAAATGACGGGCAACTGGTTTATCGGATACACCTGAGTCCAATGCCAATCTTATAGTGGACCGATGGTTTGCAAATCGTTCTCTGAACGGACGGATAGTTTTGCCAACATACACCAAGGAGCATGGGCAAATCAGTAGATATATCACGAAATCCGATGTACATGACAATCGAAGTTTGATCATGATTTTCTGCCCATTATGGGGATGTGTAAAATATGCACCAGCATTCATGCTCCTACATGTGATACAATTCAAGCATCGAAAACATCCAACTTTAGTGGCATTCAGCCAACTTTCCTTAGTCTTGTCCATCAACATGTTGGGATGCATTAACATATCCTTCAGGTTGGGTCCCCTCCTATATGCAATGAGAGGTCTTTTTGGCAAAACTTTATTCAAGGTAGGATCAGTCTTAACCAGTTCCCAATTTTTCTGAATCGCTGTCCTAGTGGCATAACTTCCAGTATCAAAAGTCGTTAAGAACACAAAATTTTTTCCACCATTAACGTTCTTACGTAAATTACCATCTTTAAAGAGGTTGCGAGCTCTTAAGAGGCATCTATTGATGACATTCGGATGGTAGCCTCTATAAAAAAATCTTTTCTGCATTTCAGAAAGCTGTACCTCCATTGTTTTGGGGGTCTGAATTATTCCTCATAACTCTGATAAATTGTGATATAGGCAAACTTTCCTTAAGGGGCTTTGGATGATAACTATTATAATCTAAAAGAGTATTACGATCAGTGGCCTTCCTAAACAATCGGTGCCCATAACCTGAGTTGGTAGCGAACACAGTCACATCCAAATAATTAAGGCTGTTTAAATAATGAAGCATTTCTTGCACAGAGCACATATCACCACGCCACAGGATGAATATATCATCTATGTAGCGTTTATAGTATGCGATGCTACCTCCAAACCTCGGGTAGATATATCGCTTCTCGTACTCATCCATATAGATATTTGCGTATGCAGGGGCGATGTTACTCCCCATCGCAGTACCAGAGGTTTGGAGGTAGCATCGGTCACCGAATCTGAAATAGTTGCACGTAAGTGCCAATTCAAGTAATTCCAGCAAAAATTCTATTGGGGGAAGGCCATGGTGGTGCAGCTCCAGAGCTCTCCTAACGGATTGTATACCTTTTTCTCGGGTTACCACCAGGTCCCAGGTAAATCCGGGACTAGTAACTATAGGAGACCGCACCCAAGAAGGGGCAATACCAAAAAATATCAGAAAACCACCCAAGATCCCTCGAGTAAAGTCCTAAATATCTCCTCTATGGCACTTACTGAGGCTCAAGAGAATGTATTGTCTAGAGGTTTGTCTTTTATACCGACCGTCAAATTTGATAGGCTAAGATGGAATATTGATAATTATAGTACTGCTCGTAACTTGAGACTTTTTGAAAAATTTAAAGGTGCTAACTCAGTAGGGGATAAGACTCCTTTTAAGAAACGTAGCAGTTATGACCCTATATCTGCCAATCATAATATTAAAACCTTCTCTAGAATGATGGATACTTCTGTTAAGGAGATGTTACACAAAAATCGATTGGTCAGATATAACCTTAACAGATTGGAGAGAGAAGCAATAGGTGAACTCAAGGCAAATAAATTTATCACAATAAGACCGGCAGATAAAGGGGGAGCCGTGGTTGTTCAGGACACTTCTGCATATAACGATGAGATCTTGAGTCAACTAGCTGATGTAAATACATATGAACTACTTGACTTTGATCCTACAGTAAAATTTAAAAACAAATTGGATTGTGTACTTGATGGGGCATTGAAACAATTTTGGATCTCAGAAAGTGTTAATGAATATTTACATGTTGATTTTCCCATTTGTCCAATAATTTATACATTGCCAAAAGTGCACAAGTGTTAGCAGAGACCTCCCGGCCGACCTATTATTTCGGCAAGGGGGTCCCTGTTCCATCCAGTTGCACGATTTTTAGATACGTTTTTGCAGCCATGTGTGAAACATATACGAAGTTATATTAAGGACACTGGGGTTTTTGTTAAAGATCTTAGGTCCTTGGTGATAGATACCAATATTCATCTACTGGTAACCATGGATGTATGCTCGCTATATACAGTGATACCACACGATGAAGGTATACAATCCGTTAGGAGAGCTCTGGAGCTGCACCACCATGGCCTTCCCCCAATAGAATTTTTGCTGGAATTACTTGAATTGGCACTTACGTGCAACTATTTCAGATTCGGTGACCGATGCTACCTCCAAACCTCTGGTACTGCGATGGGGAGTAACATCGCCCCTGCATACGCAAATATCTATATGGATGAGTACGAGAAGCGATATATCTACCCGAGGTTTGGAGGTAGCATCGCATACTATAAACGCTACATAGATGATATATTCATCCTGTGGCGTGGTGATATGTGCTCTGTGCAAGAAATGCTTCATTATTTAAACAGCCTAGAGACACCTATTCGCTTTACCATGTTATACGATAAATGTCAGATTAATTATTTGGATGTGACTGTGTTCGCTACCAACTCAGGTTATGGGCACCGATTGTTTAGGAAGGCCACTGATCGTAATACTCTTTTAGATTATAATAGTTATCATCCAAAGCCCCTTAAGGAAAGTTTGCCTATATCACAATTTATCAGAGTTATGAGGAATAATTCAGACCCCCAAAACAATGGAGGTACAGCTTTCTGAAATGCAGAAAAGATTTTTTGATAGAGGCTACCATCCGAATGTCATCAATAGATGCCTCTTAAGAGCTCGCAACCTCTTTAAAGATGGTAATTTACGTAAGAACGTTAATGGTGGAAAAAATTTTGTGTTCTTAACGACTTTTGATACTGGAAGTTATGCCACTAGGACAGCGATTCAGAAAAATTGGGAACTGGTTAAGACTGATCCTACCTTGAATAAAGTTTTGCCAAAAAGACCTCTCATTGCATATAGGAGGGGACCCAACCTGAAGGATATGTTAATGCGTCCAAACATGTTGATGGACAAGACTAAGGAAAGTTGGCTGAATGCCACTAAAGTTGGATGTTTTTGATGCTTGAATTGTATCACATGTAGGAGCATGAATGCTGGTGCATATTTTACACATCCCCATAATGGGCAGAAAATCATGATCAAACATCGATTGTCATGTACATCGGATTTCGTGATATATCTACTGATTTGCCCATGCTCCTTGGTGTATGTTGGCAAAACTATCCGTCCGTTCAGAGAACGATTTGCAAACCATCGGTCCACTATAAGATTGGCATTGGACTCAGGTGTATCCGATAAACCAGTTGCCCGTCATTTTTCCCAATGTAAACATCAACTTTCCTCCCTACGATGTATGGTTATCGATAGAATACCACCGTTACAAAGGGGAGGTGATAGAGCAAAGTTACTTCTACGTAAAGAAGCTATGTGGATATTTAAACTTGATACCATCTGGCCCAGAGGGTTGAATGAATCAATTAATTATAACATCTTTCTATAAGGGGTGCACTCTGAAAATCATCATGTGTAGTGCTATTGATTTCAAATAATTAAAGAGAGTGGAATGAACATCGATACTCAAATAATTAAAGAGAGTGGATTGAACATCGATATTTTGATAATATGGATATTTTTCAATATTTTTAATTTTTATATGTTTTATTATTTTTTGTATTTTCTATACTCTTCAGTGGCTCTTCGATAGTTGGTGCCCATGACAAACAATATTGATAAGTGCTGAGGTTTATGCATGTATGTATATGTATCTGTATTGCTATAGGATCTGGCTTGTTGCAGTTATGGTTTGAAAAAATATGGTGATCGACAGCTAGACATACCCTATGTATACTCTGTTTTATTAGGTCTGCTTTATGTATCCACGAGAAGGTGGGATTGTTTAATGACACGGTGGGTTGCTAGGTTACATGATCTCTATGTGGATCCACACACTGTGCTGGGTGATATGCTGCGTATGTTGCTGTGATTGCCCGTGGGTGTCACATGCTCGGAGTCACGGGATGTGACGTCAGCGCTATGCGCAAACCACGTGGGCTATGGAGATGTCGCCCGCAGCTCTCAGCTGCTGGCTATGGCTAATTGGGCTGGTCTCGGAGAGACACAAGCTACGGTGTTATATGCCGTGGATAAGTAGACAATTAGTATGGTGATGCTGCTGGATGTTGTGTGTTAAATGTGTCCATGTCTTGTTTTATGTACATGTTTGTGAATTGCTCTTGGGGGAGGGTTTAGGGGTATTTAAGGATGTTGTATGTAATTGATTATTACTCCTTGACAAAGGTCCTAAGAGAACCGAAACGTTGGATTAGCGTTGGTTGGAATAAAGCTGATTTTTTTCAAATCTTTACTTGAAGTCTGGTGAGTGCACCCCTAAAAAACTCCTTATCTATTGGTGGCTACTTGGATTTTCCGGAACCACGATTTGAAGTTGCACCCCAGCAGTTGTCTGCTTTAAGTGAGTGTGGAATTGACAAATAAATAAATAAATATATATATATAAATATATATATATATATATATATATATATATAAAAATTCAGTAGGCTGCAACAATAAAAATATAATGTAATATAAAACTAAAAAATAATAAACAAATACATACTCTAGTGCAATTATATTATATGTTAATCAGTAATCATTTTACATATAGCAACTCCCATTAGTATACTACTGTTATATCCAGACATACAGTACACATTGTTTTGTTAGATCTGACCATGATGGTTAGAACACATATATGACTTAATCATTCTCCCAAGAAACATATTATATTGGAATTCCATCTAATTATCTTAAATATATGGAAAACTAAAATATTACTAAGGGGACAGATCTCCCTACTACCCTTCCTAAATACAAAGGGACAATGGGTACATCAAATAGATGCAGTACGACACTTTCCACATCACTTGTCCATTCACCTACGATATCCAAGGGAAATAAATACTAATAAAAAATAAAAAAAAAACTAAACTAAAAAGAAGCTAAGAACATATAATAATTCACAATGAAAGCACGATTAAATATATAGGTAACATTAAATTGATGAATGACATTGTGGGTAAGAGTGGGTGTAAACTCAAGGATCAAATTCAATACATTCATTGAGTCCATCGGGACCGAGGGTTCTCAGTTTATGTATCCAGTAATTCTCCCTAACACATACCTCCTATACCTACCCCCCTCTTCCTGTGGGCTTAACCCATTCAATCCCTAAGAGGGAAAGTTCTCGTGGATCTTTTCCTGTGTTGTTCCAGACAATGTTTAGACAGTCCATGCGCATCCGTTGAGGATATTCCTCCTATGTTCAAGGAACCTCACCTTAAAACAACGTGTGTAGCTCTACCTACATTGAATTGCAACTACAAATCACTAAATATATTACATATGTCAATTTGCAATTTATAAAGGACTGAAGGGGGTATTCAATTAGGCTGCGAAAAGTCGAAATCAGTGAAAATTTATCGTCTATGACGTCATTTTCGCCTATTTCAATTATGCCCGTATTCAATTTCAAAGACTTTTCGCAGGTTTGAAAAGTCTTTGACAAAAAACGGGGATAACTTTTCACCATGTTTTACATGGCGAAAAAAAGTACAGAATTGGGGTTTAAAAAAAAATAGCCTGCGCCCCTGGGAATGTCATTTAAAAATAAACTGTGTCAAAAAAGTTTTAAAAAAATAGGGACACCCCAAAAAAATGAATTAAAAATTTGGAGTGAAAAAAAAAAGTGGAAACAGTGTTTAAAAATATTCTGCAAGTATGCGGCAAGTGTTTTCTAGAATAGGCTATTAGGAGCAGGTGCATTTTTTGCAGAGTTTTGAAAAAATGACTTTAGGGACTTAAAAATATGCTAGTACCCATTTTCATGTACCCCAAATTTGATGGGACCACTTAAAAAAATGAAAAAAATAACCTAAGTGCTCTTCTGCATCACTTCTTCAATGTCAGGGAATAAACACCTGCAGCGGCTATTTAAAAACCAGACTTTCCTTTGCAGGCAAATAGTTATCTCCCATGTCTGGACGTCTTTAGGAGGGGTCCTACAATTATTTCCCGAAAACTCCCATTTTCTTCGTAGATCCCAATTCGCCGGGTCCCGTTTTCGCTGATTTTAAATTGAATACGGGGATAAAACGGGCACGTGCCCCATACTTTATCCCAGGAAAAGCTCCGATGTGGAGCGAAAGGTCCAGCACGGACTTTTCGCTCCCAAATTGAATACGGACCTGAATCTCAAAAGATTAATCTCCTCAAGAGGATTCAAATTAATGTACAATATTTTTAATAAAAGAGCACGTTATGCAGGATGAGGAACCACACTTAAAGTACCCCTTAGGTTTCTCTGGGAGCCACAAAAGTGAATGAATAGAACTAGATTTTGCACTCCTCTTGTCTATAAACAGACTAGGTGCTAATCGATCTCTCAAATTATCTGAGTTTCTGAAAATTACCCTAGGTTTACTTGAAAAATAGGTGTTTAAAATACTGTTAGTTTGAAGGACACCATGATTCTTCTGAATGATATTTTTGATCTTCCTAGAGACAACATTGTATTGGGAAATAAAAAAAGGTTAATCTGTAAAGGACTGGTCTTGTCTTTATATATTAATAATTCCTCCCTATAAGTATCCTAGTTTCTTAAAGGGCTGATTCTAAAAGGGTTTCAGGGTAACCTCTAGTCTTAAAACTGTTAAATAATTCTCTAGCCTGTACTTCAAAAGCTTAATTTTCCATACAATTCTTACGAATTCGTCTTAGCTGACCTCGGGGAATATTGTTAATCCATGGCTTATAGTGGGAACTGTCAAAGTGTAAAAAATTATAATTGTCTACCTCCTTTCTATAGGTTTTATATATATTATTATTCTGTCTACCTCCTTTCTATAGGTTTTAAATATAATATTGTTATTATTATTATCTATAGACAAATGTCCAGAAACGAAATATTTTTCTGTAAGGAACTTGTGAATTTTTATTTTTTTTTCAAAAATGTTTTTATTGAAGTCAACAAATACACTCTGGTACACAAGTAAATATGACAAAAAGCAATGACATAATCACAATTTATAGCATACAGTTCGCTTGTGGTTTGAGGTAATAGACTTGCCACAATTTTCTCTTTTTACCGATCAATTGAAAATTAAACAGTAATATATTATAATGACTTCAACCATAATAGAAGAAATGAAGGGGGAAGAAAGTAGATGGGTGATGGGGGGGGGGATAAGTATAAGAAGAGAGAGATGGAAAAAAAAAAAAAGGAGAAAATAAATAAATAAAAAAAAAGAGAAGAAGAGGAAATAAAGTGGGATGGGGGTTATGAGCCATGCACCCCCAGGGTCAATCCCTAACTTGTGAATTTTAAATTAAAGTCATTATCATTAAGTGAATCAGTGAATGTGAAAAAAAATGTGCATCCCCATAAAAAAAAAAGTAATCTATAGAATGGCCATAGAAAACAAGATCCGTACCCAAGTTCCTCCCCCAAATGTGCATCCGGCTCCCTGGAGGAGAAGAGCTTCACCCGATTCGAACACAGAGATCTGGGGATGATTATGAACTCTCTGCTTGAGAACAACACAGACCTCTCTCCCCCATCTCTGGGGTAGCTTTATAGAGCAGGACCTTTAGAGGGCTCTAAATACATCCACCGGTAATCTCACACGCAGGACGCCGCGGCTGTACATTAATTACTACACTGCTATATGACTGACAGTGAGGGTAACGCATGACATCTCTCTCATACGGGAAGGGACCCTAACCATATAAGGTCTTCTTCCCAAACATGTACAGCACATTAAGGTGAACTTTTATACACCTACTGTACTACTGCTCATAGGGTGATGGATTTACTTAGAGAGAGTAACCCCCTAAAAGGGGACACTCACCACCTGGAGCATACTCCTTGACAACTTCGATTAATGAATACACAGAGTCAGGTTGCAACACCACAGATGTCTAGAGGGTAACATAGTACCCAGATCACACTACGGATAGAGGCACCCTGAAGGAGCCGGCTAATTTCCCTGGCAACCTCTCCCATTCCTTGGGATTTTATACATTTGAGTTGTTTATACTGGAGCATTGTGTCTGCCAGGTCAATAAACAAAGCTATACCCATATTCACTGGTCATTCAGAATTATTTAGTATTAATTACATTTTACTTTGTCACATTACTACAAACATCAACCATACTCTAGGTGAGTGCTGAGTACGGAGTACATAATCTTTACATTTACCCCCCTAAAATAACACTGGCAACTTTGTGGGAACCCATATTTGAAAGAAATGAGACAGTTCTTTCGAATTATGTGGCCGACTAGTAGCATTTGACTAACCACCAGAAAATATTACCCTGCGCTATGGAAAATAGCCATTTTCCATACATGGGTGGGAGGGCGCTACATGCCCTATCACGCCTATAATTACACCTGTACATGTGTGGTCAATCAAATTATGTAGCCACTTAGCAGCTGTTGTCTGGTGATTCCCAGACAATAGCTGAAACAGTACACAAAAAGTTACATTTTTGCACAGATCCCACCATCTTGTATCAAATAAATGTGGTAGGCTGTCGTGTCTAAAATTGTAGGCCTTGTTGGGCCTACTATATTCTTCCTATACATAGGAAGTGTTTAGACCAAGACAGCAAAAATGTACAAATAAAAAATGCATTTTCAAATAAAGTGCACGCTTTTTGTCAAAACCTACACTTATAATGCTGTCTTTTTCTATTTTGTATTTAGGTGGATTATTGGTGAAACAAGTATTTATTGGACGTATGAAAATGCATGTCAGGGCCCCCCACGTGGAATCCCTGATTTGGCACTATAACTAGAGCCAATAGCTATCAACCTGATGGTACTACACTAGTGTCAGGACTGCGATCGCACAGATACCAAAGTCCTGATGTAGTGAGGGAAGGGCCTAATATACTACACAAAATATTCTATCACTCTCCCCGTTATACCATATACCTCTCTTTACTGCCACCATCCATGGAAAATAAAAGGGGCCACAGGTCCCCGAACACTGTTGCACAGTCTTTGCAACACAAATTAGCACTCAGTTAGTTGGTCTCCCCTGCTCTTGGCAATAAATAAAAGTTGGCACAGAAACAGACAAATCTCAGGTGCACAACTCCAAATTACTGATAATATATAAATGCAATAACATTTTGCAATCAATAGAGGTTTTTTTTAGCATAATCATGGCCAAGGTTATGGGCCTGCCCACCATATCCAGGTAACCTCTTTAGGGTAGGTCCCTAACATACTAGGGTTAAAATCCAGAGTACAGGACACCCCCAAACTAGCCCAGCTAAGCTGCCCCAGGGCACCGCCATAGTAAGAAAAGTGCAGTGTAAAAGAGATAGTTAAGAGCAGCCACAGCTGCATATAAAGAATGAAAATAAAAAAGTGAAGTACATGTATAATAAACAAACAGTGAAGGGTTAAAATGTGTTATAAAAGAAAAATGTGTTATAATGACTCAGAAACAGATCAACCAAAGCAATCCAGGGGGACCCACGCCCCAAAAATGAACCAAAGTTGCACTACAGTATATAACTTGTAGGACTTACCTAGAATTGTGCCTAATACTAGTGTGCATATACATTACCAGACTCCATGCTTTTAAAGCAATAAGGAAGGGGTGCTAATCCAGACTGAAGACGTCTCCTTTCCCTCAGGTGTGAAATAAAGCACATTAAATGGAGTATATAGGAAAGATTCCTGGACTGCACAACCTAAATATATATAATGGGAGGTGCTATCTGATGAGACTAATTGCAGGCACAGAAACAGACAAATCTCAGGTGCACAACTCCAAATTACTGATAATATATAAATGCAATAAAATTTTGCAATCAATAGAGGTTTTTAGCATCAGGTAGCACCTCCCATTATATATATTTATGGTGTGCAGTCCAGGAATCTTTCCAATAAATAAAAGTTATAGCGTTACTTCAGCGATTTGATAGCTTCTTCAAAGACTTGATATTGGAGCATATATGAAAATTGACTAAATAAGGAACACTATTAACAAAAGGATGTACAATGCTGCTGCAGAAATACAAACAAAAAGGGTTACAGATTACAGATGTGTGAGGCAATTTCAAAATAAAAAGGAAAAAAGTCCAGATTTAAACTTAGAATTGCTCCCCCCAAATCTCACCCAGAACAAAATGGTACATACATTTTACCAGCCTCTCATACCTAATAATGATGTCATGACCCAATCCCTGTTGACTGGCTAGCTCAGAGGTTCCCAAACATGGTCCTCAAGGCACTCCAACAGTTCAGGTTTTAGAGATATCTATGGTTGAGCAAAAGTGGTTAAATTAAATTGATTGAGGTACTAATTAAATCGTGTGTGGTCAAGCATGGATATCCTTAAAACCTGAACTGCTAGGGTGTCTTGAGGGCCACATTTGGGAGCCTCTGGGATAGCTGGTTAATGACCTAGAGCCCATGCCAGGACTGCCCATGTAACTTTTAACCTAAGTCCAAATAACTGTACATAATTTCCCCTGTGTAGTAGCCATATGAAATATGGTATGTTCACATTAAATCTCTATAATTTAAATTATAAAATGATTGTAAACAAGACTGCTCTAGATTGATTAGATACCTAATTTCTCCCAAACCATACGTCCTAGGCAGTAGTGGCTTCTACTCTCTTGTATGAGGGGGGCTGCATGCACTGCACAAGTCCGGAGAGGAGGAGATAGTCCTGGGCCAGCCAGGTCTTTGCGCCTGCGCAATGGATCTTGCAGGCATCAGGATGGTGCATGCAAAACACTGGCTTCTAGGGACTGCAGCGACTGCAGCCCCTAGAAACCGGGTAGGGTTGTCCGAAAGGCAGAGAAGTGGCTTCTCACTGGAAGCATGCTCTCTTAATTACAGCCTGTACTGGTAATCCCAGGGGGAGAAAACACCTGCCCCTGTGACTGCCTGTCCTGTGAGTGATTAGCATATAGCATTTCCAATGGGAAACCACTGCCAGCAAAGCCAATACATGGGACCACTAGGGTGGCAGATTTTACTGGAGAGGCTGCAGCCCCTAAGTAAAATCCGCTACTGGTACTAGGTGCTATCAAATCACACCACACCAGTGTACAGACTTCAGAAATATATCTATGGTTTTGGAAACCTCTAACTGTGGTAGAAATATCACTTTTTAGTCAAAGACAGATAGGGATGCCTTTGATCCCTGGTTAGGATTAGTCACACCATTGTTAAGATGGCTGTTTGAATACCCCTGCTGTTTTAGGTGACAGGTAAGCATCTTCAAGCACTCTATATGTAGTATGCTGCAATAAGCCTCTTAAGCAGACATGACATGCTTGCATGTTTGCGGCAATTCCCCGTTACCACCCCCAAATGGTCCCTGAATGTCAAAAATAACCTTACTGCGAGCGGTACCGCTCAGGTATGTTGGGGCGAGCAGTTCGACCACGATGCGTGCGCAGTTGGCGGGATAATCCCTCAACTGCATAAATATATCGACATTGTGTCCACCTCTGCATCAGGCCCACGGCATGGATGGTGTAATGGCTAGCTATACTGCCTCACAGCACTAAGGTCTTGGGTGTGATTCTTACAGCTCCCAACAAAAAAATTAAGCCCCCCAAAAATATTTAAATTTCAAAAATGTTTAAATATATACAGCAATTTCTAACAGCACACTTATTTTTTTGATGTTTAGTATTATTAGCAAGGGACAGGCCCTGTTATGTAAGTGCAGCAGTAGTTTGTTGTGCAATTGGATTAATAATATATTGTACACACATTAGAGCCAACTTTTTTCTAAAAAAAAATGAACCCTAATGTCTGTGTGTGTATACATGTGGTAGTGGAATATAGATTGTAAGCTCCACTGGGACAGGGACTGATGTGAATGGCTAAATATTCTTTGTAAAGCACTGCGTAATATGTATGCGCTATATAAATAACTAATGATAATAGGAATAATCAGAAATAGCATCTGCTAAGGAATAATAGGAATAGCATCTACTGTCCCTATTTCAGGTTGTGAGCTTTGCAAAGCTACCAGGTAAGATTCGGACATTATGGTTTTTAATGCAGTGGACTCTTCACCATGTTTAACTAGTAAGCTATCCACATCAGTAGCAAGTAGAGTGAGTAGATTTAACATGGCAGGACACAGAAATGTTACAGAGACCCCCTCAGTCTCCTAGTCTGTTTCACACAACTTCTCCTCGTAGAACTATTTTGGCACAGGGGCCATTTTATAAGATAGATATACCACTCCTGGGTGTGTGGTTTGCTCTGATACATGCACATATTGTTTGAACGCACATGGCCTTTGGCCTTGTGCATCACAACACACACCAAGGCATGAGTATATCAGAATACGATTGCACACACAAGAGTGGTATAGCTATTACTTATAAATATACATAAATACACACACAAACAGTTTTGACTCTAGCTTCACATAACGGAGTCGTGGAACTTTGTAGGCTTCTCTTGGCTTCCTGGTGAGAAGTGTTTCTTTTATACTTATGAACTTTAGTTAGAGGCAATTTCTCAATAGAATTTTCTTTTTTCTCCTTTACCAAGTTTTCCCGAAACTTCAGATTGATGTTATAAGTGTAATGTACATAATGGGACTATAACCAATATCTGGTAGCCTTGTGCTATCAATTCCAGTTTCCGGTTTAAAATTAACAAACTAATAAAAAAGGTAATGGAGTGATGGGCGCTCCAATGACCCGGTCATCCTAGAAGTTAACTGGCTCCATATCTGTGATCTAAAAAGGCCATAACCAACAGCATTGGAGGGCAGTTATGGAAGTCCTCAATTCCACACAAGTTTTAGAGTGGGTATGTGAACTTTGCCAAGTCATAGAGAAGCCAATTATGGATTTCCAAATGTCAGTAAACAATTTTAGCATTACCTTGTCCATCTATCCCATGGTTTTTGAGCTTTTAATAGAGAAACAATGTAGGTGTAGGTATTTATGTTTATTGGAGGTATTTATGTTTATTGGGTGCTGTTCAATTGTCTTCTCTTTTACTGACTCCATATGGTATTACCTTTTGGTATACCCATGGCTGGAAAACCCATACTTAGTGTTCATTCTAGCACCTGCACCGGTTACAATTTGCGCAGTTCCTCTTTTGTGCCTGGGGTGTTGCTGTCTGTTCTGGTGTTTCTAGCACACTCCGATGAACAACAAACGTAAGATAAATACTAGAGTGTGCTAGAAGCACCAGAGCAGAGAGACACCCCAGACAGGAAAGAGGAACTGCACGAGTTGTGACAGGTGCAGGGTGCTAGAATGAACACTACAGACTATTTTAAACAGTCGATATCCTGATGGGACACACTCAGATTTAATAATAGTTCCAGTAAGAGGTTTGTTTCCTCTATGCTGCAAAACTGAGTACTCAAATGCTCTGAAGATGCCAGTTCTCAGTTTTACATTCACCGTAAGCATAAAGCTGAAATGCTATGACAAATCATTATGTCTACACCCATTTTTTTATTTCATCAGAAATTATAGTGCATCCGGCATCAGTATTCATCTCTAGAATACCGAATGTTAGGGCATGCTGTAACCCAGAATTTGTAATACAGATTGTGAAAATTGACTTGGCTGATAAAAAGTAGATTAACATGTTATATACAGTATATAATCTAGTGTACCCTATCAGAATATGTAACTAAAAGCAATCTTTGCCCACAGTAATCTCTTGACATTGTCTAGCTGCGAGAGTAAGGTCAATACAGTACACTTTTATTGTCAGCAAATTATGGAATACCACTAAACACACATTTGTAAGAGAGACATCTGTAAACAAACACAATTCTGGTAAAAAAAACCAAAAACCTAAGGGGTCAATCCAATTCCACGCGAAAACACCAGTACCGCAACTAGCAATCTTCGCGGCCCGCTCTGAGCACGAATTCACTCTTATGCAAATTCGGACTTCTGTCAAGCGCGCTCATTGTAGCGATGACTCGAATGTAATTGAATTGACCCCTAAATGTTCTTTTGAAATATAGAAAAATTAATATTGTGCATTTGCCTTTTTATAATAATAATAATAAAAACGGTACTACTAATACCTCTTTATCAGCTCAGCAACACAGCCACATTATAAAGTGCAAAAGTGTCAAATGTTTCTTTTTTCTGAATGGATAGTATGCATTTATAACCTTCTCATTACAAAGTTTCCATCAGAAATATCCTCATATAATAGCACAGCTTTTCTTGCACTTTTACAAGATTACTTTCATTGAAACAAGAGATTTTGACTCAATTTATCATCCCTCTAGTAACCTCTTTGTCAAACTCCTGCTGTCTTGCTTGCAGTAAAAGAGCTTTAAAAATAACTTTTCTAGCAGCCTACACAGTGCAAGCTGAGAGGAGAAAATAGTAGAAGAATGAATTAACATTTTAGTATTTTTTCATTTCATACTAGTCCCAGCTACACAATTGTGAAACAATTTGCTTCTAACAAACCTTTTCAAATCAGTATTGCATTTATCTTACTTAATAAAGTCCTCTTTTGGAAACTCAGGAGAGTTTTAAGCAGCTGACTAACCTACTGTAATAGAACACCAGTGCACATCTGCATACAAGACTAGCTTGCCCACTCTCCCAAACGTCCAGGAAGCTCCCAAAAATCAGGTGCTGCTCCCAGCTGCCCAGAAAGGCATCCAAGTATCCTGCAGTGCCACCGTCTGTCCGGCCCTGCCCACTTCCCCGAATGACCGATGTCGTGATTTATGCTGAATCGCGTCATGGTAGCCAAGCTCCCGGCTATTCAACGCCATTATTATCGGCATTGTATAGTGGGGCCAGGGCCATGATGGTGTGATCTTGCCGGCAAAACCCTGTTTTGCCCACCTATGCAGAATCACGCCCCATCATTACTCACAGCTGTGCTGACCTGGCAGCCAGAATGTCGGCAAGTATGATACAAGGTAATCATTTCCAAGTATATAATTCCTGTTGAATTGATTCATCTGAATATAGCCCATGTACTATTTTCTACATAGACCTGTGTGCACTACAATCCACATCCAGAACTCACTACAATCCACATCCGGATCCAATTCTTATTTATTGTATAATTTCTTTCACATTAAGTATTCAAAGATCAGTCATAATTACACATGTTCAAGAAGCACTGAAAAACAGGCCGATACAGGATAATATGTTTTCTCATAGCAGCCTACTCTTGAAAAATAATTTCAGAGAGACTGTGAAAGCAATCTTATCTATCCAGCTATCTACCCCAACCCTTCTCACCATCTTTCCCCACTTTCTCTCTGCTACAGACTCTGGGCCTGATTCAGAGATGTATGTTAATCCAATGGTTAACGTACATCTGCACCGGTGTAAAGCCTGTTCTGTGCATGTTCAGAACGGGTCTTGCGATCTCGCTCACAGACCTCCCGCCCCCAAGCCACACAATTGACATGTTGCGGCATTTGGGGGGCAGAGGGGGGCGTGTCTGGTCACAGTTGCTGGAAACGGGGGCATCAGCCCCATTTTCCGGGAGGGACTAGGCCTGGGTCTGCGTTGGAGGACACAGATTCCTGGCCTCTTAAGTGACCAGCACCCAGTCAGGCTGCGGAAGCTGAAGCTTAAGACGCAACTATTGCATCCCAGCCTGCAACGTCGGTGCAGCAAAATTCAAAATTGCTGGACTATCGAAATACTATCAGCAAAGACATAAGCATTGATTTAAGGTTAAGTGGAAAATACACAAGCCTTTCTTACAATAATTCTATTGTTAGATTTTTGAAATGCTAAATATTTTCTGTGCGGCCCTCGGCAGTTTACTATTAAGTGAATTGATTTTTAAAATGGTCATGCATCTGTTGTGATACCAAAGATTTTGAGGACCGATTATATCCTTGTTATACATTCCATATTATAATGAAAACATTTTTGGATATTTTGCTTTTAAAATTTTCTAGACACTAAGGGGTAAATTTACTAAAGTGAGAGATTTTAGAAGTGGAGATGTTGCCCATAGCAACCAATCCGATTCTAGCTATTATCTTTTAGAAGGTGCTAGTTAAATGTTAAGTAGAATCTAATTGGTTGTTATGGGAAACATCTCCATTTCTAAAAACTCACTTTAGTACTGTAAATATACCCCTTTATTGGTCACTTCAGAGGTTCCCAAAAGCGGTTCTCAAGGCACCTCAACAGTTCAGGTTTTAAATATATCCATGGTTGAGCACAGGTGGTTAAATCAAATTGACTCAGGTACTAAAAAAGTCACCTGTGGATGGATATCCTTAAAACCTGGGATGTTCGGGTGCCTTGAGGGCCAAGTTTGGGAACCTCTAGGTCAATTCAATTAGATGTGATGCAAGTTCTGGCAAGCTGTATAGGCGATCTGCATTGCGCATAAATCCTGTGCATATGGCAGGCTACAACTGTCCATTTTACTATGCACCCCTATGGAGCTGCAAGGTAAAATGCATGATGGGGTGCTGTAATAGGCAGTTACTGATGTTGAAATGCTGTTAAAATGGCATAATGCTAGGCACTGCATCTAATTGAATTGCCCTATAGCGTTTTTAAATAAAATATTTCCCTAATGGTTTATATGAGGTATAGCGTATCACACCAGAATGCCTGTGTATTTTAAATCTGTATATGGAATGCTCTGTGCATTGTAATTTGATTACTAATCTACAATTCTAAAACAGATTTTAGTGAAGTATAGAATGCTCTGTTTATTGCATACTGCCCAATAGAATGCTCTCTATATTGTAATGATATTACTAGAATGGTCTCCGTATTGTATAGAGGTCATTAAAATTACGTATATGTTTATTGAATATAAACATATTATATGGTGGTCACTGTAATGCTCTGTGTTTCGCGTAGAGGTCACTGTAATCCTCTCTGTATTGTATAATGGTCACTAGAATTGCTCTCTGCATTAATAGAGGTAAACAGAATGCTCTCTGCTTTGCCAAAAGGGTCTGGAAGGTGTTTTCTTTGATGATCGCTCTTTTACAAAATAATTTGTTGTATATTTAATTGGCTGTATAAATCACACCCATATTAAAAAAACTGGACATTTTTTTTTTCCAGTTTTTGTCACCCATGTTTCAGTTGCACTGAGATGGGGCCACTTGCTTGTGTTTGCCCCCGACCCCACCCTCTCCCCGGCTAAACGTTGCTAGCCAGGAACTGTTACTAGTCAGGGCTGAAACTAGGATTTTTGTCACCTGGGGCAATACAGTAATTTGGCACCCCCCCTGGTAATTCCCCCATAGTAATGCCCCCTTCAGCAGTGCACCTATAGTAATGCCCCCTGAGGTAATCCCCCTGTAGTAGTGCCTATATAGTAATGCCCCTGTATTAGTGCCCATATAGTAATGCCGCTGTAGTAGTCCCCATATGGTAATGCCCCTGTAGTAATACCCATATAGTAATTCCCCTGTAGTAGTGCCCACATTGTAATGCCCCTGTAGTAGTGCCCATATAGTAATGCCCCTGTAGTAGTGCCCATATTGTAATGCCCCTGTAGTAGTGCCCATATAGTAATGCCCACAGTAGTAGTGCCCCTTATACGATGCCCACATCAGTGGTGCCCCTTACACAATGGCCCCAGTAGTGGAGAGCCCCCATTAGTAGTACCCATAGTGGTAATGTCCACAGTAGTAATGCCCCATTGGTAATGTCCCCTTTAGTAGTGCCCCAATTGGTAATGAGCACATTAGTAGAGCCCCCAGTAGTAATGCCCCCTATAGTAGTGACGCCCCCAGTAGTAGTGTTCCCAGTGGTAATGCCCCCTATAGTAGTGCCCACAGTAGTAATGCCCCCATTAGTAGTGCACCCATTGGTAATGCCCCCAATAGTAGTGTCCCCAGTGGTAATGCCCCCTATAGTAGTGCCCACAGTAGTAATGCCCCCATTAGTAGTGTTCCCCAGTAGTAATACCCCTATAGTAGTGCCCCAGTAGTAATGCCCCCTATAGTGGTGCTCCCAGTAGTAATGCCCCCTATAGTAGTGCCCACAGTAGTAATTCCCCCTATAGTAATCCCCCAGTAGTAATGCCCCCTATAGTCATGCCCCCAGTGCTGGCACTTCTGAAAAAAATAAAATTAAAATACAAACACAATACTTACCTTAAGCCCTGCTCCTGCGTCCGCTGCCATCTGGTCAGACCACGGCTCCACGGACCTATGGGAGAGATGTCATGACGTCCCTCCCATAGTGCTCTCTGAGGGAGCCGGAAGTCGGAGCTCAGGAGTCAGCTCCAGCTTTCGGCTGCTGCTGCAAGGAGGGAGTTGGGTGCCCGCTGGTATCAAATCTCAGCGGGCCCCCAGCAAATGGAGCCTCCCTGCAGCGGCTAGCGGGGGGACCGGCGCAGTTTTATTTTTTTTCTTCTGGTGTTTTTTTATTTCTTCTTCTGGGGATTCAGTGGCGCCCCTAGAACCATCACTGTATACATGCATCCGTTTTTCTGGCCATATGCACGGACTTGCACAAAGGACGCTACGCAAACGGCCATAGGGCCTGATTCAGAGCTGAACGCTCTGACCAGAGCGCTCGCTCTGAATCAGGGCCCTCCTACCTTTTTTTGGAGCATCCTCATGGACGCTCGCATAGCTGTGGGTTACCACCCACAGCTATAGCGAGCGTCCATGATGATGGTCGCGATGGTCTTGACCATCGCGACCATCGGGCTTGCGACGGAGACCCTGCGGTAGGGTCTCGCTGCCGCAAGCCCTGGAGTGATTTTGGCTCTATCAGAGCCAAAATCACTCCCACTGACATCACTAGTGATGTCAGTGGGGCCGGCTTCAGACGGTAGGCGTTCCCATGGGAACGCCTCCGTCTGACAGGCATGCCCCCGGCACGCCCACCAAAGGGGGCGTGCTGTCAATCAACATCGACAGCACGCCCCCTTTGGTGCGAGACCCGGAGCAACAGCTTGGCTGTAGCAGTCCGGGTCTCACACATGCGCACGACGGAGCTCGCTCCGTCGTGCGCATGCGCAGTGGGGCAACATCGACCAGTTTGCGAGCGTCCTTTGATCTCGAACGGGTCTGAATGACCCCCATAGTACTTACTCTGCATAAGCCCCGTAAAGTCAATCTTCTAGTGCAATAAAAGCGAAGTACTAAAAAGAAAAATGGTCTACAATATAGTGCTACAAAATTCAAGATAGTAGAATGAATATAATCATTCAGATAATTTCAGAGGCCAGATGGATCTGTACTTCTTGGTAGGCAGCTTAAGCATTTCCAATTTTATATTTCACTCACAACAGAATTCTCTTAGACATTGCATTAGCCTCAATCGCAAAAGGACACACAGCCAATGCATGTTTTTTTCTGGTAATCCAAAGCCATCTGGGCACATTAATGCAACGTAAATCCAGGATTTATACAATGATCAGTGCATTAATCAACAACAAAACATTTTGTCTTTATGATCATGTTTGCAAATGTATACTGTTATACAAAATTAGAGTTATTGTTTTCATTTTTGCGCATAACTTGGCACATGTTAGTTTTAAAGAAAGCGAACGCAAGGCTAAAGAAAAACAAAGAATAAACGGATTGCTGCATGAAGAAACAATGTTAATAGCCCACTAAACCACAAAATTATTATTATCTTTTTTTAGATAGGTGCCACGAAGGTAATATAGCTACCTTCTGTTATACTGACATTCAAATGCTCTGTATAAGAGTAACGTATTACTTCCCCACAATTACAGAAAAAGATCCTATCATCTCTGAGACAACGTCCTGATGGAATCTCATACAGGACAAAAAGCTGTGACATCACTATTCCTGTCCGTGTGTGTGAATCAACCAATTCACAGCGAGTATTTCTATAAAGTCAGTCTGCCTTGCTGTCAGTCAATTGCTGCTTGTTTAGTTAGAGAAGAACCTGCAGGGCCGCAATCAGTGTGGCCACCTATGCCGAAACAGCTTACATTGATGACCCAAATGGCTGCCTGCCTTTGTCCCACTGGTACTAATTCCTGGCTGCTTGAAGAGGCGCCTTGATTTTCCGACTAGTCCCCGTGCCTACGGCGCTCACCGATGGCAGTTCCTGGTTGCAGACATGATGTTGCAGTGTTGCTTATGAGAAAAAGGTGAGCACCTGAATGGACATAAAGATGGGGAGTCATGAATTGACAGAGTTGAGGGAGGGGCGGGCATGAAGCACATACAGATGAGAAGGTGGGAAGGAAAGCACATGTATGAACATTGAGATGGGGGAATGGATGGACATAAAGATGGAGGGAGAACATTAATAGACATAAATGAGGGGAGGGGCATGAATGGACATACGGATAAGGAGCAGGAGAGAAAGAACATTGCCATACAGATGGGGGTGAGTATATGGAGGATGGATATACAGGTGAGTGGGGTACAGAGAGCACATGCATGGTAATACAGAAGCTGGGGGCAAGAATGGACATATAGATGGAGGGGAGCACATGAATGGATATAAAGATGGGGGGGTGTATAACACACACCGAAACAGCACTCAAAATACAAACAGAGCAGTAGGGGTGAGATATGTGCACCTTACCAGTGGTGACTGCTATACAGGGACAAACGCAGGATGCCTAGAGGGTATTTTTCACATGCTTGACATTAGAGTGAGTGTGACCAGTCCATGAAGAGTGCATAATTAGGACTTCTACAGCTTTAATATGCGTCAAACTTGTGCATCATAATTCCAGTATATACAGGACGAGTGATCACAGTAAGCCATTAGATGCAGCAGTAGGCCATCCTGCCTGAGCTGAATGTTTTTATTTCAGATGTGGGCACCATTCCAGAGCATTGGATCAAGTCTGGGGAGCAGCAGAAGAACCTATAACTGACCTGGAGATATATGTACATATTGGTCTCATTATGCACTGGATAGTGTATTATTATACATTATTAATAATTAACACCATTGACGGTCTATAGCAATGCACCCCTAACAGTGCATAGGTGTATTTACTACTGGATGAAAAATTTTAAAATAGCCACACGTGGTGCTAATTATTTAATTTGTGACCCTGAGAAGAACATGCAGCACTAGTAACATTCTATTGTGGTCATGGTGTGGGTTGAGGAGTGGGGTTTCCAGACAACCGGACCCCTCCCCCCTGCAGCGTTTGTCTACGACTATAGGCCTAGCAAAATGGGGGGGGGGGGGCGCAGCACTGGTGTTCTATGATCGGTAAAAAGTCTCTCTTCCTAACATGGTAGCCTGCAGCAGAGGAGTAATGGTGCGTACACACTGGGCGATATTACTGAGCGATTGCACGATTATGACATAGTTATCTTGCAATTGCTCAGTAATTATGCACAAATCGTGCACTATAATGTCGAAAATGACAAGCGATGCGCGCTCCCGCTGGTCGTTTTCCAACATTATCCATCCCCTGAACATGCAGGTCAATCTGCCGATAACGACAGATTGGCCTGCATGTTCAGAAATGATGGAGTGAGCCTGCACTGAACGACTGATCGTTCAGTGTAGGCACTACAGGGGATCAATAACTACTGTACGATTACAATGCCACCCATCTGCCACCCTCCTCCTGTCGCTATTGGGCAAGCGCTCAGGGGGAGGGAATGGGCTCAGCTGTGCAGCACAGGACTGGCGCTGGAAGCCTAGCGCCGGTCCTGTGTAAATGTATAGCGCTTACCGCACTCACTGCGGTCGGTGCTACACTGGCTAACTAGGGCGGGTGGGCCGGTACCATGGCCGGCGGCGCCCCCCGCTCGCCCTGCCCTAGTTACGCCACTGCCCCATACGCACATTAAATCATACATATTATATACAAGACGCACAGCGCACAGTTGCTCTGTTTATCAAAGCACTCTGCACATAAAACGCACCACATATATTAGCGACTATACGCAATATCCCCACACCGACACACTGCATACTTACACAAAAAGGTTCCCTAGCATTAAGGTTAATATTAAAGATTTTATACGTTATCAAGTCTATTGTGAAACACATATATTTAGTATATAAGGTTTAGTACATGATAAGCAGACCATGTTTGGTGCCATTCTAAACCACCATTTATTTGCAGATTTCCGTTTCCATCGGCAAGGAAATCGCAACATGCGTCTGTGAATTATGGATCATAGAGAGATAGGCATTGTAATGTACTCTGTAATGTAATGTTTATTAGCCAGTTTAGACTTGTTCTTCGGCGGGAAAACGCACACAAAGGGCTGTTGGAAGGCTGAACTATTACAATACAAAATGACCTATGAACTGCATCGTAACAGAAGAACCAGGAGGAAGAACCAATGGGATTATGCCAACTCGTTCTATTGTATTGCCTATCTCTGCAAGGGTACATATGCAAGCTTCAGTTCTGCTATTAAAGTAAATATACATGATTCATTAGTATTGTTAATGAAAATTACTCCAAAGTAGATTCAAAAGAACAAGATCTCCTTTATTAAGTCCTATAAATGTAAATATATGCAAACTTGAGTGCACAGTAGGATACTAGCCACAATCCCTGACAGAGCGACCATAGTGGTCTGAAACAAGAAGGCAAACAATTGTCATAGAAAGACCTGAAAAGAGAATCTGCCCTCTTATTGCACAGTTTGCAGCAGGCTAGGTATGAAATCCCGGCTGTCGCATGCCGCTGTTCAGAATACAGACAGCCGCATCCCGACAGCCAGAATCTCTACACCCTTTAGAAGTAATGGCAAGTATTTTTCTAACTCCTACCCTAACCCACCCTCTCCGATGCCTAACCCTAACCTCCCCCCTAGTGCATAAACCTAACTTCCCCCTCCCCGCTCCCTAATCCTAACACTCCATACCCGATGCCTAACCCTAACCCTCCCTCTAATGCCTAACCCCACTACCTAACCCTAACCTAACACCCCGATACTTACCTTCGGGATGCCAGCGGTCGGGATACTGGTGCCGGGATCCCGACCTGTCGGGATTACGGCACCGGTATTCAGACCGTCAGAGAAAAATAGGTAGAGAGAGGTAGAGGGCCAAAGAGGGATAGCACCCCCAACATGACTGAGTACAAGGGCATTAGAGGCGGGGTGTATCAAGCATTGCATATTTAGTGTGATACATCCCGCCACTTACTGCCTGCATAACAGTGTTTATTAACTCCATATGCATGTAGATTTGCAATGAAATTGCAAAGGAAAGCTCGTCCGATAAGAGATATGTGAGCTTCAGGGACAATATCTGGGAATTATGCTTTTATTAGGTATCTATGGATGGCATTGCCTATTTGGTGAACACTCTGGAGAATTTTGCTTTCCCAAGCTTCATACATATGGGAAATAAAGTAAATCCTCAGAAAATGGCAGTTTTCAGAGTTTTTATCACGCATGTAATATTTTTACAAACTTTTAGTCACATGCGGCTCTATTTATTAACATTATTTTGACTAAAACAAAGTGAAAAAGGGTGTTTTCACACCCTTTTCACATTATTTTAGTATCACCTATAGTTATTACAGGGCAATTGGAGTAGAATTCGTAAAAATCTACTCCAACCCCTAAGTATCACTTATTTTTAGTAAGCAGATCGCATTTCCCATCATTGTAAATGTGATCCGGCCAAAGTTACTAAAAATAAATTGTGAAAAAAAACTGGGGAAAGTCCTGTGTTAATAACGCCACCTGGAGGTGGCATTAGCCAGGGTCTCCCCTGGTTACCGGACTCCTGCCCTGCTCTAACGGGGAGAGCAGAGCCGAGAGTCGGTCCCAGTAATCAGCTGTGTGGTCTAAACAGACCGCAAGCTGATCACTGCAATAAAAAAATTGGTAAAAAAAAAGTACTTACTTGACTCCAGGGACCGGTGATCGGGCCTCCGGTGATGACATCCCTCCGGTCAGCTGGTCTCCCATAGTGTACTGCTGCCCGGTCATCAGGTGATCGGGTCCCAGTGTAGTATGGGAGATCACCTGACCGGAGGCATGGAGAACATCACCGGATGCCCGGATCATACAGGTAAGTGTAATCAAGGAAGGGGGGGGGGGTGAGTCGCGGGAGGGGGGATACGCGATTGCGAGGGTGGGGCTTAGCGCTGGGGGGTGTAGCAGCAGCCGGTCGGCGCATGCGCGGGCACTTTGTCACGGTATTTATTGCGAAAACACCGTGATAAGGCTCCGAAGGGGATTTGCAGGGACAAACCTTTATCTCAAGCTCTGTCCCTGCTCCAACTCTGAAGGGGGCAACTCCTCCATTGTCCACAACATATTCACCGAACTTAGGGCTGTAACTATGTACCCAGAGTGTACAGTCATGGCACCTGAGAAGCCACCATACACTAGTGGAGAGCTCCGTGTCAGACCATCAGCTGCTACATTACAGTGTCAGTGGCTGTGACGGGGGAGGGAACACAAAATTATAACTTGCCTCCGGGCGTCTGGGATGACGTTACGCCACTGAGTAAATCCCTGTGATATTGCCTGAATTCGCAATGCGAATTCAGACGTTAATATCACACTACAATCTGTATTCAATATGCGGATTGTAGTAAATAGAGCCCATGGTTTTTTTTTAAATGTGTACACCAGAGGTCACTCTTATTCCCCTTTCCTTTGTACTAATTGTGATCTCAAATAAAGCGACTAACCACTGCTTGTTGATTTAGGGGAAAGCTTATGCAAATATCGTCATTGGTGTTTCGTATTCAGCTCACTTGTGGCGCGGTTTACCTTATTTTTTAAATACATTTTATATATATATATATATATATATATATATATACACGCACATATATATATATATACACATACATACACATGAAATGTGTTTAAAAACATTCCCTTGCTTTAACCAGTAGTATCACATTTGACAGTCCCTCCATCACCTGTGTAGTAACACAATCCCCTCCCTCACCTGTGTAGAAATACAATCCCTCCCTCACACCTGCAGTAACCTATTTCCTTCCCTCACACCTGTAGTATCAATTCCCATCCCTCGCCTCTGTAGTAACACATTATCCCCACTCAATCCTGTAGTAACACATCCCCCTCCCTCACCTGTGTTGTTAAACATTACCTTCCTTCACCGAGTAGTAACACATTTGACATTCCCCGCCCTCACCTGTGTAGTAACAAATTTTCCTCTGTCACCTCTGTAGTAACACATTCCTTTCCCTCACTATTCAAATAGGGGAGCCATAACAACTGCCAGTGATGTTTGGCAGCATTTGCGGTGGCAGTTGGTGTTTGAATATGAAATGTGCTGCAGCCAAGATGAGACAGTCAGGCAGGAAATTGCACAGAGGAAATATTTTAGCCCTTCTCACCCCTTAGGAGTCGAATTTCGGAACACCCCTTCTTAGTGGGCACCTACATCATGGAAGGAATATACTCCCTGATTTTCATGTTTCTAGGACCAGGGGTTTGGGTTGGGCATTGATGAGTCAGTCAATAGATAATATATATATATATATATATATATATATATACACACACACACACAAACATATATATATATTTGTAGCAAAGTGATGGCACTCCCAGGTCTCAAATATTCAGAAAACAGCAGGCGGAGCCAGTATGTTAGTCAATGTTTCAGCGGTTCAGCTCTCATCAATGTCTTGATAAAACCGCTGAAGAGAGGGGGGGGGCACCAGAACGATTTTATGTTGCCCCCCCCCCCCAACATAAAATCATTCTGATGCCCCTGAATATGTATACACACACATCTACTACAATCTATGGAGAGGAATCCTGCTATTCACATAGAATTCCAAGATTTAGGGGTCTATTTATCAAGCAGTGAAAAGTGTGGAGAAGTGAACCAGTGTTGTAGTTGCCCATAGCAACCAATCAGCTTTGAAGTAGAGAAGAGCGGTTCGGATTCTGTGGAATCCGAACCGCTCCGAACATTGGGGATCCGAGTCCACCCGAACCCTGTTCGGGTGTTCACCGCCTGACTCGGATCCCCGTTTGGGGCCGAACGGCGGCTGCCTGATGTCGGATTCTCACTAGAGAATCCGACATCAGGGCTCCTATTGTGTAGGGCACAGCGCTGTGATAGCGCTCTGCCCTACACAGACACAAACACACAGCCGCCAGCGGCAGCTGTGTGTTTGTTACAGCAGCCAATGAGAGTCACACAGACTCTCATTGGCTGCTGCACGGAGGGAGCCGGCTGGAGCTCACACATGAGCTCCATCTTCCGGCTCCCTCCTCAGCGTGTGACAGCAGAGCGCACGGCGCGGGAGCGGGGATACAGGTAAGTTTTTTTGTTTGTTTTTTTACTTCTGCAAGGGCCGGGGGCGCTACTGGGGGGGGTCTGCTACTGGGGGTGCGGGGGGGGGGCCTGCTACTGGGGGGGCTATACTACTGGGGGGGTCTGCTACTGGGGGGGCAATACTACTGAGGGGCCTGCTACTGTGGGGGCATACTACTACTGGGGGGGCATACTACTGGGGGGGCTTACTACTACTGGGGGGGCCATACTACAGGGGGCTACTACTGGGCCAGCCTACTACTGGGGGGGCCTGCCACTGGAGCAGCCTACTACTGGGGGGGCCATACTACTGGGGGGGCTGCTAATGGGTGGCATGCTAATGGGAGGGCCTGCTAATGGGGGGCACTGCATAGGGGACCCTACTACTAAGGGGACTGCATAGGGGGCACCACTGCTGGGGGCATTGTGTAAGGGACACCGCTACTGTGGGCATTGTGTAAAAGGGGCACTACTGTGGGCATTGTGTAAAAGGGGCACTACTGTGGGCATTGTGTAAAAGGGGCACTACTGTGTGTCGTAACATAAATAAGAGACACTACTTTATGGTGTAATGTGAATCAGGCCCTATGTGCGGTGTAATGTGAATAAGATTGTGCACTGTGACTCCTTGGGCCGTAGCCCACTATGTAAACAAGTACTGTGATTCTGCTGGCCGTACCCCACTGGGTGGGTGCACTACTTTTCATTTCTGCCACTGCTGTGTGGCAATGTGTCATAGATGTGCTTTATACTGTGGTGTCTGTGTCGTTGTGCCGCTGCTTTGTCGCTTAGTAACCAGTCAGCTCACTGCAACCTTTGGCCAATAATGTTGAAAACAATATTATAAGCTGTGATATGGTCTAAATTGACTGGAAATTAATGTTATTGAGGTTAATAATACTCTAGGAAGAAAAAAAAGACCAATTTATGTGATTTTAGCTTTTTTTGACAATTTTTGTAAAAAAATCCAAATCCAAATCTAAAGCCAGTCACCGCAGTTTGGCAAATCCAAATCCAAAGCCGGACGACGAATTAGAACCAAATCCGGCAAAAATGGTCCAGCGCACATCCCTACTATGAAGTAGCATTTATCAAGTACAGTCTATAAAATAATAGGTAGGAGCTGATTGGTTGCTATGGGCAACTTCTCCACTGGTCCACTTCTCCACTCTTTTCACTGCATGATAAATAGACCCCGCAGTCTTTGGAAGAAGATAGCCTATGCAAGAGCAAAAGAAAAAACATACTACACTATACCAAGTGCCCTAGTTTCAACAGAAAAGAATCCACCCTCTTCCTAATTTATGATTATACTTCTACAGATGTGTCCACATACATTTTACTTCCTTACGCATTCTAGTCGTGCCATGCAGACAAGCCCACTTTTCCGGGCAGCCGGGGGGGGGGCCTGATTTTCAGGAGCCTCACGGCCGTGTCACACGCACGCACACACCTAACCTCCTGGTTATACAGGTCTAGTCAGCCTTCCAGGTGTTTAGGAACTATAAGTCCAAACAATTCCTATCAGCTATCAGGCAAAGGATGCTGGGGTTTGTAGATTTTGAACACAGTTGGACAAACAGGTCGTACAGGTCTGGACAAGACCTCTATGAATAGGTCTTTTGACTGTGGGATGAAACTGGAACACCCAGAGGACACCAACACAAGCTTGGTAAGAATACATACACTCCACATGGATTGGGCACTGGTAGGAATAAAACTCATGACCCTAGCGCCTAGAAGCACCAATCATTGTTGCACTGTACACAAAAATCCAAGGCTGCTATACATAAATATGTTACACTTAAGAATTATTATATTGTAAATAATATTTAAGTTATATTTCAGCCAAAATTGAAAGTACAGATCAATTAAACAAGTGGCAAAAGAAGATGAAATCAGCAAGGCAGGTGACAGAATAGATGAATTGGATTGATGTGATGGGATGTGGAAGGAGAAGGTGTCATACTGGAAGGCCTGGGGAAATGGGTTGCAAAGGAATTATGACAAAACACTGTATTCCTCTGGTTGCAATAATGAACAGGAAACATTTACCACAAAATGTTGGCATCACATCTAGGAAATAATGGGAAGAGCAGATAAATCAGATTGCTCCAGCCAGCATAGTCTGCATGGGTATACTGTAGGACATTACTACACGGGATGTATTCATTATCTACACAGCACAAGTGACATAAATGAACAGGCTCTAAATGAGTGATTTACAATCTCCAGAGTTATTGATGTTACTGTCCTCATCCAGACAGATTTAGCGAGTTGAGAAGTTCAACAAGTTTTTTTATTTTAATCCATTTTGGCATCAGACAGCACTAATCCCTTTCTAAGCCATACATTACAAATAGTGAAACACACAATTTTAGTGCTGGCAGTTCTAAAGCACGTTACATTAATTGATAACACAATAACAGACATTATTGTACCTTAGGGAGATGAGGTTATAAAAAAAAAAAAAAAAAAACACAATTTTGTAACACCATTTTTTAAACATGAATTGTTTTACGAAATGAAGACATACAATATGATAATAATGAAAGATTCCTTTGTTTTGTGTTAGTTTAATGTGAAATATGCTGTTTGCTCAGTTCTTAAAAGGTGACCCTGCTTACTTCTGGGTTCAGTAAGGCAAAACCATAACAGAAACCTACTTTATTTTCATTAAACAACTTCACAGTTTTGCTGCACTGGCAAGTCAGTCACTTTAACTTATTAGTTAAAAACCATGTGTTTTGTGATCTAGATATAGAATGTGGTCAAGCGCTTCTAATCTGTAACCAAAGCAGCTTTCTTATAATATCAGCAAGTATAGTCTACGTTTAGCCACATTATTCTTATTTAACTGAAATTTTTGTATTATTCAAGCAATTTTATATTGAAAATGGTAACAACAACATAGCAAAACACATTCTGCCATGAGGATTCAAAAACATGTCCATTTACTAAGTCAAATAATAACACAATATTAAAAAAGATAAGGCTAACATCAGATGAAGGTCTGGGAAGAGCCAAAACTATGTATTATGGTATAAAACGAGAATAAAATCACAGGACATATCATCCCAGTGGATCAAATGGGTTATAGCATGCAACAAGGAAGTTTTCTACAACATAATACAATTCGGTTATGGTCGTGATATTTGTGAATTAATCATTCATAGTAGACAGGGAAGGGACTTCCATCAGAACAGGTACCCAATTTTTGCAGCTGTGTTCAGGTGTCTAAAGAAGAAGTTCATTAACCACAGGTGGATATCTCAATTACATTCAGTGGTGAAAGTGGGACAGTATGTCATAATGGCACTTCTCAGACTCACCACTTGTGACATGCAGTACAGTACTTTAAGACAGACTTGATGATTACATTATTGTTGATTAAATAGGTTAGGTATTTATTTGGTCCCCATGATAAATTGTATCAGCAAAAGATCATTTCAAAACTAAAACTTGTTAAACATAGAAAGCGAGCCACGATGACTGAAGACTGACTGAACTGCCTCGCACTTATGAGCTTGGAAAATTATAATTTGAGACAAAAACTTTGGATGATATTATTTCCACTTTAATAAAAAAAATCAAGGAAAGGGTCAGCAATATAAATGTGTTAGAATTACTATGTTAATGTTTACTTCCTCAAGATTAAGAAAAGAGAAAGAATCTCTTTCCGATTCATTTTCTTCTGATGGTTTCCTTGAAATATATAATGTTTGATAAAAGAAGAAATCTCGAAACATTGCACTTAAAAAAATAAAAACCTATATGGTATTCTTTGTATCAAAAAATTATGACACACACCTACAAATTAGTGCACATTCTAAAGAAATATACAAAGCTCCATACAAATAATTTTTTATTTTCTCAATTCTATCTGTGCGACAACATAACATACTTACATTACCACTGTGTAAGGAGTTGGCCTATATGTTCCAGTGTTCTCCCCAGGCTATTTTTTGCGGGTGCACCACCCGACAAGAAACAGCCTACCACCCGGCACTTTGGGAGCCTGCAAGTGGGGACAGTATCTGGGAGCTGTATAAAAATGACCAGATCCTACAGACTTTGCAGCTTTTTCATAATCAGACGACTGGGCCTCTAATGATTTATTTCAAGATTAAATCATTACAAGGTCAGGGTTTAAAACATTATTGCAAAGACCCCCACCCGGCTACTTCTTGATGACACCCGGCAGGAAAAATTTTCTGGGGAGAACTCTGTGTTACTACTCATAAGGCCATGTAACTCCACAGGGCTCCCCCACAGCTTTTCAGCCTAGGGGCTTCCGCAGTCATTAATCTGGCCCTGGAGCCAGGTCTCTGCATACTGGATAAGTTTCTCCTTGGGACACGGGGGAAGGAGGGGGGGAATATACAACTCCGAAAGCGGGATGGCGGCATGGATTTTTTTTTTTCAGAAAAAATACTATATTTGTTATGCTACATGGAAATACATGCCCACCACCTTTTGCAAAGCGGGACGAACATCCTAATTGAGGGACGAGAGGACTGTCCTGCCAAAACCAAGAGATATGGACATGGCAATTAAAATGTCAATGTATTTTACTAAAGAGTTTTAAAAATGACCCAAAATAAGGACTAAACTTAATTTGAATGTATCAAATTTCCTAAAGCTACTGGTCTATGCAGCAGGGAATTCAGTTACATTTACCATACTATTACTTCCTCCACTTATTACAGTGGTGTGTTTCACATGCTGTATGTGTTACGCTGCCCACACACATAGTGATATTTTACTCGATTTGGCCGATTTTGACGAATCGTGATGACTAATCATTTAAAATATGGTCAAATCGTGAGTGTCCCCTAGCGATCATGATTGCAATGCACGTCACCGCTCGTCGTACATCGCATCTTCAGATCTGCCGTGCTGTAGGACAGATTTGCCAATCTGGGACACAATGCACTGGATGAACGATAGATCTTAAGTCAGATTGGACATTATTTACTGCAAATTGTGTGTAGGATCTGTCTGGGGAAATTCGCACACATCATGGGATCGTGTGCAGATCGCTATGTGTGTGGGCACCTTTAGTTTCTAAGTAAGACCTTCTTGCATTCATGATTTATATTTACTAGTTTCAGAGAATATTTCTAAACAAAACGCAATATTTTTTGGTCATAATGTTATTGAAACAGCAATTTTTTAGAAGTGCTATCACATTGTAATCAAAACTTTTGCATGATATTATTTTATTCTAATGTTACAATTTTATTTATATTTGATCAACAATTCCTCTGAGTTGATTGCAGCAAATATTTGAAGATCTTGTGCGATCCCATGTTTTAAAACACATTAATTGTGAAATAAATAAGCTGGTTGTGGCTACTGATAAGGGATAACAGTGGGGTGGTGTGCCACTGTAATTAATGGGGATCAAATTGCCTAGGGAAACTAGGACTGCTAGAAGAAAGAAATAACACAATCTGTACTCACAGACTGAGGCTTCTCTCAATACCAGTGTGCGGTGGTGGTTAAGGTAATACTGTAATATAATAGAAAATAAACAAGCTTTTTTTTTTTCCTTTTCTTTTGTATGTGGCACTACTAGACCCAGCAAGCGCTGTAAGCTTTAACTGTCAGAGTATGATGGTCCTCGAAGAAATGGCAGTATCAGCATGAGATACAATACTATACAAATATTTAAAAATATATATATCAAATATTAAAATGTACATCAAACACCAATATCTGGCACGCTGTAGGCAGCGGGCACCTCTGAAATACTTGCTTGGGTGCCCTCCTGGGAAGCATATGCCCCTAACATAACCAGGAAAAAAAGGCGGCACTCAAAGACTGATATCTATAGTGAATAAATCAGGTTATCTTTAATAAACGTTTTGGTACCCCTTCCTCAGGACACACAACAGTGAAATAAAGTGCTCTCTTTTATTTATTCATTTGAGAGAGCACTTTGTTATTTCAATGTTGCATATGCAATCGCAGTGGCTGATTTATGCATGCCTGCGTTTTTCTGACCACTTCCCATTACGACCCCAAAACGCTCAGAACATGTCACTCACTCTGAGATGGAATCCTATGTGCGTCCATAATCACAGTGCGATTGCTGTGCACGCGCAGTGGAGTTTATACGCATGCGCAATGGCAAACAATCATTCGATCTGCATACATAAACGCCACTGCTTCAGTCTTTGAATCAGGCCCTCAGTTCTGTTTCTCGCAGGCATAAGCACGGCCTCCTGGCCTTCAACAAAGTCTCTCTTGTGGCCCCCCCCCCTGCAGGTATGGACACTGGCCTCCTGGCCTGGCATAGCGGCCACAACTTCACACAAACAGTCTTAAGCTGGGTACACACCAGAGCTGGTGACCGATCTCCGGTCCCGGCAGTCCAACACACCATCAGCGTGGCAGCGGTGCAGGATCTGGTGGGATCCTGCACTATCCGCCATTGCTGTGGGACGTGGCGGTGGTGGCAGCAGGCATGGCGGCGGTGGGAGGCAGCAGTCATAGCAGTGGGACTATGCAGGAGGTGGCTAGTTAATTACCTTGCAGATTTCGGCAGCGGGCAACGATGCGGCTTCCCATTTCAAAAATGGCGTTGCAACGTTTTTTTAATTCAAGATGGTCGCGGCGAGCCAATCATGGCACCCCTGGGCTGTGGGTGCCGAGAAAATAGTCCATTAGTAAAAGTTTACAAGTCTGCCGTTTTTTCAGAACCAGCACTGGGAACCATTAGCAGAGGGGTAATGCCACAGCCAGGGGACACGCTTCACGGGGTCCCCCGGCCAAAGCATTCAGCTCCCCCTTAACTAGTCAGCCCAGTCTGGGGATTCCTGGGGAAGTGGGGTACTCCCCAATAAAGGGGTCCCCCCTCTTCAGGGCACCCAAGGCCAGGGCTGAAGACCAGGGCTATTCCCGGCACCCCTGGGCTGTGGTGCCAAGTTGATAGCTTATTAGTAAAAGTTTAATATTGTCTTTTACATGTGGAACTACAAGTCCCAGCAAGCCTCCACACATGCTGGTACTATAGTACCCCTGTAAAAGAAATATTAAGATAAAAACATAACGCAGAATGTTTTAATTTATTTTGCTGCACCTTCACGTGGGGGGCGGTGACCTTTAAGTTCTTTTACATGGCTGCCACCTCCCCCAGGACATCCATGGCATCTTAACCGCGAGGACTGCGGCCTTTAAGCTCCTTTACATGGCTGCCGCCCATCCAGGACTTCCCTGGCGTCTTCTATCTTCAGGAGCTCTTTACTGCTCCTTCTCTGCTGTCGGACTGACACCTGCTGCCTCATGTTGGTTTATATAAGCCGGCATAAAGAGGGCTGGGCGATGACACTGTGAGCCAGGATTGGCTCGTCGTTGCCATCTTGAAATTCAAAAATGGTGCCGCAATGTCATTTTTGAAATGGGAAGCCGCGCCGCCGCCTGCTGCCACCTCCTGCATCATCCCGCTGCCGCCTCCTGCAGCAGTCCCACTGCCGCCTCTCGCATCGTCCCGCCGCTGTGCCCGCAGTAGTAGCGGATGCTGCGGGATTCCACCGGGGGGATGTTTGACTGCCGGGACCGGAGATCGGTTGCCAGTTCCAGTCTCTGCAGCCTACAAACTACAAAATCGGTCGCCTGGTTGGCGGTTGGCTCTCCTAGTTTTTAAGCATGATTAAAAACCAGGAGATCCGACAGGTGACCAGGATCGGGTGTGCAGGTCAGTCAGCAGAGGGTACACACATGTACGTTTGGTCGAGAGGTGATTCTTCCGAAGATTGGACAAGTGGGTACCCAGCTTTAGATCGATTCCACATGCAGCCTGACTGGTGTGCCTCGTTACCCTCATCTGAGCTCTGTATGCAAGCCAGCCACCAGGTGTGGTCACCCTTACTATTTATACCCTGTGTGGGTGGATCCCTCCAGCACCACACAGAATTCATGACTCAATATCGCTACTTAGCATGGTATTGTCACTACAAATATAAATCAATAAAAATGACTAAAAATAAAAAACCCATTACACACACACACACACACACACACACACACACACACACACACACATATATACATATTAGGGATGTGCAGGCTCGGATAGGTTCGAGTTTGCACGCTGAGTTCGGATTTTTCCCTCCAAAAAAAACGGAACTCAGAAAGAGGCAAAACGTCATCTTGCATGGACAAACATCATCATTCCTGGACAAGTCCAGGAATGATGATGTTTGTCCATGCAAGATGACGTTTTGCCTCTTTCTGAGTTCCGTTTTTTTTGGAGGGAAAAATCCGAACTCAGCGTGCAAACTCGAACCTATCCGAGCCTGCACATCCCTAATATATATATATATATATATACACATACATATATACACACACATATATATATATATATATATATATATATATACATACACACACACACACACACATATTTAAATTAAACCATATTTACTCAGGTATTTTATAGATTTATTGTATATGATACGGTCACCTAGGTCTCACCATGCAAGACCTCTAGAACCACTCCGGCGAGGTCTTCACCAATAACAGCCACCCTCTGTTCCCTTATAATAGGCCATGTTCACCGGTACATAGGTGGCCACCTGGACTTAACTTGAGATAGTAGAGGCTTACACGGTTAACCTAGGTCCGCTAGATGTTATGCGACTGATTGAGATTACCTCACATTTCCAGTCCTCAATGAAGTCTACAAGGTACAGCTTGCGTAGTTGCACAGGCTGAGATGCGGCCTTGTGGGCCGAGGTCCGGCTAGACAGCCGGGTTGTGGCATTGAGAGCCGAGATGGTAACAGGCTGAGATGCGGCCTTGTGGGCCGAGGTGCGGCTAGGCAGCCGGGATATGGTTTTCAAAGCAGAGATGGTGACAGGCTGAGAGATGGTAATAGATGACTACAACGAGCGGCGAGGTCACAAGCACAGCACAACCCAGGAACATCACAGGCAGCAAAAAAAAAAAAAAACACTCTAGATGACGGAGTGTGTAGGTTTAGAGTTCTAGAACACAGCAGAACAGGCACAGATGAGCAGGACCACAACTGGCAGGAACCAGAAAGACACGTACAGACACGCTATAGCCGGAAAGCCGCCGATGGACCAGCAGGCTTAAGAAAGGTGCTGAACCAATAAATACAAGGCAGGTAATTAATGGAATCTACAGATGAGGAGGAAACATCATCCAGTATCACATGCCGTAGTCCGGCGATCCAATCTCCTAACGACTGTAGGTGCAGTCTCAGTACGGTGTGTAAGTTGTCCAGAAGCCGAATTCTGGGAGAGTGGCTGGCAACCCTTGACGAGGGGTTAAGGAACCCCTAAATCTTGGCTTGTTGGTGAACTCCCTGAATAATCTTTCTTTAAGCTTCAGAGCATGTAAATACCTCTCAGGAACCCAAGAACGCTCCTCTGGTCCATAGCCCTTCCAGTGAACCAGATAATTTAACTGTCCTCGCATAAACTTGGGGTCTAAAATCTTCTCCACCCCAAACTCTTGTTGACCTTGAACGAGCACAGGAGATGGTCTTCCAAGATGTTTAGATCTGAATTTAGAGGAGAAGAATACTGGCTTAAGCAAGAAACAGTGAATAGTGTTATTAATTTTGAGTGTGTTGGGCAGTTTAAGCCAGAAGGCGACAGGATTAACTTGAGAAATGATCCGGAATGGTCCGAAAAATCTAGGACCGAGCTACTGAAAATGCTGACTGAGCCTAATGTTCTTAACCAAACCAAATCCACAACTTTGAAATTACATGGCTTCCGGTGTCTGTCTGCCAGCGTCTTGGAATGCAAAGAAACTTTGAGGAGACAATAGTGTACCTTATTCCAGACGGAGCGGAGTCGGGAGACCGAATAGGGAGATGATGGACTCCTGGCATTAGGTTCAAAGGAAGTCGCTCTAGGATGCAGTCCTCTGATACAGAAGAAAGGTGAGACTATGGAGGAACAGTGACATGAATTATTAAATGCAAATTCGGCCAAAGATAAATGGCTGACCCAATCGTTATGGCACTTGGACACAAAACATCAGAGATACTGTTCCAGAGACTGGTTAACCCGCTCAGTCTGCCCATTGGATTGGGGATAGTAGCCAGAGGATAAGCTAAGACTGATACCCAAAGAAGAACAGAAGCCTTTCCAGAAGCAAGTAATGAACTGTGGGCCTGATTCTTTAAGGATTGTAATTGCAAAGCTGCACTCAGGCAGCTTTGCAATTGCGATCCTTTGCTGATAAGGTAAATGCACAGGAGGCATCTCGTCCCCTGTGCATTACTTAACCGAGCTGCATTGTTCAATGCAGCATCGGTTAACCTGCGTACCATCGGCTGCTGCAGTGACCCATAGGGTCCCGCAGCGGGCCATCGCAGTTTAGAGGAAGAGGCCAGGAAATCTCCGTCACCCAACGAAGATCCTAATTTCTTCCCTCCCCGCCCCCCCCAAACGGCGGCGACACGCCTCCATTTCAGGTAATGGAGGCTGTCGCTGCCCCCTCCCTGCCCCCAAACAGAGCCAACTGTCAATCCATGGACAGTCTGCTGCCAGTTTACAAGCGAACTCGAAGACCCGTTCTGCACATGCGCAGAACGGGTCTGGCGCCTGTGCAGATTCCCAAACATCGGGAATCTGTGTTCATCAGTGCACTAGCATGCACTGCTGAATCAGGCCCTGTGTCCCTCGGTCCGAAACAATGTCCCGCGGTAACCCTTGTTAATACATGTTGGAGAGCTCCTAGCAGTGGGGAGTCTAGTTAGAAGAATAAAATGTGAAATTTTACTGAATCGATCCACCACAGTCCAAATGACAGTATATTGTGAGGAAGAAGGAGGATCCACCACGAAATCCATAGCAATATGGGTCCAGGGTTTTGAAGGTATAGAGGGAAGCAGTAGTAAGCCAGAAGGAGCGACCCGAGTAGTCTTCTTCTGGCACAGATGTCACAGGCCAGAATGAACTCACGGACATTCTGAAATAACGATGGCCACCATACAGAACGGGAGGAGAGCAACTCAAGAGTCTTGGAGATACCCGGATGATCTGCTGCTTTGCTAGAATGAAAGTCTGTTAGGACTGATTCTCTGGAGTCTTTCCAGAGCAAACAATCCAGGAGGTTTCCAGAAGGAGCTTCCGACTGAAGAGCCTGAAGTGCATCAGCCAAACTGCGGAACCAGGAATAATTGGTTTGACAGAAGTGATAGACTGTTGGACAGGAAGAAATCTTAGAGAGAGCATTAGCTTTCATGTTTTTTGATCCGGGCCGGAAAAAAATTATTTAATTGAAGTGAGTAAAAAATAATGCCCGACGAGCCTGTCCGGAGTTTCATCTCGTTGCTGTCATGATATAACAAATTCTTGTGATCAGTCAAAACAGTGATCTGATGTTTTGCTCCCTCCAACCAATGTCTCCAATCCTCAAACACCCATTTGATGTCAAGTACCTCACGATTGCCCACATCGTAGTTTTTTTCAGCAGAGGCAGATTTTCAAGTAAAGAAGACACAGGGATGTAGTTTGTTGTCCTGGAGATCCTACTGAGACAAAATGGCCCCAACTCCAACCTCGGAAGCATCTACTTCCACAACAGATGGAAGATCAGGATTCGGGTGACGAAGTACAGATGCAAGGGTGTAAAAACGGTCTTCAGATTGTCAAAACAGCTTGTGGAAGACCAATTAGCTGTATCTGCTCCTTTCTTGGATAATTCTACTATAGGCGCTATTATAGTAGAGTAAGACTTAACGAACCTCTGATAATAGTTTGCGAATCCAAGGAAGCATTGAATTGCTTTTAAGTTAGTGGGTTGGACCCAATCCAGAACTGCTTTCACCTTGCTGGGATCCATGGAAAATCCATGAGAGGAGATAATGTAACCTAGAAAAGAGACTTCAGTAACCTCGAATTCGCAATTTTTGAGTTTCGCATAAAGATGGTTTTCACAAAGTTTCTGTATTACCAGTCGGACATGATGACTGCATTGATCCAGTGACTGAGAATAGATCAAAATATGTCCAAGTAGACTACAGCAAAAACACCAAGAAACTTGTGGAGGACATCGTTAATCAGATCCTGGAAGACAGCCAGGGCATTAGATAGGCCAAATGGCATAACCAGATACTCAGTGTCCCGAATGAGTATTGAACCCTGTCTTCCATTTGTCACCCTTCTTGATTCTGATTAAATTATAGGAGGTCAATTTTAGAAAAGATGCTCGCTTCAAGTACTTGGTGAAAAAATACTGAAATTAATGACAGAGGGTAAGATATTTTGACCGTAACCTTGTTGAGTC
Organism: Taudactylus pleione; assembly: GCA_031769625.1. Taxonomy (NCBI): domain Eukaryota; kingdom Metazoa; phylum Chordata; class Amphibia; order Anura; family Myobatrachidae; genus Taudactylus; species Taudactylus pleione. The sequence continues at coordinate 31,365,343 of JAUIMM010000040.1, read as the reverse complement.
CCCGAATAGTCAATACAAGGCCGAAGTAAGCCATCTTTTTTCTCAACAAAGAAGAAACCTGCCCCACAGGTGATTTGGAAGGACCAATAAAGCCATTAACTAAACTGTCCTGAATATATTCTTCCATAGCTTTATTATTCGGAATAGAAAAAGCATACAATCTGCCCAATCTGGGTAGTTTTGCTCCAGAAATTAAATCAATGGCACAATCGTAGGACCCATGCGAGGGGAAGAGAATCCACCTTTTTCTTGGAGAATACGTCCGAAAAGTCATTATAAGGGACAGGTAATTTCGAGGGAGCAGATGATGGGGGTAAGCTGTACTGTCCGGGCTGGAAAAGAGCAATCAGGACCCCATCGGACAATCTCACCTGAGCTCCAGTCAAGAACTGGGTTGTGGTTTTTGAGCCATGTTAACCCGAGGACAATCGGAGCCAAGGGAAAATGCAGTAGAAAAAAGGAAATAGACTCCATATGTAGAGCTTCCACTGTGAGATGAATGGATGAGGTTTGGGAGGTTATAGCACCACTGGATAATTGACTACCATCAAGCCCGCAGATGGAGCTCGGGGAAATAAGGACTTCAGATGGAATTCCTATTGTCTTAAAAAAGGAAAAGTCCATAAAATTTCCAGCTGCACCACTATCCAAAAATGCAGTTTCTGTTATTTCTTTTCCATATACCTGGATAAGGGTAGGTACAAGTTTTAGGAGAAACAGTTGCAAGGCCTAGATGTAGTTCCTCCATTAGATCTAGACCTTGCCTTTTCCCGACTTAGATGGACAAGAGTGTGCGGTGTGTCCCTTTCCTCCACAATAAAGACACAGACCTATGGACCATCTCCGGAGTTTCTCTTCTGCGGACAAACGTAAAGCTCCAACCTGCATGGGTTCTCTCTGAGCTGCTGAGAACTCCCAGGCTGCTGTCTGATGGATCAAGGTCGGAAGATCCTTCTCTAATCTACATTCCCTGATGCGGCGATCACTGCGGATGGAGAGATTCATAAGATCATCTAAAGGTCTCGAGCACTGAATGTTGTTCCAAGATGTATTTAATTTGCTCTGACAGTCCGGGACGAAACTGGCTGCGTAGAGCAGGATCATTCCATCTGCCATCAACTGCCCATTTGCAGAACACAGTACAGTAGTCCTCTGCTGCCTTCCACCCTTGCTTAAAGGAACGCAGCTTCACCTCAGCCAGTGATGCCTTATCAGTATAGAGGATTCCCAAGGCTTTGAAAAATTAGTTGACTGATTGCAGGGCAGAGTGACTTTAAGGTCGACCAAAGGCCCAGGTATGAGGGTCACCCTGGAACAAAGAGGACTACTCCTACACACTGGGCTTCGGAACCAGACGAAAGAGGACAATCTAAAATACAACTTGCAACTCTCTCTAAAAAGAAAACCCAGAAAAACAAATCAGGGAGATTTATTTTAGGTTCCCTGACCGAGACTTGCGCCGATGATGAGCAAACTTCCTCAACCCGTAAGGATAGTTCCTGTACCTTCTGGGTAAGTGCTTGGATCTGTGTGGCAAGACCCTGCACAGGATTCATGCTTAGATCCATGACAGTCGTGAGTGTGTGGCTGGCTTTAATGTTATGGTCTCCTAGGACTCACAGTGTAAGACCTCTAGAACCACTCAGGTGAAGTCTTCACCAATAACAGCCACCCACTTTTCCCTTAGAACTGGACACGTTCACCGGTACCTAGGTGGCCGACTGGACTTAACTCGAGATAGTAGAGGCTTACACGGTTAACCTAGGGCCACTAGATGTTATGCAACTGATTGAGGACTGGAAAGGTGAGGTAATCTCGATGAAGTCTACAAGGTAGAGCTTGCGTAGTTGCACAGATTGAGATGCGGCCTAGAGGGCCGAGGTGCGGCTTTGAGAGCTGAGATGGTAACAGGCTGAGAAGCGGCCTTGTGGGCCGAGGTGCGGCTAGACAGCCAGGATGCAGCTTTGAGAGCCGAGATGGTAGCAGGCTGAGATACGCCCTGTGAACCAAGGTGCGGCTAGACAGCCGGGATCTGGCTTTGAGAGCAGAGATGGTAACAGGCTGAGAGATGGTAATAGAGGACTACAACAAGCAGCGAGGCTGCTGGCACAGCACAACCCAGGAACACCCAAGGCAACAAAAAATGAACACTCTAGATGACGGAGTAAGGTGTGTAGAATTAGAGTACTAGAACACAGCAGATGAGCAGGTGTCACAGCCCTCCGGAGAGACCCCAGGATCAGACCCCGTCACTTACCTCTGCGGGCGCTGACCCGTGGCGTCTTCCGGCTCCCACGCTGTGCTGCGGCGGCTCTGACAGGTCCCGTTGGTCTTCTCTCCTCACGCCGATGCCTGCACTCTCCCTGCTGTAGCAGGGCTGGCGTTCCACAAAGCTCCGGCAGCCACTCTCCAGGGAGGATGGGCGCGCCCATCTTGGATTTGCCCATGTGACGCTGCCTCCTCCAATGAGGCAGCTCCTACACGGTTTCAGCCAATCAGCTTCCTTCAGCCTCTATAAAAGGAAATCCTGCTGCAGTAACAGCATGCCAGTGCAACAGGACTCTTAGCCTTGTCTAAGTGGACTTCCATACTGTGCTTCATTTGCATTCCAGCTGATTCTTCAGTGCTACACTGCTGTGTGCGTTCAGCCATCCTCCATTATACTTGGAGTCCAGTTACCCTCCGGTCCTGTCTGGGTATCCAGCCATCGTCCATTATACTTGGAGTGCAGCTACCCTCCAGTTCTGCCATGAGTTCCAGCCGTCCTCCATTATTCTTGGAGTCCAGTTACCTCCCGGTCCTAACTGGAATACAGCCATTTCTCAGTAACCACTCATAGGTCCCTGCTGTCTATTAGTTCCTTCATACGCAGGAACTTCATCAAACACAGTCTTCTCCAGAGAGCATCCGAGTCTAACAAGACAGATTCAAGACCCAGCCAGGGAACACAGCCTCAAATTCCTTCGTCTGTGACAGCAGGACAATGACTGGCAGGAACCAGAAGGACACAGGCACGCTATAGCCGGCAAGCCGCCGATGGACCAGCAGGCTTAAGAAACGTGCTGAACCAATGAATACAAGGCAGGTAATTAATGGAATCCACAGGTGAGGAGGAAACATCATCCAGTATCACATGCTGTAGTCCAGTGATCCGATCCCCTAACGACTGTAGGTGCAGTCTCAGTACGGCGTGTAAGTTGTGCAGAAGCAGAGTTCTGGGAGTGTGGCTGATGACCTGGAAGAGACACACCTGGCGCACGGATAAGTAACAAGGAGCGCTGGTGATTTGTAACAGTATCTAATGTATTTATGCTAAGTGTAGTGGTCACTTCCTGAGTGGTATGACATATTGAATATCTATTGTTATAGTTGAGAACAATATACTTGTTCTATACAAGTAAATTGACTGCAGTACACTTCACTCCGAACTGACTTAACCTGCTTAATTAATTGAAATGCCTAGATCGCCACATGCTTGTAAGTGCAACCTATTTTTAGATGACTAAATGATAACAGCAGTCTATCCATAGCTTCATTGTTTTCTGCACATCCCGAACCGATCTGAGATCTAATAACAATTCTGATGGGTGGGGTATGATTTGTCAACATTCATCATGTGTTTACAAAAACATTTGCTGTTAGGAATTTGCTCTTGTGGTGCCTACACACATAGCGATGTGCTCACGTTCCCATGATGTGTACGATTTCCCCCTGAACTCTCCCCGGCAGTCGTGGGCACGATTTGGTCTGAAAAGTTGCCAATTTGTCACACAATCGTGCCTCCTAAACTATCCAGGGCATCGTGACTTTAATTTTCAGATCTGCCCTACAGCAGGGCAGATCTGAAGATGCGATGTGCGACCTGCAGGGACGCGTATCGCATCGTGATTGTGAGTGGGGACTCACAATTTACTCACGATTTGGGCATATTTTACACGATCTGTCGTTCCGAAGCGTCAGAATCGGCCAGATCATGTAAAATATCACTGTGTGTGTAGGCACCTTTAGCGGTTCTATATTTTGCTGCTTCTTAAAATTCTTATATTAAACATTTTTTTGGAAAAACATTATAACAAACTTGACTAGTCCCACTGACTTCATTTTTCTAATTTCTTGGTCTATTTGGGTTTGGTTTATGTAGGTTTTTGGTGTGGCTGTTAACATTTATAACAACTTTGCTATTTAAAATTTACTTGATTTTCTATCCACTCATTTAATTTGCATTTATTGTTAAAATATTATGAATATACTAATTAATTGAAGCAACAAAGTATAACTGCGATGCCACCTAAAAGGAAAATATCTGCTGTGGGAGAAACTGCACAGCAAGTAGCAGCAAAAAGACGAAGGGCGGAGTGGGATAAAGCCAGACGACAAACTATAAATGATAACCAAATAGAATGAGATAGCCATGCAAATATGAGTTCCAAGCAAATTGCCTGTCTCAGAGAAAACACTCAAAGAACAAACAGAACAGAGGTAATATCATGTCAACGCCTACCAAGTCCAATTGGTAAAAGACTGAGATTTACACAAAAAATGTAGTACAGTGCATCCGGAAAGTATTCACAGCGCTTCACTTTTTCCACATTTTGTTGTGTTACAGCCTTATTCCAAAATGGAATAAATTAATTTTTGTCCTCAAAATTCTACACACAATACCCCATAATGACAACGTGTACAAAGTTTTTTTTGAGATGTTTGCAAATTTAATTACAAAAACAAACTAAAATAAACTAAAATATCACATGAACATAAGTATTCACAGCCTTTGCCATGAAGCTCAAAATTTAGCTCAGGTGCATCCTGTTTCCATTGATCATCCTTGAGATGTTCCTATAGCTTAATTGTAGTCCACCTGTGGTAAATTCAGTTGATTGGACATGATTTTGAAAGGCATACACCTGTCTATATAAGGTCCCACACTTGACAGTGCATTTCAGAGTACAAACCAAGCATGAAGTCCAAGGAATTATCTGTAGACCTCTGAGACAGGATTATCTCGAGGCACAAATCTGGGAAAGGGTACAGAAAAATATCTGCTGTTTTGAAGGTCCCAATGGCCTCAGTGGCCTCCATCATCCATAAATGGAAGAAGGTCGGAAACCACCAGGACTCTTCCTAGAGTTGGCTGGCCGTCTAAACTGAGTGATCAGGGGAGAGGGGCCACATTCAGGGAGGTGACCAAGAACCCGATGGTCACTCTGTCAGAGCTACAGCATTCCTCTGTGGAGAGAGGAGAACCTTCCAGAAGGACAACCATCTCTGCAGGAATCCACCAATCAGGCCTGTATGGTAGAGTGGCCAGACGGAAGCCACTCCTTAGTAAAAAAAATCACATGGCAGTCGGCCTGGAGTTTGCCAAAATGCACCTGAAGGGCTCTCAGACCATGAGAAACAAAATTCTCTGGTCTGATGAGACAAAGATTGAACTCTTTGGCGTGAATGCCAGGCGTTATGTTTGGAGGAAACCAGGCACTGCTCTTCACCAGGCCAATACCATCCCTACAGTTGAGCATGGTGGTGGCAGGATCATGCTGTGGGGATATTTTTCAGCGGCAGGAACTGGGAAACTAGTCAGGATAGAGGGAAAGATGAATGCAGCAATGAACAGAGACATCTTGGATGAAAACCTGCTCCAGAGCGCTCTTGACCTCAGACTGGGGCGACAGTTCATCTTTCAACAGGACAACAACCCTAAGCACACAACCAAGATATCAGAGCAGTAGCTTTAGGACAACTCTGTGAATGTCCTTGAGTGGCCCAGCCAGAGCCCAGACTTGAATCCGATTGAACATCTCTGGAGAGATCTGAAAATGGCTGTGCACCGCTTCCCATCCAACCTGATAGAGCTTGAGAGGTGCTGCAAAGAGGAATGGGTGAAACTACCCAAATACAGGTGTGCCAAGGTTGTGGCATCATATTCAAAAAGACTTGAGGCTGTAATTGCTGCCAAAGGTGCATCAACAAAGTATTGAGCAAAGGCTGTGAATACTTATGTACATATGATTTCTTAGTTTTTTGAGTTTTTTTAGAATTAAACTTACAAAGATTCAAAAAAACTTTGTACACGTTGTCATTATGGGGTATTGTGTGTAGAATTTTGAGGACAAAAATTAATTTATTCCATTTTGGAATAAGGCTGTAACATAACAAAATGTGAAAAAGTGAAGCGCTGTGAATACTTTCCGGATGCACTGTATATAAAGAAATATTTGTGAACTAGGAATTGTGTTAAGTTCTTTTTAATCATATAGTTGATTCTACATTCATGGGATAAATTAATTTGGTAACGGCATTTAACAGTTTCCAAAAAACAGTCCAAAATAATCTGTTATATTTTGTCCAGGACAAATTATATAATAAACAGTGTGGCTTATTTAAAGATCATAACTATCATGATTAATTTAACAGCATAACCCCATTTTATTATGCCATCTTCTTGAGCGATTCATCAATGCAGATAGTAAAACAGTAGAATACCTGTGCAAGTCATTTTTAACAACAATCAATATTGTAATGTTACTTTAGTAAAAACCCATTGTAAAGACAAAATGAGGAAGATAAAAGCCATTTTAAGATTCTGCAGGAAGAAAGCATGAACTAGAATAGGAGTAGGCAACGGGTGGCACTCCAGCTGCTGTGGAGCTACACATCCCAGCATGCCCTATCTGCAAAATTGTGGCAGGGCATGCTGGACATTTAGTTCTACAGGAAGCTGGAGTGCCACGTTACCAACCCCCATACTAAATAATAAAATCACTAGCTAATACATTGACTACCATCTTAAACACAAGTTAAGAGGGAAAAAGGAGTGTCATGTTCATCACAAAAAGCTATCAGCAGCACATAAACATTTTTTTTGCTTGATTCATTAACTTCAATGACAGTACTTTCCCTTTAGAAATAAATAGACAACGCCTGGTAGGAGCAACTTTAAATTACAATGACTCACAGACTTTTAATAAATAGTAGAATGGTTAACCAATCACTAAGTACAGATCAGTGCACGGACGTTTTAAGAGATGGGGGCTCATGTGCAGCATCCCCTCACCCCACCATGTAACGTCCCCAATACTTGTGGCTGCAACCACTGTGTATCAATGTGACTCCAACTATTCTTGCTCCCTGCAATGCTGTCATCTCTGTAACTGCACCATCTTCCCAAATACATCGCCGGAAAGATGGTGCCACCAGAAACAAGTATAGGGAGTAGCCACCACACGGACAAACTAGCTGATCTCTCAAAGGTGTCTTAGCACAGGGCCTCCCTTGACCTATGGGCTAATGTGCACCGCACACCCTGCACCCATTAACAATATTCGACTAAATCAGTGTAACCAGCGATTCCCAGTGATGAAATTCACTGAACATAAAAGAGGGAAGTAATCCCAAAACACTAACCATTTCATAGAAGTCAACTTTTAAAAATAATTTGGGATATTTACTGCCATGCACAGATATGGTCAGTGGAAATATATATACTGCAATGCTCAAGCACCTACAGTATGCCTCTCTCGATCTACCATTTCTGGTCAAGAGGTAGGGACGGAATCAGTATGACACACTGCCGGACATAAGCCTGGCTTACCTTCGTTCGGTATGCCGAGCGTGGGGATTTCGGTGGGTGGATAATGATAAGCGTTGGGATTTCAACGCCTATCATTAGTACCATGCCAGGATTTCACAGTCAGGAAGCTGTTGGTCGGCATTTCGACCGCTGGCTTCCTGACCGCATACCGTAGGGACACGTATAAACTCTACCATGGTCCATTTACAGAAAAATAAGATGATGACCATTTGTAAAGTTTTAGTTAAATGCAAGAGTGACATTACCTTCGTGCAGGCATTAGCAGCCAATTGATAACACAAGATTTATGTCATTTGTTTTCACTTGTGACACTTGTCTTTGAATGTTTCCAGCTTAATTAAAAGAGCTTGAAATGATTTTGGACAAGCTGGGTTTTCAATAAAAAGTGCCAATTTTCCTTTGCACTTCTAATGTCTTGATCTCTACGTGTCTTATACAAAAGGTACATGCATTTTTCATTACTTTATGCAGTAAAAATTAAATTTATTCTGAATTAGAGAAACATTTACTGCAGGATGAAAATAGAGTACATCATATTATATTGGCTCTTGTATTGATCCAAGTACAATACGGCAGAAAGTAATCTCCATATTATCAAATTTACATTCTAAAAATGACAATCTTTTAGAGAACATGATTTTAAAAGCCTCAAGAGAGATTTGCTGCCACCTAGTGGTTTCACTATATATTTTGATTAAAATGTCTCATTTAAAACATAAAGGGGCCTATTCATCAACACTAAATTAACGTTTTTAAGGACATTTACCTTAAATAACGTTATTTTAGTATTCATGAAGTATCTTAACGCAGGAGATATCACTGATATCTCCTGGTTAAGTTCCCTTGTGTCAATTTCCACTCTCCCCATACATTAGTACGCACACAAGCTTTGTGGGGAAAATTTTAGGGATATCGGTAGTCAATGAGGAGTTGTGTATTAAGATAATGGCATAAAGAAGCAGCAGTTACTACTGTAGTCCAGGGCCCATGTTCTCTCTAGACCCCAGCTACAGTACCATCTGTTTCATCTGCAAATCTGTGATATCAGCAGAGTAAACATACAGTATTTGCTGATATCTCAGATACTTCGACGGCAGGGCCTGGTGGAGTATGGACTACTATTCTGACTAACTTTTACATAGTGATGTGAGGTTGGCCGGCAGAGTATAGATCATGTGCTGTTCAATGCAGTAGAGGAGGTAAGTTAGGAATGGAGACTACTACTATTTTATTTGTGCAAAGGTGGAGGATCTTTGTCAGTGCAACATCCTTTGCTCTATGTATTACAGCATTAGAGAGACTGCATTACGGTAATTTTCAGGTGGTTTAGACAGGGCCCTGGTTCAGATTTTACACCAGACCCACAATCTATTAACACAATTTATGGTGTATTACAAACAAGCACCTACAACAACTGTTTTTGGGTCAAGTTGGAGTTTTAGCAGGGGTTACAGTGGGCCGAAATTGCGTTCCGTCACATCTATTTGGAGACAGAACCAGTTCCGCCTCCTCCAGGTTACCTCAGCCCGGCGCCGCAGGGAGGTTCCATTTGCCCGGCGCCCACTGAGACTTTGTTACACGCGGGCGCATGGCTCCTTCCCCACAGCGCAGCCGGAGTTCACTCCTGAGCTCCGTGTACTGGCTCCCACAGTGTGCAACTGTGCACTATGCTAAAAACGTCATGATGTCATGACGTCTCTCCCATAGTTCCAAGGAGCAGCCAGGCGAACAGGACAGCAGCGGACACAGGAGCAGGACTTAAGGTAAGTATTGTGTGGGGTTTTTGTGTGTGCGCGGAACTACTACAGGGGGCATTAATATAGGAGGCACTGCTTCTACAGGGGGCATTACTATTGAAGGCATCACTACAGCAGGCACTACTATAGAGTGCACTACTTCTACAGGAGGCATTACTATTGGGGCATTACCACTGGGGGCACTACTACAGGGGCATTACTACTGAAAGCACTGCATAATATGCACCGCTGCTGGGGGCATCACTACTGTGGGCTCTGCATAAGGGGCACTACCACTGTGGGCACTGAACAAGGGACACTATTACTGTGGGCAGTATGTGTATTAGGGGCACTACTACTGTGGGCATTGTGTATAAGGGGCACTGCTTTGAATTGGGAATACTATTGTGTGACCATGCTCCTTTCTTTTCAGAACATGCCCCTTTTTGGCACGCTGTTCCTTTATTAAAGAAGCGCCGGGGGAGTGGCCCGCATGACCAGCATCGCTACATAGACTGATGGCAGCAGTACTGTCACCCACCACTCACACCTGTGCACACAGTGACATTATCTGCTATGTAGACTATTCGAATGAAAGGGGGCTTCAAAGCACCTCCCCCCACCTCTTACCAGCAGCACACATGGTGCCACACCTATCTCTTAGATTGATGACGTCAATAAATCTTGTTTTTGTTATTGCTCAGCTTTAATTTGATGGCTCAAGATGAAAAAGTGCAGGTTATGATGCTGTTTTCATTAAATTTGGTTCATTAGTTTTTGCGCCAACTTGGAACAAACAGACAGACATAACGCTCTTATAATTTACGTATAGTTCAACAAACAATATACTATAAACAATGCTAATGTAACCCCTCCTCAGCTCCCAATCAAATTTTACACACCAAAGGGGATAAAATATGGATCTGGGGGTTTAGAGAACTTGCTGTTAAGAAGTTCCTGCAGTAAAACATTGTTTGACCTCTCAATCAGTTTAGGAATATCTAAAAATCATGACAAAATCTGCAAAAGGGAAGCAAAAATCATGGGTGTATCTAGTGTATTATGGGTGCAGGGTGTGAGGTGCAGAGGCCCACACCACAAACACAGCACCAATAGACTATGCTTACCTTTCTGCTGACACCAAACACAGCACCAATAGACTATGCTTACCTTTCTGCTGACACCACAAACACTGCACCAATAGACTATGCTTACTTTTCTGCTGATACCACAAACACTGCACCAACAGACTATGCTTACCTTTCTGCTGATACCACAATCACTGCACCAATAGACTATGCTTACCTTTCTGCTCACACCACAATCACTGCACCAACAGACTATGCTTACCTTTCTGCTGATACCACAATCACTGCACCAATAGACTATGCTTACTTTTCTGCTGATACCACAATCACTGCACCAATAGACTATGCTTACCTTTCTGCTGACACCACAATCACTGCACCAATAGACTATGCTTACCTTTCTGCTGACACCACAATCACTGCACCAATAGACTATGCTTACCTTTCTGCTGATACCACAAACACTGCACCAATAGACTATGCTTACCTTTCTGCTGACACCACAATCACTGCACCAATAGACTATGCTTACCTTTCTGCTGACACCACAATCACTGCACCAATAGACTATGCTTACCTTTCTGCTGATACCACAAACACTGCATCAATAGACTATGCTTACCTTTCTGCTGACACCAAACACAGCACCAATAGACTATGCTTACCTTTCTGCTGACACCACAAACACTGCACCAATAGACTATGCTTACCTTTCTGCTGATACCACAAACACTGCACCAACAGACTATGCTTACCTTTCTGCTGATACCACAATCACTGCACCAATAGACTATGCTTACCTTTCTGCTCACACCACAATCACTGCACCAACAGACTATGCTTACCTTTCTGCTGATACCACAATCACTGCACCAATAGACTATGCTTACTTTTCTGCTGACACCAAACACAGCACCAATAGACTATGCTTACCTTTCTGCTGATACCACAAACACTGCACCAATAGACTATGCTTACCTTTCTGCTGATACCACAAACACTGCACCAACAGACTATGCTTACCTTTCTGCTGATACCACAATCACTGCACCAATAGACTATGCTTACCTTTCTGCTGATACCACAATCACTGCACCAATAGACTATGCTTACTTTTCTGCTGACACCACAATCACTGCACCAATAGACTATGCTTACCTTTCTGCTGACACCACAATCACTGCACCAATAGACTATGCTTACCTTTCTGCTGACACCACAATCACTGCACCAATAGACTATGCTTACCTTTCTGCTGATACCACAAACACTGCACCAATAGACTATGCTTACCTTTCTGCTGACACCACAATCACTGCACCAATAGACTATGCTTACCTTTCTGCTGACACCACAATCACTGCACCAATAGACTATGCTTACCTTTCTGCTGATACCACAAACACTGCATCAATAGACTATGCTTACCTTTCTGCTGACACCACAATCACCGCACCAATAGACTATGCTTACCTTTCTGCTGATACCACAAACAGTGCATCAACAGACTATGCTTACCTTTCTGCTGACACCACAATCACCGCACCAATAGACTATGCTTACCTTTCTGCTGACACCACAATCACTGCACCAATAAACTATGCTTACTTTTCTGCTGACACCACAATCACCGCACCAATAGACTATGCTTACCTTTCTGCTGATACCACAAACAGTGCATCAACAGACTATGCTTACCTTTCTGCTGACACCACAATCACCGCACCAATAGACTATGCTTACCTTTCTGCTGACACCACAATCACTGCACCAATAGACTATGCTTACTTTTCTGCTGACACCACAATCACCGCACCAATAGACTATGCTTACCTTTCTGCTGATACCACAAACACTGCACCAATAGACTATGTTTACCTTTCGGTATGCTTACCTTTCTGCTGACACCACAAACACTGCACCAATAGACTATGCTTACCTTTCGGCTGACACCACAATCACTGCACCAATAGACTATGCTTACTTTTCTGCTGATACCACAAACACTGCACCAATAGACTATGCTTACCTTTCTGCTGATACCACAAACACTGCACCAATAGACTATGTTTACCTTTCGGTATGCTTACCTTTCTGCTGACACCACAAACACTGCACCAATAGACTATGTTTACCTTTCGGTATGCTTACCTTTCTGCTGACACCACAATCACTGCACCAATAGACTATGCTTACCTTTCTGCTGATACCACAAACACTGCATCAATAGACTATGCTTACCTTTCTGCTGACACCACAATCACTGCACCAATAGACTATGCTTACCTTTCTGCTGACACCACAAAAATTGCAGGGGAAATAAGGTGCCAGCGCCATTTTCCTGGAGATGTGCGCATGCATATTAGACTTTGACCAGTGCTACTTGATGCATATGCCGGCAAGCCAGGGGTGCACACATGGACACAACAAAAGGGCCTCTCCTCTTATAAAAATGCATCTGGTCAAGACTAAACTAGAAAGACTGTATATGCAGAAATTTACACCTCTCACATGGTCTGTCCCACTGCAATACTTCATTTGTATAATTTTCCTCTACTCTCTAAAAGTACTTGGGTACAAACAAAATTAGCTAACTTTTGTTGACAAATAGTAAATCTCAATGACAAAATAGAATATAACCTATATTTTAATCACGTACTGTAACACCTCACTATTGATCAGTCTTTATGTCTGATGGGTACAGGTGAATCGGGATACTTGAAGTGCTTTAATACCTTACAGCATACTTGTCAAGTTCAGCAACTCCCTCCCTGGGACTCTATACCTATAGCACATAATTAGTGTTCCCCTGGCATTGTACTTTGTAAATTTAATATAAAACTGCACACCCTACAACCCTTCCCAAGTATAATTATCTAGAATAAAGTAAATTCTCTTCTGACGTGTTCACGTTTGGTAATGGATTCTGTTTTGTCCCTGTACAAAGCCCCAATGTTAGTTTCTTGGTATGTTTTGTGATTGCGGATATCTCTACATATACTCAGGGTGTGCTCTATGCAGGGGCCGAGGGATTGGGGGGGGGAGAAGGGGGAGCGGGTACTGGTTATACTCTATTGGATGTGTATATTCTATATCTATCTATCTCTATACATAATATATATATAACCAGCAATAAGAAAAAAAAAAATGTGGACCTTACAGAGTCCGAACTACAAGCCCCTGTCATTTCCACAGCGTCGGGCATTGCCTGGCAACATACATGCTCACACTGTTGGAGGTGTGCAGGGACGGGATGACGTCATTTCCAGACATCTATTCTGAGTGTACACAGTCGTCCTTCTGCTATATTAGGAGGGGTAAGTTAATTTCTTTTCTTGCTGTAGGATTCTACTTTGCTACTATTGCTGTGTGTCTTGACAAAGGTGCCGACGAGCACGAGACGTCGACATGGATATATTTTCTTAGATTTTCAATACAGTATTTTTTGCATCAAAAGACCTGGAGTGCCGTTCCATTTTTTGTGGAATCTATTTATATAGACAAAAGTCCAGGAATGATGAGGTTTGTCCATGCAACATGACGTTTTGCCTCTTTCTGAGTCCTGTTTTTTGGAGTGAAAAATCAGAACCCGGCGTGCAAATTCGAACCTATCCGAGCCTGCACATCCCTAATATATATACATACATATATACACACATACATACACAAACACACATATACATTAATATATCTATATGTAAATATGTGTGTATTGGACAGACAGCCTGCAACCACTCTCTGCATTTCAGTCAGCAAGTGGTCAGTATCTGGGCGCCGTTAAAAAAAACAAACAAAAAAAACATGTATTTGTGTCCAAAAAGCAAGTGAGCAATATCTGGGAGGCGCTGATATCTTTGCCCAGCCAGCAAATGGGATTAGTTGTCTGTGTTTAAAAAGCAAGCGAGAACTATCTGGAAAGGGTCCCAAACATGCTGTGGCCACACCCCTTCAACGCATACTTGCCGACATTCAGCTCCCTCCTTCCGGGAGGGAGCTGAATGCCTGCATTCTGTGGGGGGCGTGGCCGGACTGTGATGCCGTTTTGGGGGCTGGGGGCGTGACCGCCCAATCGCGTCATCGTGGCCCCGCCCCCTCTTCACAATGCCGGGAAAAGGGCATTGTAAAGCAGGGGGCGGAGCCTCGATGACGCGATTCAGCGGGGGGTTTTACTAGTAGTCTGGGGGGGTAGGCGGCAGCCGGGAGGCTTGCCTGCCTTTCCGGGGGGTCGGGAGCGGCACTCGATATTCGGGAGGCTCCCGACCAAATCGGGAAGGTAGGCAAGCCTGTTTCAACGGGGGCCCCGGGAAGTTGCTGTAGCGGGGCCCAAGATCTCTCTTGGCACAAATGTCTAAATATATTATTCCCTTTTCTTGCAATACCTCTCTCTAGTTTAAAAGCTGGACTGCTGAGTTTATCCCTCAGACATTCAATTTATCTTGTTTTCTTTGAAAACAATACACTATCTTTATGTAGACATATCCTCTAGTTTGAAATGTCTTCCCAAAATGCAACTTAATAATTTCTCTTTACAGAACCATGTTGCTCTGACATGTAACATCATCACTGGAAATTGTTTTGTGAACAGTTACTTATATTTTATAAAAAAAAAAGTCAGACTCACCTCATGTTTCCTGCTATAAGAAGACAAAGATTGTAGATATGGGAGAAGATGAAGAGGAAAAGTATTGTGCTAAAAAACATGGTCATCCATGAGCCATGGTCATCTCTAAACACCTTCAGCCGTAGTAAGTGACCTGCAAAAGAAATATTTCTTATTTTTAGGTTGCATACTTCTTTTTTCAGATAATGAACCATCCAGCTATACAGGCAGACATGCAGGCACACAGCATCTTTTGTGCGATCATGCACCTATTTTCCTGTAACTCCCCAAATTCAACTAATATGGGTGTATTGGGACATTCTTAAGCTGGCCACGCATCTAAAGATTATCTGTCCAACCATCCAACTTGTTGATTGGTTGGAATGAAAATCTGGTAATGTATGGGAGTAAAGGATGATCAGCAATTTGCTCCTAAATGCCAGAAAACAGTTGAAGATGGTCGTTCAGACAAGTCTGTTAAATGTTTGATCTAAACAATTTGTTCAAACAGTTTTTGTCCATTTTCCAGAGTTTGGGAGCAAATTGCTGATTGTCAGTTACTCCCATTCCTTACCAGATTTTCATTCCAACCAATCAACAAGTTGGCTGGTTGGATGTAAGTTGGTCTAGTGTGTGGCCAGCTTAAGGCTAGATGTATTAAGGCGCTGTGTATGGCACCCACACGCAAATACATATGTTCATACAGTGGAGAGTGCACCTCAAGTGGGGTAGCCCCCACTTAATGAGCCCCACAAATTACTTCAGTTTTACACATTAATGAAGGTGCTGAAGATTGGCCAGTACATTCAGTGGTGACATCCTTTGCATCATAACAGGCTGGCTTTACATTGGAAGCAAAGCATACTTGCCTACTTTTGAAAAAGCTTTTCAGAGAGATTGGGAAAGCCACACCTATGAGTGTGGTGGTAAAGTGAACGTGTACTGCTACATCTGAGAGGCGTGCCATACAAACAACTTGCATCCAAATGTACAAATGTAAACCAAGCCCCAAAGCCGTTAGTAAGATCTACTTGTTGATAAAAAAACAGTGATCCTTTTTAGGGCTTTCTTATTTACAGATGTGTCCAAATACATCTATCCTCCATACGCTACAAGTCGCGCCACACAACGCCAGAGAGCTGTGCGCCTCGGTAGCGATGAGCACTTTTTGTGCGACTTTTTAACTTGAAATGCGTCTTATTCATACAGTGATGCAGTGGCGCAATTTCATCCTAGATGCCCGGATGCAAGTTAAAATTTGGTGCCCCCCCCATCACAGACGCTGACACTGTAATATAGCAGTTCGCAAGCAGATACACCCGCAGTTGCATACAGTATATAGCCATGCCATGGAGGAGTGAGACAGAGTTGTGGGTGAGGGGAGGCACCGAACGTGTCACACTGACAAAAGAAGCTGCTGAGGAGCAGCAACACCAATGAGCAAGGACAGGGCTATAGATAGACGGAGGCGGCAGCTGACGGTCTGATACGGAGCTCTCCACTAGTGTATGGTGGCTTCTCAGGTGCCGGGTAGAAGTGACAAGTACTGGGCGGCCGTGCCGGGGACATAGTTAAAGCCCTAAGAGCCATATTCAATTTGAGCTGAGCCGCGTTAAGTTAACGCGGCCCGGACTTATCGCCGACTTCGCCTGTTTTGTAGGCATTAAAGTATCGCGCGCGTGCACGCTTTACCCCGTATTCAACTTCAAAGTACGCGTAAACGGCACCCGGCGATACTAGCGGAAAGTACAGTCATTTTTGGGGAAATCAGCCTGTCACTCCCCAAATGATGCTCTGACATGGGGGTTCACTATGGTACCCCCCGATTTGGCTTGCTGAAGGTATTTGGTGTTTCTAAATGGGCTCAATATCTGCTAAATAGCGTTTTCTATACCTGATGCAGAATAGTATTTAGGAGTATTTTTTCCAGAAAATAAGTTATCCCAGCAAATTTGGGGCACTTGAAAATGGGGGTCAGCATATTTAAAGTTGAAAAAAATCGTGAAAACTCCACCTGCCGCAAGCACCTGCAATCAAAAAAACATTTGGGACATACTTGGGGATCCCCCCAGAGTCAAGTTAGCTAGTTTTTAAGTTTGTACCCCAACATTTTTTTTCACCCCCTTTTTCAAAGTAAGTTTTTGGAGTGTCCTTAAGTTTTTTTTTTTTTGACACAAATTACCTTTGGGGGACTGTCTGAAGGCTGCATGGGGGTTCCCGCAATGTTGCACCCCAAAACCCCAATTCTGCACCTTTTTTCGCCTGCCATTCATAGGCGATACTTTACCGCCTATTACATTGCATTGACTTTCAAACTGAATACGGTGTAAAACCAAAACCAGCGATAATGACGTTGTCGAAGCCGGATGATTGGCTGAGACCTAAATTGTAAAATTAAAATCTGCACGACGCCATTTTATGTTACCCCTGATGACGCCATTTTGCATCGTCAGCCTGAAACCATTGTTTGCGATGCTATTATTAGCATTGTGTGATTACATTGCGACCGCATATTGTTAAAAGTCCTACCATACCCCATACGCACATTAAATCATACATATAATATATAAGACGCACAGCGCACAGTTGCGCTGTTTATTAAAGCACTCTGCACATAAAATGCACCACGCATAGTAGCGACTGTACTATACCCCATGTACAGCGCTGTTATGATTATTAGCGTCGTGCGTCTGCCACTGCCCCAGGTTAAAAGTCCTCATTATACGAATACGTACATTACAACATGTAATATGAACAACCCCGCAAAGCATGTACCATGGTGTACTCCACAAACACGTAGACGCACAACGCATACTAGCGTCTTTTCTCAATATCCCCACACTGACACATAAAGGTTTCCTAGCATTAAGGTTAATATGAAAGGTTTTATATGTTATCAAGTCTATTGCGAAATACATATGTTTGATATCTAGGGTTTAGTACATGATAAGCAGACCCTGTTTGGTGCCATTCTAAACCACTGTTTATTGACAGATCTCCGTTTCCATCGGCAAGGCGATCGCAACATGTGTCTGCAAATTAAGGATCATAGAGAGATAGGCATTGTAATGTACTCTGTAATGTAATGTAATGTTTATTAGCCAGTTTAGACTTGTTCTTCGGCGGGAAAACGGACACAAAGGGCTGTTGGAGGCTGAACTATTACAATACAAACTGACCTATGAACTGCATCGTAACAGAAGAACCAGGTGGAAGAACCAATGGGATTATGCCAAGTTGTTCTATTGTATTGCCTATCTCTGCAAGGGTTTAAATGCAAGCACCCTGGATCTGGTAGTTAGTCATCTTTCTTTTTCTGTTGTCGGAGGTTTCATAGTTGATGCCGGGAAATCTGGATCCAGAGCGCATGCGTATGTATCGACTGTACCTTGTATAAATTTTACGCTAATTGTATTATAGATCAAGGCGTGTAACTATCTGCTTTTATGTGAATAATAACTTTTGTGCTTTGGAACCACACTCAAAGTCTGGAAAGCGATTATTTCATAAGCGTACGCAAAGCTAAATAGCGACTTTATGGTATAGAGGTTAAATAGGAATTCATAACGTCATCGGCGGAAACTTAACGCGTATCCGGACTTAACGCTTCAAATTGAATACGGGCCTAAGTGGGGTGAATATATTGTGGGCAATGGAGGAGGTGCCCCTTCAGTGCTGGAGCCCGGCGGCAGGCGCCTCCATGGTCTCCCATAGTTCTGCCCCTGCAGTGATGTGAATAGCTAGCACAAGCAGCTTCTGTTGATTAAAATGATATGCAGCATGCCTATGTTTTTTGTGCGACTGTGGGTGTATCTGCATGTGAAACGCTATGATACAGTGTTACAGCCGCTATCACTGAAATGTAGCATTTTGCATGCAGATACACCCGCAGATGCACAGAGAATGTAGGCATGCTGCATATAATTTTAATCAGCAAAAGCTGCTTGTGCTATCTATTCACATCCCTCTGTAAGAAGACGCATTTGAAGGTAAAAAGTAGCACAAAAAGTCATGCCAAGGCATGGCATGATTAGAAGGGCTGTTTAATGCGCAAGGAGGCTAGATGTATGAGGACACATCTGTATTATATATTATATAACGGGCATTCATTTGAAAAAGCCGATATATTGTGAGAGCATCGGCGGGTGTGTACCCCTGATATGTCTCTGAATGACATCGTCCACAGACATATCGAATCTGGCAGATATATCTGCAGATATACTTGCACGGGGACTGACCGCTAAATTGGGTGGGCAAATTGAAATGCCCGCCCAGTTGTGATGTCAGGGAACACACATCAAGCGGCTTGATCGGTAAGTCTGTATGGCTTACATGATCGGCCGCTGTATGTGTACAATGTTTAAGTGTCCAAGAGAAACCTTATATGAAAATGTATGTAGCCATAGGGATCATTGTGCCTGAATGTAAATCTTTCCGATTTCTTTTTTGCCCCCAAGTATATAACAGCTACATAATGGGGGTAAGGTGCAATCAGGGAGATTGCTAGGCTCTTCAGGAAATCAGGGAGATTGCTCCTATTTCAGGGAGTCTCCTTGACAATCAGGGAGAGTTGGGCAAGAATAAAGCAAAGTACATGTTGAAAACACCAATGTAATAAATACAGATGAGTCCACATACATCTATCCTCTGTATGCTACAAGTCGCGTTACACGACGCATGAGCGTCGTGCAACACGGCAGTGCTGAGCATCTTTTCGTGCAACTTTTTCCCTTAAAATACATGTTATTTTCAAAATAATGCAAATATGACGAATAAGCAGCTTATGCTGATTAAAATGATGTGGCATGCCTATATCCTGTGTGCGACTGCATCTGCATGGGAAATACTATGTTACAGTGTCACAGCCACTGACACTAACGTAGCATTTTGCATGCAGATACAGCCGCACACAGCATATAGGTATGCTGCATATCTTTTTAATCAGCATAAGCTGTTTACAGGTCCTATTCGCATAGCTTTGCGAATAGGACGCACAAGGGAAAGTGTCTCACAAAAAGACGCTTGGCACTACCAAGTCGTGCCAAAGCATGGTGCGACTAGAAGGGCTGTTTAACACGCAAGGAGGCTAGATGTATGTGGACACATCAGTAAAAAGTTAATTGTGACAACTAAATAATAAATGAGAAAGAGTGTGTCTGTCCTTTATGCAACAAATTTGGAAGGGTAGGGTCGTTTGACCAGGATTAGGTTTTTGCCTAGTTTGAAATTAGTCTGGGTTAAACACTGTCACACAATCCCTAAAAATTGGGACACTCAAATTACACAGAGGCAGCTCGGGCACCATTGCAGCCACACCCCTTGCACCCATGATAGCCACTGTTTGCATGCATGCTAGCAAACAGTGGGGTCCTTTTCAGGATCAATGTAATGGGGTTATAGCAGTGGTTCCCAAACTTTTTTTTTATCACGGTGCCCTAGAGTATCAGCATTGTTTTCACGGCACCCCTAACCCAAAAGTTTGTTATTGAGAAATTCAGAAAAAATTTAATAAAGTTGTAAAGTGAAGTAAATGGTGCTCATCTGTCATCCTTAGGTTTGGTTATTGGACAGGTTTGTGCTTCTGTTTGTTACATATTTACATTACATTGACCATAAATAATTTGATGCTGGACCACCATCCTGAGGCACCCCTGCAAGTGTCCCGAGGCACTCCAGGGTGCCATGGCACACAGGTTCAGAACCACTGGGTTATAGACAAGGACAATGTAAACAAATAATGGCTGCAGGCGAGCTTCAGGGTCCAGTCTTCAACCCGAGCAACGCCGGGTATCCCAGCTAGTATGTAATAAAGACAGCTACAATATCACTTTACCCTCAAAACTAAAATTACATTTTCACATAACCTCTGCAATGTGGCAGTAAATGTCCATAGATTAGAAAAAAAAAAAGCCCTGATCTCAACATCTGAGTCTGTCTGAGATTACATGAAGAGACAGAAGGATTTGAGCAAGTCTACATCCACAGAAGATCTGTGTTTAGTTCTCCAAGAGGTTTGGAACAACCTCAAAACTGTGTTACTGTATCACCTGTTTGGTATGATAGGTTAATCATACACCTGACTATAATCCTACAAAATCCCTGACTTTGTCAAGTGTACCTAGAAGATTTGATGTTGTTTTGAAGGCAAAGGTTGGTCACACCAAATACTGATTTGATTTAGATTTCTCTTCTGTTCATTAACTTTGCATTTTGTTAATTGACAAAAATAAACTATTAACACTTCTATTTTTGAAAGCATTCTTATTTTGCAGCAGTTTTCACACACCTGCATACAACTTTTGCACAGTACTGTATATACCATAAACTCGCTAACTGTGTACCCTGTACATTTACCCAATGTTACCTGCATCACTGAATCAACCACAAACCAAATCAGGGCCGTAAGTACGAGTGGGCAACCAGTACCACCGCACAGAGGGCCTGATTCAGACCCGGTAGCTAAGCTGCGCTCGCTCGCTGCCAAAAGGGGCCGGGTATGCAAATCCCACGATCGCACTGTCTGGCTTAAGGACGCCCTCTATATTTTAGAGGGCGACGGCAGTAAGCGTACGCTGGAGTATAAAGCCGCTCACCTCTTAGAACGTCATCTCCAGGAAGTGTGTGTTTAATTGGGAACATCGACACCCATCGGAAATGCACGCAGCACTTGAGGAAACCCCTTCCTCACGGCAAGCACTGCGATCAATTCGGGCAAAAAAACAACCAGGTGACATGTTCAATGACGCTACTTTGCTAATTATGCACACCCATTAAACTTCGTTTTGACGCTCAGATACGCCTGCATTCGCACATCCACTCCCCCGTTCACAGGCACCTACCCGTCACCACCCACAAACGGCGCTGTCACTCAAAGTAGCGTCCAGTCTGTGTACTACGAGCGCACGATTCCTGGCCGCAGTGACTGGTTCAAGCATGCGCAGATGTGCGATAATCACCCCTAGCGAGCGCAGCTTAGCGACCGGGTCTGAATCAGGCCCAGAGTGCAGGATTCTGTGGGTGGCACTATCACTGCCCCAAGGCCGAAACCCACCAACCTAACCCGCCACTGCAAACTATAATGCTGGGCGCTCCGCTGCGATTTATGCTAGCAGTGCACCTGGCTTTTCACCACTTCATCTCCAGGCTGCTTTGTAGCCATGGAGGGACAGCCATCCAGATTGCTTATAACCAGCAAGTACGGCCCCTTGGGATTTGTAGTTGCTGAGGCTGGCTTACTTAATAGTGCAGCGATCCCATCAGACTACAACTCCCAGCAAGCAGTGCACCACAAGCTCTTGGGCACTCAGCCTGTCCTGCACACAGTGCATTATCCTGCCACAACCAGTGTGTTGCCCAAGGATGGTGCACCCTCGGGCAGATCCATCTAATTCTCTATAGATCCCAGCGCTCCCCATCACATCAGCTCTCTGTTACTGCCTTCAACCTGTGATGCATGCATTGTGGAGGTGCACCTAATAGACACATATATGGAGGGTGATTATTATTATATATATATATATATATATATATATATATTGTGATAGGATTACTGGTAAAGTGGTCTGTGACAGGGACATTTATCCCAGATTCCTGTCTCATGTGTTTTAAATCCCCAGGAGAAAGTCTGCAGTGTAGCAGGCTTGAGTTTCGGCTTTTTGAAAAGCCGGTTTGGGACCTAGGGGTTGTGGGTGAGAGAAGAGGGAGGGCTCCACCCACGGCCACTCCAGGTTTTGGTTCTCGCAGCCTGGTAACAGGCTTGTTAGGGTTTCCACCTGAGTGGCCAATATAAGCCTAGTGTGTTGAGGGCTGATTGTCTCACCTGGGAGAGCAGACAGGGAGTTTGCTCAGAGACACTGTGAAAACCTAACTGTGAGTGCTGTGCTGTGCCTTGGTTGCTGGTGAGGGCATTAGGCCCTGCCAGGTTCTGGTAGTGAGGGAACTACCTGTGAAGTTAGTGCCCCGACAGGGCTAGGATTTATGTTTATGTTTTCTTTATGTTATTTCTGTTTTGCACAATAAAGACTGGCGCCGACCAGCTTGTACTCGAATCCAGTCTGGCGTACTGTTTCCCGGCTGCTGTGTGTGTGTGTAAGGAAGGAGTCCTCTACCCAGGAGAGGGACCCCTAATCTGACTGGGTCACAATATGGTGGAGAATGCGGGCACCACACACACTGAAGTTGCAGCAAGAGGAAAACTTTCCATTTAAAAATTAAAGGTACAGACACCCAATTTGTGAGTGTGGAAATAACACTGTGTCCTTGGAGTCCCATAGAGGAGGCGTCAGCCAATGCTCAGAGAGGCAAGGTTCAGCTTCCAACCTACACCCCAGGACAAAATGGAGGACATTATTAAGGCCTTGCTCCAAGCTAGAGCAGCTCAGCAGGAATCTACCAGGGCTCAGCAGGAAGCTACAGCAGCTCAGCAGGAGACTAACAGACTTCAACAGGTCTCCATTGAGGAAAACAGCCAGGCCATAAAAGAGGTGATACAGCACCTGGTCGCCCGACCCAGCGATGTTAATACTGGTCCTCCCACCCCCACTCACTCACTCCGTACGAGCCAGTCACTTCCTCCAAAAGATGACTTCGGGCGATGATGTGGAGGCCTATCTCGCCGCATTTGAAAGAATGGCCGAAAGGGAGAGTTGGCCCAAGGAGCAGTGGGCAAGTCTGGTGGCACCTTTTTTGTCTGGGGAGCCACAAAAGGCCTATTTCGACTTATGCCTGGCTGATGCCAAGGACTATAAAAAACTAAAACAGGAGATCCTAACTCGCTTGGGAGTCACCTCCTTTGTTCGTGCCCAACGGGTCCACCGCTGGGAGTTCCATATGGACAAGCCTCCACGTTCACAGATGCATGACCTCGTCCATCTGTCCTCAAAATGGCTACAGCCCGAGACGCTGACGGGACCACAGATCGTGGAAAGGGTCGTGATGGACCGGTACCTGCGATCGTTACCTGTGACTCTGCGCAAGTGGGTGAGCCATGCCTGACCCTAAGTCCGCGGACCAGTTGGTCGAGCTGGTGGAGAGGTACGTGGCGGCTGAGGAGCTGATGAGTATGCCCCACCGAGCCCCGATGGCGCACCGGCGAACTCGGACAGACACTAGTAAGACTGTTCCAGGGGAGAAGGGTGCTGGGCGGTGGAATGTATCTAAGATTGAGGGTGTAGAACCTGGAGACAAGCCTGCCAGGCCATGAAGGTTCTTGCCCCGTAAACGACTAGACATTAATATGATTCAGTGTTTCCGGTGTGGTGACTTCGGCCATATTTCCGCTAATTGTTCACTTACAACTGAACCTATGCAATGTGATACTGCTCATGTCTACCGCAGGGGGTCTTTCTTTGCACAGACAGCCTGTACGGCTGACCGGCAGGCTGTGACTGATAAGCACATGTGTGTACTCACTGTAGATGGCAACCGAGTAGAGGCACTGTTAGACTCTGATAGCTTGGTGACACTTATAAAAGCTGAGCTGGTGAACCCTTTGAGGCGTAAGGGGAAAAATCTGTTGGTGTGACCTGCATACATGGGGATGCTCGATATTATGTTACTGCCGAGGTGAACATCGAGACACCATGTGGTTCTGCTATAGTTTCTGTGGGTTTGGTGCCTGGTCTGATGTACGATGCAATATTGGGGAAAGACTTTGCTCACTTCTGGAAGTTGTGGGAAAGCAGTTTTGTTCCAGAAGTGAACACCCCCGATCCATTTGAGAAGGTTGTCGATGTAGTGGAGGAGGGAGTTTCTTCTGAGTCAGAGTTATTCCCTTTTACTACTATGATTGGCGAACTAGAGAACGCGGAGCGTGACGGTGGCCCGCCAACTGATGTGCCTCCCATTGAGGTGGGACGTGTTGTTGGGCCAGGTGATCGTCTGCCTGATTTAGAGGTCAGAAGAGAGGTCTTTGCAGTTGAATGACCCTACTTTGGTAAAAGCCAGGGAGAATGTAAAAGTAGTTGATGGTAAACCTGTAGACCCTGATAGTCCTTTGTCCTATCCCCACATGGCAATGTGTCAGGATTTGTTATATCAGGTGACTAAGAAGGGGGAAGATATTGTGGAACAACTAATAGTTCCCAAAGCCTACAGAAGAACAGTGTTGGATCTGGCCCATGGTCATATAACGGCAGGCCATCTAGGGGTAGAGAAAACCACTGAGCGAATAATGCAGAGGTTTTTCTGGCCCGGGCTTCATAAAGAGGTGTCTGACTTTTGCGCATCCTGCCCTGAGTGTCAGTATCATGCTCCCAGGCCACATTTTAAGGGTCCACTACTTCCAGTGCCTATTATAGAGGTGCCGATAGTAAGAGAGCACCTGGAACCGGCTCAACAGGCACGGCAGAGGGTATACAACCGCAATGCTCGGTTACGCAGCTTTGCTCCTGGGGACAGAGTGTTAGTGTTGGTTCCCACTGTGGAAAATAAACTTTTGGCTAAATGGCAAGGGCCCTTTGAAATCTTAGAAAGAGTGGGACAGGTCAATTACAAAGTTTACCAGCCGGGGAAAAGAAAGCCGGAACAGATATACCATATAAATCTGTTAAAGCCCTGGAAAGATAGAACGGTACTGTCGGCCGTCCGAGCCCCTCCAGTAAATCCAGGGCCCTTAGTTCCCGAAGTGACAGTGGCAAAAACCCTGTCGGCAATTCAACAACGAGAGGTCAAGGAGTTTCTGGTCAGAAATAGGGTGCTGTTCTCTGACGTACCTGGGAAAACCTCGGTCGTTAAACATGACATCATCACTGATCCAGGGGTTAAAGTTAATCTAAAGCCCTATAGGTTACCAGAAGCACCAAGAGAATCGGTGTCGAAAGAAATTAAAAATATGCTAGAGTTAGGGGTTATTGAAGTATCACATAGTGAATGGTCAAGTCCCATTGTGTTGATTCCAAAGCCCGACGGGAGTGTGCGTTTCTGCAATGACTTCCGAAAGTTGAACAGGGTTTCAAAATTCGATGCCTACCCGATGCCACAGTGGAGAAGGAGGCGTTGGCCATAAAGTGGGCGTTAGGGGCCTGTTGTCTAAAGCAGACGCGTTGTCACGCGGTCATTGTTTGGGGGCTTCAGTTGTTCCGCCCGATAGGTCGAAACAAAGGGGGGGGATATGTGATAGGATCACTGGTAAAGTGGTCTGTGACAGGGACATTTATCCCAGATTCCTGTCTCATGTGTTTTAAATCCCCAGGAGAAAGTCTGCAGTGTAGCAGGCTTGAGTTTCGACTTTTTGAAAAGCCGGTTTGGGACCTAGGGGTTGTGGGTGAGAGAAGAGGGAGGGCTCCACCCACGGCCACTCCAGGTTTTGGTTCTCGCAGCCTGGTAACAGACTTGTTAGGGTTTCCACCTGAGTGGCCAATATAAGCCTAGTGTGTTGAGGGCTGATTGTCTCACCTGGGAGAGCAGACAGGGAGTTTGCTCAGAGACACTGTGAAAACCTAACTGTGAGTGCTGTGCCTTGGTTGCTGGTGAGGGCATTAGGCCCTGCCAGGTTCTGGTAGTGAGGGAACTACCTGTGAAGTTAGTGCCCCGACAGGGCTAGGATTTATGTTTATGTTTTCTTTATGTTATTTCTGTTTTGCAAATAAAGACTGGCGCCGACCAGCTTGTACTCGAATCCAGTCTGGCGTACTGTTTCCCGGCTGCTGTGTGTGTGTGTAAGGAAGGAGTCCTCTACCCAGGAGAGGGACCCCTAATCTGACTGGGTCACAATATATATATATATATATATATATATATATATATATATATATATTATTAACATACATACACTCACATACAGAAGATGAAGGCTGTGTAAGGGGTACAAGGGGGAGATGCAGGCTGTATATAGTGATTAGGGGGATACAGGAGGACAGTAATGCTGTGGATGGGCGTTTGGAAGGTGGAGTGAAATCAGTGTCTCCTGTGCTAGGCTGTATATGGGGTACAGGGGATATACAGGCTGTATAGAGGGATTAGTGCAGGGGAAAGCCTGGGGGGCAGCCCATCATCTCTGGGAGCATTTTTGGGTGTGCGTCTATAGAACGCAACAAATGTCCCTATTTAAAAAAAAAATGGGGGAGGCGCACTGATGCTCTGTCCGGCACTGCGCACCAAAATGTATAGTGAAGGCTCTGTACCAAATACTAACAAAATGATGACACAGACAGCAGAGCTGGCATTTTAAAATGAATGTCAAATTTTATTGACCAATTTATGACGTAAATTGGTGGCATCATTTAAAAAACAGACATGACAAACACAACCACACAAACCAAACATTGATGTTCCACTCTCCAAATAATAAAACCACCTGTCCAGCTGGTGTTCCCATTTCCTGTCCAGGACAATCGACCTATATAGCGTGCATCGTAAGCCGGAGAGCGCACCCACTACACAAAGTAATCCTTAACAATTCACATACCGTTCTTTACCGCCACACACAAACCACAGGCAAATAGTGGGGAAGGGAGGGTAAACTGCAACAAAGAGGCAGCAACAGTCAAACCACAAACTCCTCCCCCAAACTATTACGATAGGCCGACCAGAACCCACAATCTAGATGAAAATCTTACAGGGGGATTCCACCAGCATGTTAAAGGGGCAAAGCACAGAAAAACACCTTGTAGTTCATCTTCCTTCATGCTTACTACAAAACCTTAAGCCCCATTGGGACTCATTTTAAACTTGATCCATACTGCACTCTGGGCCTGATTCAGAGCCGCTCGCTGCTGGCGAGCGCTTGCTCTGAATAAGGGCGGGTTTTTGTTTTTTTTCCTTCAGGTCGCTCGCTAAGCTGTGTCACCACCCACAGCTTTTGCGAGCGGCCTTGAGCCCGTCGCGATTATCGCGACCATCGGGCTTGCGAGGAGACCCTGTGGTAGGGTCTCAGCTCTCGCAAGCCCGAGTGGACTCCCTGCCCTAATAGAGCAGGAAGTCCACTACTGACATCACGAGTGATGTCAGTAGGGCCACCCACAAACACCAGGCGATCCTAAAGGAACGCCTGCGTTTGTGCAGCCACCCCCCCTCCCCGCCTACAAAATGGGGCGAGCTGTCACTCACCATCGACAGCCATCCCGTCTTGTAGCGAGACCCGCAGTGACTGAAATTCAGTCGCTCAGCGGGTCTCGTGCATGCGCACAGCGGAGGTGGCGCATGCCCAGTGGGGTACCATCGACACGCTTGCGAGCGCTGTGCGCTTGCGAGTGGGTCTGAATCAGGCCCTCTGACCGTAAACAAAGCTTTCCGAAAATTCAACATTGGTGTTAATATGTTGTATGCATCTCAAGAGATGTCCAACCAATGAGTGCAGCAACAGAATGGTGTTTCTGGCTGTCTATCACTTTAGAAGTTCTAGACGTGTCCACATGGCCATGCCCACTATGACACAGCTACACCTCCAGGGTGCTGCAGAAACTCCCTGATGTTGACAGGTATGTAGTGTATTGATTTACTACTACTGATCATCATTAAGTGCATGTAGTTTCCTTTATTTAAACATCGTACTACATGATAGTAGTTCAGGGGAAAAAAGAAAAAGAACAAACTAAGCAGGGTTTGTAGTTAATCATGTTTAATGATGTGCAAGATAAACTTTGGGGGTCTTCATGGTTTGCAAAGTTTGTGCTTCATGAAAAGCAATGCAAACAGTCAATATTTATGAGATTTAATAGGAAACCTAAACTTGAAACAAAAAAAGAAAGACCTGGTGCTGAGTTGCTATAACAAGTCTTATGGCCTATTTATTAATAGTTGTCCGTGAAAATGAAAAATTTCTTCTAGCTGCAATATGTGGCAATACGGAATCTAGATGTATTGGCATAGTTGCCGGGACAGAGACTCTGATAAGAGCACGTCTGGACGATAGGTAAGCAGTATAGTGATCGCATATGCAATCACTGTACTTCCAGGTTCTGACCCAAGCCACACTACTGCGGCCATCAGCACATCTGCAAGCAGACAGTACAGAAAATAAATTGCATTATGTAAGCCATGGGCTATAATAATTAATGTCTGAGCTTGGCACATTTCACACATTATCAGAGATATCGGCTGCGGTCCCCCTTCTTACATATTGGGGATGCTTAATTTTTGCAGGTATCCCCCAAAAGTATTTGTTTTAAAGGTGTTATTGTGCAAAATAGCATTGAAAAGTACCCCTTCAGTTAGCCAACAGAACAATAAATAATATAATATGGAATACTGCTTTGCAGCAGTTCTATACCAGATCATGTAAAATGCCCACATAAATAAACACTAAGTAGAAATGAAGTCAGAATAAACATAATTGAACATATTCAACTGTAATATAATAATAGCACTTAAATACTATGATAGAAAGGCTTATAAATATTCAGAACATTTATTGCATCAAGTCATATAAAAATACAAGTTGCAACATTCCGTGGTGATAATTATTCAGGTAACATCAAAGACCTTCAGTCTATTTTAACGGAATGTAGTCAGGTCACAATACCGACAGATTCTGATGGTAAGTATTAGGGTTAGGCTGGGGGAGGGGACTGTTAGGGATTGGCTTCGGAAGGGGTGGGTTACGCTGTGGGAGGAGTGGGCTAGGGTAAAGGTTAATATTTGGGTTAAATGCCAAAACTCGTTGGGATTTTGAACTTTTCGATGCTGCTGTCGGTATTCTGGCATTCGGGATCCCATACCCAACCCATTTTAATCACGACAGACTTTCTATGACTATAGTCCATATTAGTGTGACCCAGAAACAATCAGGTAACAGGTGTTAAAAAGCCCCTAGTGCCAGATACTGCTTTGTCTCTAGAAGGTCCGTTTTCACACGGAAGTTAAGATGTTTGAAAGGGAATCAGTAGGTTTGACCGCTGGACGTGAGCCCGGCGGTTCAAATTCCGACGCCGGCAGCCCGATAGAGGAGATCCCGACAGCAGAGGCAAGTTTACTATTCCTAACCCTCTCCCCCCAACCCTAACCCACCTTTAGGGGTGCCTAACCCTAACCTTCCCCCTTAGTGCCTAACCCTTACCTCCCCCTGTCAGTGCCTAATCCTAACCCCCCTGCCCGCACCCTAAACCTAACCCTCCCGGGGAGGGGGGGGGGTGCCTAAACTCCCCTAGCCTAACCCTAACCCTCCCCAGGGGGGTGCCTAACCCTGAGTCCCCCTGGGGGTCCCTACGTGGATACTTAATCCCAGCGTTGGACGGACAGTCCGGTGCCCTGTCGGAGTTCCAGCGTCGGGAATAACATAGGCGTCGGTATTTTAACGCCTATGTTAGATCCCTTGCCGGGATTACACTGTCGGTATTGAGACCAGCGGCCATGCGTCCGCCGGTCTCATAACTACAGTTTGAAAGAGGCAAACTCCACAATATAGCAGTTTGCGGCTCCTGCTTTCATGTACAGAGGCATCTTGGGATCTTATCTGAATTGGGAGTCTTAATCACTCTGCAATAGTGTTGGGAACATGTTCTCTCAGAAAGTGGGAAGAGACATCTCTACTAATAGTCTCCTATACAGAGAACCTCAAAAATAAAAAATCTATAAAAAAAAAGTCTGCAAATCTTCATTTAATATGTTAACCTTAAGCATTGATGTTATGTCCCTAATGCAAAGGTTGTCTGTTAAACATTTACATTTAGACATTTGAGCTAGAATATTACAAAATAGTTTGGGTATGTGGCTATATTTACAGGGGAATATGTAACCATATCACTTCAACCCACAGAACTGATGCTGAATTTAAAGCCAATTTAATGTTCTTCCGATGAGCAGTAACAAGCTTAGATGCGGATTAAGTATGGTATTACCATCAACATGCTTAAGGTTTGAAAAATTTCTCGACTTACACAGCAGCTATTGGTCAACATTATTAAAAAAATAATAAATTAAAAAAATTAAAAGGCCTTAAACCAGTGGTTCCCAAACTGTGTGTCGCGACCTGGGATGCCTCGGGACACTTGCAGGGGTGCCTCAGGTTGGTGGTCCAGCACCAAATCAAATTCTTTATTGTCAATGTAATGTAAATATGTGGACAAACCGAAGTGCAAAACTGTCCATCACCACATAACTGACCCTAAGGATGACAGGTCAGCACAATTTACTTCACTTTACTACTTCACTAAAAAAAATTCAGAATCTCTCAATAACAAACTTTTGGCTAAGGGGTGCCATGAAAATAATACTGATATTCTAGGGCAACCCAATTCAAAAGGTTTGGGAACCACTGCCTTAAACAATAGGACTTCAAGTTATACCTCACACGAGAGAAGATATGGGGCTAAGGGGCCAGTGTATCAAAGCTGAGATAGAGAGAAAATTGTAACAAATAAATCACCAACAACTCAGCTCCTAACTATCATTTTTAAAAAACAGCCTGCAAAATGTAAATTGGAAGCCGATTGGTTAGCACTTTATCGCTCACAATTTTATCTCTCTCCCGGCTTTGATACATAGGCCCCTAAATGTAACAGGGTGGGAGTTTAGAAAATTTGAGCGTTTTCTCACACTTTTTAAACTCGGCTAATGTAATACAGTCCGAGAACATGCAAACTCGCATATTTTTCAGACTAAAAAACTCACGATTTAAACGCTCATCCAGATGTTTTTCCAATTTGAAGATAAAACTCGACCAATATAATAGTGTGAGAGGTTACTGCTAAACTCTCACCCTATTACATTTTGCACATGAAGTGTACATTTGAACTGTATTAGGATCGTGACACTCATGCCTGGAATGTAATGCAGCCAACTAGGTGGCAGAAAACCACAGAAAAAGGTATTTGTTTCTGACAAGTCTGAACAACATAATAGCTAGAAATAGGGGAATCTGTATAATAGATGTCCAGCAACGGGACATTTAATTGTGCAATGTGTAACTAGCAATTGGGGAGAATTTGTGGAATACTTTTCTCCTCGTCACAGGGAAAATATGCCTTCTGTACACCTTACAGAGTATATACTCCTATTCCCAGTCTTGGAATAATCACCCTCATATTAGCAGAGGGCTATACTTGCTGGGTATGATGATCGTGACCATTTGCTTGTATGATTTGGTTAGCCATTTGATAGCTAGAGGACTGGTTAACAGGCATTTGCAGTAGATGAAAATGGTAGAGTAAAAAGTGTGACTACTTTGTCAAGCGCCTTTTACTCAAAAATGCATCTTAGTCGCAATTGGATGTGACAATCTGCTTCACGAGACTACACGGATTAATTTCATATGAGGCACTTGTATATCTGTGTGCAGCTATATCTGTTGTAGCACTTTGTTTACAGTTCAGACTCAGGCCCGTATTCAATCCCATTTTCACCATCATCACGTGTTGCGATAAGTTTTCGCCTGGTCAGTTTCCGCCTTATTCAATTTGAAAGAGGCGAAACTCCCACACACGCGGAAAGTGGCCAATGAAGCGAATCCGGAGGAGGGGATTTCGCCGGGGGTGTAAACTTATCGGCGCTTTGGCGCCTTTTTTCACCCGGGTACATAAGGCTGAGATTGGCTGTTGGTCATCCACCATTTTGATCAGAGTGGAGAGAGTGCAGTGTCCCTGATCAATTTGGCTTGCTATCAAGGGCACCTTTTGGTGAACGTCAGCGAGAGAGGCGGCAGCAGCAGCACCATCCAGTGTGACCAGCAATCCAGGATCCAGAGGAGAGAAGACAGAGTCTGGGAGCAGAGGAGCCAGTCCGTGGAGGAAGGTTTCAGCGCACTCACACAGGCAATGCCACCCCTATTGGTCCTTATCCCCCTTTAAGCCCATACAAACTACTGTAATTGCACCCAGACCCATGCACTCACACAGGCAGTGCTGTACCCCTATAGGTCCCTATGCCTCTTTATGCCCATGCAAACTACTGTAATTGCACCCAGACCCATGCACTCACACAGGCAGTGCTGTACCCCTATAGGTCCCTATGCCCCTTTATGCCCATGCAAACTACTGTAATTGCACCCAGACCCATGCACTCACACAGGCAGTGCTCCACCCCTATAGGTCCCTATCCCCCTTTATGCCCATGCACTCACACAGGCAGTGCTGCACCCAAACGCCACCCCTATTGGTCCCTAACAGCACCCCTATAGGTCCCTCTTCCCCTTATGCCCATGCAAACTATTTGCAAACTGACCCATACACTCACCTAGGCAGTGCTGCACCTCTTTAGGACCCTCCCCCCAATATTATTTGCATCTGCAAAAATGTTTTGTTTTGTTTTTTGGTCCTTCAATAGACCCCCTTTCCTTTCAGTAGTATATTTGCTTTCTGTTTATTTAAAATGCATGCAAAGTTTAACTCCTCCCAACCCCCCACTTAGTGTATATAATTTATTTTAATTTGTACTCTTACACCCCCATAGTCCACTAGCTAATTAGACCTCTAGATAGATGATTTTGCCACATATGGACACCAAACTTTAATTTTTTCACGAGTTAATAATGGTAAAAAAAGCACATCTACTCTTTAAACTAAGCAATTGTTTTTTCTCTGTGCATTCAATATATATTTTTTAATGTATATTCCACAAGTATATTGTCTATATTTTATATATTAACTTTCATTTTTTTATTATGTTATAGGTTTGTATTGAAGAAATGGTGAGGGAGAAGAGACCGCGTTCACCCAGCTCTTCTGACGGGTCCCCGGACAACAGTGACGAGTGGCAGGTGTCACAGAAAGAGGGGTCAAGACAGAGGGAGAGGAGTGCGGTGGGGACAACCCAAGGACAGGATCGAGGAGATCGTCCCACCCAGGTATAGTAATTATATCACAATACCACACACACACACACATAAACATATAGACAATAGGAGGTAAATTTACTAAAGCCAGAGTTTTTAGAAGTGAGTATTAAAAGTGATGTTGCCCATAGCAATCAATCAGATTCTAGCTATTATCTTGTAGAAGGTGATAGTTAAATGTTAAGTAGATTCTGATAGGCTGTTATGGGCAAACAACTTCTAAAACTCACTTCTAAAAACTGTGGCTTTAGTAAATTTACCCCTAGGGCCCTTATTCAATTTGAGGCGAAAAGTCCGGAATTTTCGCCTGCTGGACTTTGCCTCATTCGCCTGTTTTGCAGATGAAAAAGTATCGTGTGTGTCCCCGCTTTTCCCCGTATTTAATTTGTAAGGACACAAAAATGGTAACCGGCAAAACTGGAATAGCCACGCCAGGTGCATAAATGCGGCTTTGATGAAGATGGTGAAGAATAGCACTTAAATTTTTTTTTTTTTTCAAAAGTGGACAATGCCCTTCAAATTTGGGGTACATGAAAATGGGTGCAATCCCTAAAGTGATTTTTCAAAAATCTTCAAAAATGCACCTGCTGCTACCACCCACAATGAAAAAGTCTTTTAAATTGAATACGAGGATAATTGAAACAGGCAAAAATAACGGGTTTTCGCCTC
The DNA here is from genome assembly GCA_031769625.1 of Taudactylus pleione. NCBI lineage: Eukaryota > Metazoa > Chordata > Amphibia > Anura > Myobatrachidae > Taudactylus > Taudactylus pleione. The sequence continues at coordinate 31,330,953 of JAUIMM010000040.1, read as the reverse complement.
AAATTGAGTACGGGCCTTAATGCTTTAAAATGTTAAACAACTGACGTTGATGATGGCTGGAAAAGATCTGCCCAACATAATCACTACTGTTGAAAATAACAGTTATATAGCACCAACACTGAATACACAAGTTTCTTTAAAATAGGGACAACAGTGGCTCTTTATAGAAACCCATATTAACGCTGCGTGACAGTAATCCCTATTTCTGTTTAACACACTTCTATAGGGATTAGTCTTGCGCTGCATCAAGTCAGTGAGAGCCACTGTTGTCCTGGATTTGAAAAAACCTTGCGTAGTCAGCGTTTATTTATGTCCGTATTTACGATCTCAAAACCCCTGACACAGTCCGACTGTAAAAAGTATCACATTGTACTTAGTCACTGTAGTCCCTAATTTTTGTCCTACTTTTTTGGAAATTAGATTAACTAATAATACCACTTTCAGACAGAAAAATCCCCAAAACCCGGGTTTTTCCCGTATCATTCAACTCGGGAAGGACCCAGGAATTTGCTCCTAACCCCCTTTCACACTGCACATAATTCCCGGGAAATTCCTGGGTCGACCCCTTTCACAATTATCCCTGCAATATACAGTATGTCATAATAAATGGACTGCTTTTATGGCACACAGAGATGAGGTCATGAAAAGTGGGTGGTGACTGCTCACTGCATTGCACTGGACACTTACATACAATGACATAGTATAGGGGACACAAGTGTTGTTTTGCAATCAATTTTTTTTATTTGAAAGGCTCATGTTATGTACATGTTGTTATGTCACATGTAACACCTTCTGTATTACCTTTTTAAAAGTGCATCTTTTATTTTTCACCAAATTTGCATTAGCCATTAACAACATGGCCTTGATGCATTTGACAATTTAAATATTGTGTAATATTATATATATATATATATATATATATATATATATATATATATATATATATATTAGGGATGTGCAGGCTCGGATAGGTTCGAGTTTGCACGTGGAGTTCGGATTTTTCCCTCCAAAAAAACGGAACTCAGAACGAGGCAAAACGTCATCTTACATGGACGAACATCATCATTCCTGGACAAAAGACCAGGAATGATGATGTTCGTCCATGTAAGATGACGTTTTGCCTCGTTCTGAGTTCCGTTTTTTTGGAGGGAAAAATCCGAACTCCACGTGCAAACTCGAACCTATCCGAGCCTGCACATCCCTAATAAATATATATATATATATATATATATATATATATATATATATAGACAATAGAAAAATAGGTTGTGCTGTCATGGAACTGAAGAATATAATAGGGGAGGCACCCCAACTATTAGAACTGTGTGTCAGGGCCAACCTTAGAAATGACACATATACAGTATACATTTGGTAATACAGCGGCCACACATGGGAGAAAGCTCACGACTGGCCTGTTATGTGCAGTATACAAATTTTTTATACAAAACAAATGGAGGTAATGTGTGTACATTCTAAATTATGTACACCCCCATATATACACGTAGCTGACTTAAAGGGCACCCACACATTGCCCTAAGCTCTTGCCAGGCCTGTTAACGGCAGGATAAACAATATTGTCAAAAACAACAAGCTTCAACAAAAAATAAATATAAACTAGACAGCAAAAATGTAAAAACATCATACAAGTCTACAACTGTCTGTAGGCAGTGCTGACAATAGTGCTAAGTGGAGTGTTATGATGAGTGTCATCTGAATAACTATGCATTCTGCCATTCTGTGTATTAATCCCCGTGCCATCTGCATAAGTATGCACAGTGCCATATTGATTAGTATTTCCTGTGCCGTCAGGACTATTATGCACAGTGCCCTCTGGACTGGTATTGACATGTGGACTGCTCTGTACAGTGACATGTGGATTACTATTCCCTGTGCCATCTGGATAACTATGCACTGTGCCATGTGGAGTAGCATGAGGTGGATTGGAGGGGTTACTTTGCAGAAGTGGTAGCCCTCTGCTATGCTGTTGGTAATTTCTAACAGAACCCTCAGAGTACTGAGGAGGATACATTACATAAGGTTGTGGAGTGTGTAACCTAGACACTAGACCGTTAAGGAAGGACATCTGTGCCTCTCTGTTTTCACATGAAATTCATTCGTGTAGACCAACAAGCTGACTGACAAATTAATTTTGTAATTCGCTTTCATTGTCAAAGAAGCGCTGGAGTCGGGCATCCTCCTGTGCCTGGAATTCAGCATCAGAATCTCGCAGCTGATTTACCAGGATTCTGGTCATTGTGCGCGTTGCTAGCTCCATCTTGGAAGTGTTTTTCTTCCGCTCTGGTACTTCAAAGACTAGGAATAGAAGAAAAGAATAAATACATTTACAAATGAAATCAAAGCAGTAATGTCAACGTATATGTGCTTGCGGCCTACTGCACACTAGCTTCACATTGTAACAGATACATTGAGTTTGGTTTTCAGCATAGTAAAATCAGCATAGTCATACTATAATGACAAGTCAATACAGGACATGTTAACATTCCAAAAAATTAATAAATGGTTGTATAGTAACTTACTGTTCCTGCGCAATGTCGGAGTCTCAGTCTGTGCAGGAGTTGGCGTCCCACTCGCCTCAACCACACCCTCAAGTGTACAGGTGTCCGGGATTCCCATGGCAGCCTTCGGATCTGTGTCACTTATCTCTGTGATGTCATCAAAAAGAGTATTGGTGGTGTCATTGGGCAGGATTGGCTGTTCTCCTGGGTAACACTTCGTGAAGATGCACAACTAGACGATGATATGGCAATGGGATTAACCAGTGCAGAATTGCCAAAGACTTCATTACACTGATCGTAGTAAACCCATTCCATTCTGGCAGCACCACTTTTCCGCCTGTTATGGTCGTGAACTTTGTTCTAGTATTTGCGTAGAGCTTTCAGTTTGTTCACTACTTGCTGCTGGGTCCGCACAATGCCCCTTGAGGTGAGGACCTTAGCTATGTTTGTGCAGACTATCGCATCCTTCACTGTGTCACTGATCTGTTTGCGGATCTCCTCCTTCCCTGACTGCCAGCAGCTCACGGATCTCCTCTTCCTTCCAGTGTGCCATGCTTATCTCTCTCTCGCTCTCCTTTTCTGCAGCACATTTGTGACATCAGACGCCAGCGCCACTGCCCCGCCCGCTCAGCCAATCAGGGTTGACCCAGCCGCTCAGCCAATCAGCCTGTGCACCGCCATCTCAGCCAATAAGCGCTGTTTACTATGCGCTGAGTAGAAAAACTCGGGTCGGCGCCTTTCAGACAGCCGCAAACCCGTGTAAGACCCAGGAAAAACCCAGGTAAATACCTGGGTCGAAGTACCGGGAATTAGGTCCCGTGTTGACCCTTTCAGACAGAAAAAAAACCCGGTTCGACCCTGCTAGAGCCGGAAAATTACCGGGTTTTTTTCTCTGTCTGAAAGGGGTATAATCGTTATTTTTGCATGAAGTGATATGGTAGCGGTGTAACATGTAGTGCCAGTCTATACACTGATAAATAAGCTGTAGCAAAAGATTGATAAATAAGCGGTAGTAAAAGAGAGGCTATATCAGTAATTAGAACATGTTACGCCGCTACCATATCACTGCATGCAAAAATAAAGATGATTAATTGCTCTAATTTATTTATTTTATTTATTACCAGTTATTTATATAGCGCACACATATTCCGCAGCGCTTTACAGAGAAAATCTGGACATTCACATCAGTCCCTGCCCCAGTGGAACTTACAATCTATATTCCCTACCACATGCTCACACACATACACACTAGGGTTCATTTTTGGTGGGAGCCAATTAACCTAACAGTATATTTTTGGAGTGTGGGAGGAAACCGGAGCACCTGGAGGAAACCCATGCAAGCACAGGGAGAATATACAAACTCCGCACAGGTAGGGCCATGGTGGGAACTGTAATTCCCACAAAAGAGGACAAACATAGTGACTAACTAAAATGTGATACTTTGGAATGTGTCGGGGTTTTGAGATAGTAAATACAGACGTACATAAACGCTGACTACGCAAGTTTTTTTCAAATAGGGACAAAAGTGGCTCTTTATAGAAACCAATATAAATGATGCGTGTGAGTAATCCCTATTTCTGTTTAACACACTCCTATATGGTACTCTTGGGCTGCATCAACTCAGTACATAAAAAGGGTTATCTAGTCATACCACAGATACATTGTACCCCTCAGTAAGGGACAATGGTGACCCCCAATATTTATTATAGTTGGTTGGGGGTTGCTACCACGGGCAATGGGTATTAGACCAAAAGAATAGAGAAGAGAGATAGAAATGCCTGAAGTGGTGCACTAGGGTATCTAAAATATAACTTTTATTGTTGCTTTTAATATTGTCTGTAAGACAAGAGGAGCAGCGAAAATAATTTTAAAACCATAAAGAAGTGAACAAAAGTAATGAATTCAGTGAATTAAAATATAGGCATAAACCCTGTCCATCCACACATTCATATATTGGATGGAGCTATTATATATAGCATTTATCCTTCATTCAACATGCTCAGTTATTGAACACAGGACTCTATTGCTTGCATTATTTTGCAAGTGAGTACACATGTATTTTATTCACTGTGATTGGAAAAGGTAAATGCCAATCATAGATAGACCAACGCAGCGTTTCGCTATAAAGCTTTTTCACCTTGAAAAAGCTTTATAGCGAAACGCTGCGTAGGTCTGAGGCATACCCTGTCACCACTAACTATGATTTATAGCAGTCTCTTTGCTGCTGTCTAATGAATACCCGAGTGGGTTTGTTTGTATTTGTGTGCACAGACAGAGACTACAACTTATGCTGCACTATTGAACTGTAAACTCTTCACTGCTTTTCTACAGACACCTGGGAGGGTCTGCTAATAACCAAATGTAAAGCAGGGAGATTAGGACTCACTGTGTAACAAACACCAATCTGCATATTTATTTTCCATGAGCATTTCTGTGAAAACAAAATTAATGTCATATTATATATTAAATATGATATAGTTTAATACAAGAACTGACTACAAGTGGAATACATATAGCATAACAACACAGGAGAGATACCAGATCCATATTTAAACACACATGGTAATATGATTGCTGTGATTATAAAAGCAATTACATAATATCACCCAATAACTACTAATTCTATTCATCTGTGTACAAATAGAACTGAATGGTCTGGTGTATAATCACAGTTACTATCTATGATTGGCATTTACCTTTTCCAATCACAGTGAATAAAATACATGTGTACTCACTTGCAAAATAAATGCAAGCAATAGAGTCCTGTGTTCAATAACTGAGCATGTTGAATGAAGGATAAATGCTATATATAATAGCTCCATCCAATATATGAATGTGTGGATGGACAGGGTTTATGCCTATATTTTAATTCACTGAATTCATTACTTTTGATCACTTCTTTATGGTTTTAAAATAATTTTCGCTGCTCCTCTTGTCTTACAGACAATATTAAAAGCAATAATAAAAGTTATATTTTAGATACCCTAGTGCACCACTTCAGGCATTTCTATCTCTCTTCTCTATTCTTTGGTCAACTCGGTACATGCCAGAGCCACTGTTGTCCTTGTTATAGGCCAAAGTGTAGTATGACATTTGTGTATTTCCCCTTTTAAGTAAGCGTCAGTGTTTCCTTTGCCTCAATGTAGTCCCTATATTTTTAATTTTTTTTGATAGTAGTGCAACAGTTCTTTTTTTAAATAAAATAAACTGTGAAGTTATTAGCAGCGTAACATGCAGTGCCACCCTAGACTCTGAGGCTATTTCCGTCCATAATCTTTTGCTAACACTTATTTATCTGAGTCTAGGGTGGCACTGCATGTTACGCTGTTAATAAATCCATGTAGAATAAACTATAGTTGAATAGTTGCACTAATTTCAAAAATTAAGATTTTGGTACTTACCAATAAATCCCTTTCTCCGATTCCACAGGGGACACTGGAGCCTCAGTACAATGGGTATAGAAGTGGGTTAACCGGGAGCTGGCACCTTTAATAAAAAAAACTGAATGGTGGCTAGCTCCTCCCCCTCTATACCGCCCCCCCCCCCCCCCCCCCCCAGGTCAGTCTAAACAACTGTGCCCGAGGAGAGCTGGAAAGTACGGAGAAGGAGACAGAGAGGCCACAGCATTCATATATAAAAAGAAGTTTAACAAAAGACAAACCGACATTCCAATCAGACAACAGGAACGTAAACAACCATCCGAATCTAGAAAAGAGTACCAATTGCAGGTAGAGCAGCGCAGAGTGGGTGTCCAGTGTCCCCTGTGGAATCGGAGAGAGGGATTTATCGGTTTGTACCAAAATCCTAATTTCTCCTTTATCCACTAGGGGACACTGGAGCCTCAGTACAATGGGGACATCCCAGAGCTCACATCCCGGGTGGGAGAGCGCTGAGAACCTTGCAAAACTGCACGGCCAAACTCTGAAGCAAAGGCTGCAAAAGTATCAAAGTGGTAGAATCTTAGAAATGTGTGCTTGCCGGACCAAGTGGCTGCTCGATAAAGCTGGTTTAAAGAAACACCACGAGCAGCCGCCCATGAAGGTCCTACCGAGCGCGTGGAATGCACTGTAATGGAAGCCGGTGGTTGTCTGGAAGCCACCAAATAAGCCTGTCTGATAGTCAGACATATTCATCTGGAAATAGTTTGTTTGGAAGCCGGCCAGCCTGGTCGGGCCAAATCAAACCGAACAAACAAAACATCTGATTTACGGAGCGAAGCAGTCCTGTCGACATAAATCCGGAGCGCTCCGATTACGTCTAAGGATTTAGAAGCTGGAGACTCATCCTTAAACACAGGGACCACAATTGGTTGATTTATATGAAAGGCAGATACTACTTTTGGAAGGAAGGATTTTTGTGTACGTAATTCTGCCCTATCTTCGTGGAAAATGAGATAAGGAGGGCGGCATGATAAAGCACCCAATTCAGACATAAGCCTCGCTGAGGCGAGTGCCAAAAGGAGAACCACCTTCCAAGTTAAGTACCTTATCTCCACCCTCTGTAACGGCTCGAAGGTTTCAGACTGGAGAAAAGCCAATACCAAGTCTAAGTCCCATGGTGCCGTAGGAGGCACAAAAGGAGGTTGAAGCCTGACTACTCCTTGTAGAAAAGTCTGGATATCCAGCAATAAGGCCAATTTCCTCTGAAAGAAAATGGATAACGCGGATATCTGTACCTTTATGGAACCCAGACAAAGACCTGCTGTTAAACCAGCCTGAAGGAAAAGAAGGAGACGTGATATCTTAAATACTGATGGAGGTGAATTGCGTCGTTCACACCAAGTGACATACGCTTTCCATATCCGATCGTAATGTTGAGACGTAACCTCCTTGCGAGCCCTAATCATGGTAGGAATTACACTTGATGGGATTGTTTTCTTTCTGAGAACGGCCCTTTCAGTAGCCATGCCATCAAACGAAGCCGCCTTAACTCTTGATAAATAGACGGCCCCTGAAGAAGGAGGTCGTCTTGTAGAGGAAGCGGCCACGGCTCGTCTACCAACAGATTCCTTATCTGCGAGTACCACACTCGTCTGGGCCAATCTGGTGCTATGAATAGCACTCTGACATTCTCGCGTTTGATTCTCTGAAGCGAGGAATTAGCGGGAAAGGAGGGAACAAGTATACGTAGCGGAACCTCCATGGAGTTGTCAGTGCATCCACTGCTGCTGCCTGTGGGTCCCTGGCCCGGGAACAGTAAATTGGTAATTTGTGGTTCATCCTCGATGTTATGAGATCGGCCTGTGGACGACCCCACCTGAGAGTTAGTTGGTGAAATACCTGAGGATTGAGCGACCATTCCCCCGGATGAATGTCCTGCCGACTGAGATAATCGACCTCCCAGTTTTCCACTCCTGGGATGAAAACAGCAGAGATCGCCACTGCGAATTCCTCTGCCCAAAGCAGGATTCTGCTTACTTCCCTCATGGTGGCTCGGCTTTTGGTGCCGCCTTGTCTTTTTATATAAGCGACCGCTGTGCATTGTCCGACTGTACTCGGATTGCCTGACCCTGCAACAGAGGATGCGCCAGCTGGAGAGCATAAAATACTGCTCTGAACTCTAGAATATTTATGGGCAGACCTGCCTCCCTCTGAGTCCAGTGCCCATGAAAATGTTTTCCCTGGGTCACTGCTCCCCAACCTCTTAGACTTGCGTATGTGGTGAGGAGAATCCAATCCCATACTGCGAACCGTCGTCCTGTCAGCAGGTGCGAGGGATTCAACCACAAAATGAGAGATTTTCCTCTGATGAAATTACCTGGAGTAAAGAAACTAGTTAGGAGACTGCTGGGGAGATCATTTAATCTTCATAATTTACTGGACACCCTAAGGATTGCAGGGACCTGCTCAGGAAGTTTGTGGATACATCACCTGGCTATTGCGTTAATACATCTACGGTGGACTCAATACACCTGCGTTGGAGCCACTCACATGCAGTTCTTTTCTCAGGACTATTGGAGAAGCAACGGCCATCCCGACGGTTCTGTGCGGCTGATGTGCACTGCTCTGGGCTAGATAGAGACGCCGGTCTCATTGAGCTTTTGAGAGGAGCTTCCAGCACGCAGCACTGACCAGCGATTTCTACGCTGAATACCCCTGGATAACTTCAGTGCTATCATTACACCTATTTCAAGTGGTAAGCAATCCACTGATATCACCATTCATGACATTTATTAGTATTTAGCATGGATAAAAGAAGTTGCCGGCTGTTTACCTTCTTTTAGCCAATTTATACAATCTATACACTGCAGTGTCAAAAACTTATTTATTCTGTGAATAAAAGTGGCTCCCCTATATGGAACATTGGTGATCACCACAAAACTACATTTTGATGGAGACATTATTTCACTTGTTTAAACCCACCCTCCGTAGCAGATATAATTGTATCAATTGAATATTTATATATATATATTTTTTACTCCCTGCAATACGTATTGAATATTTTTTCTTGGAGGTTTCATTCTTTTTTATATTTATTAGCATTAATATCTTTCCTGTTAGGAAGAAATTGCTCACACATTGTATTGCAATCATTCTGTTTCAATGCTTTTTATTATTATGTGTACTTATGATATTAATTAAATTTGTTTACAATTTACAATAAATTATATACAGAAAATATTTTATTGCTGTGATTGATATAGCGCAGTCCCTTTGTATTTTCCAAATGAGAGATGTTCGCGTCTGGGGAGACAAGAGGACTCGCTGGTGCAGAAAGAGGTGGGATCCAGACCACTGGGAAAGAAGGTCCAACTGAAAGGGGCAGGCATGAAATCTCGCATATTGAATCGACTTGAAGGTCGCCACCATCTTCCCTAGCAGGTGGATACAGAGATGTACTGACACTCTGCGATGCCGCAAAATCAGGCGCACCATGTTTTGAATGGAGGAGACCTTGCCCTGAGGCAAAAATACCTTTTGTTCCACTGTGTCCAATATCATGCCCAGGAATAGCAGACGTTGTGTCGGAGTCAGGGAGGATTTTTGGAAATTTAGAATCCACCCGTGTTGCAAGAGAATATTTTGGGTTAATTGAATATCTATTAACAATTGAGCTACTGACGGGGCTTTGGTCAGGAGGTCGTCTAAGTATGGGACAATGACTACCCCCTGAAGCCGCAGCAGGGCCATCATGACTGCCATGACCTTTGTGAACACTCTTGGTGCCGATGAAAGACCGAAAAGTAGGGCTGAAATTGCAAATGCGAGTCTAGGTCCGCAAATCGAAGAAATGCCTGATGAGAAGGCCAGATGGGGATGTGAAGATAGGCCTCCTTTATGTCTAGGGACACGAGAAACTTGTCCTTCTCGAGTCCTGCTATAACAGATTGGAGAGACTCCATCTTGAACTTGAAGGCTCGAAGATTAGGGTTTAGATCTCTGAGATTGGGTCTCATTAAGCCATCCGGCTTGCGCACCACAAACAAGCCAGAATAAAAACCCTGACCTCTCTGATGGGTCGGAACATTCACTACCACCCGGGACAATAACAGCTTCTGCATTGCTTCTAAAATAACCACTCGCTTTTCTGATGCCAGTGGTAAACTGGTTGTGAAAAAACGAGAAGGCGGTTCTATTCTGAAGTCCAACTTAACGTAGGTAATGATGTCCCTGACCCAGGTGTCCTGGCAAGACTTGATCCACACTTCCCTGAAGTGTAGAAGACGAGCTCCCACCCTGTGATCCCCAAACTGAGAAGGGAGAGAGCCATGTGGAGGGTTCTGCTGCTGCTTTGTCCTGCTGGGACCCGGATGTAGAGGATGTCGCAGTTCTACCGCGGCCTCTAGACCCACGGAAGGCCGGAGCTCCTCTGGAGCGTCCTCTAAACCTACCGGGGGCACGAAAGGACCGAAAGGAGGGTCCTGCTGTAGATCGTCTAGGGGGAGGAGCCGCAGATGGTAGGTAAGTGGATTTCCCACCTGTAGCCTGTGAGATCCACTTATCTAACTCTGTCCTGAAAAGAACGACCCCGGTAAAAGGAAGAGCTTCTACTGCTCTCTTGGACTCTGCATCTGCGTGCCATTGACGCAGCCAAAGGGCTCTTCTGGCTAATATAGCTAAAGCCGAAGATCTAGCAGAAAGACCACATATGTCCTTAGAAGCTTCCCCAAGGAAAGCGGTTGATTCTGCAATCTGTTCGGCCAGCTGAATAAGATCTTCAGTCTGCGTTCCGGTCCTGAGACCTTCTGCCAGCTGTGTAGCCCAGGCTTCGACAGCCTTATTTACCCAACAGCTAACCAGTGCTGGATGCAGTGATACTCCTGCCACTGTATATATGGATTTTAGCGTGTTTTCCAGCTTTCTGTCAGAGGACTCCTTTAAGGAAGCAGCCCCAGGCACAGGAAGAACTGTCTTTTTTAAAAAGACGAGATACTGAGGCTGCTGGGGGAGTTTCGCATAATCTCCTACTATCTGGTGGAAATGGATAAAAAGATAAAAGCTTCTTAGAAATTTGAAACTTCTTTGTTTCCACGCTGAGGTCAGGATATCATCCAACTCCTCTGAAGCTGGGAAAGTGACAGCCTCTCTAAATCTCTTACCAAAAATAGATGGTTTAGAAGTCACCTCTGAGTCTTCTATATGTAAGGCCTGGCGTACTGCAGTGATTAAAGCATCTATGCACTGAGATATAGGTTCTGATTCATCAGGAAACTGAACCTCTTCTTGAACCTCGCCCTCTTCTGGCTCCTGCACCTCCTCATCATCCGAATCATCCCAATGTAATGGATTTTGGATAAGTCTCTTATTAGGGACATTATATGACAAGGCAGCAGGAGGGGCCTGGGACATAACTTTAGAAAGTCCCTCCACAGATTTGGCTATAAAACGTGCCCAATATGGTTCAGGTGATCTCTGTCTGATCACCTCCCTGTCTCTGCGAGCTGCTTCAAGCTCTTCAGACAGTTTTGACATAAAAGATGTTATTTGATCAGACCATAACGGTTGGGATGGTGTGTCAGCAGCCTGAGGCTGAGACACATACTTGTCACACAGCACAGAAGAGTTAGACTGTTCTTGTGTGGACTTCTCTGCACATTTTTTGCAGGAGGATTTTTCTGCAGCTTTTGATCCCTTGGAAGCCATGCTGCAGCACTCTGTCACACACACCACACACACAGCAGGTGAGAGGATAGAAACAGAGACCACACAGTAGAAAAGGGGGGCAGAGAGAGAGATTGCTATGCACCCTATGCAGCTCTAATTAATAGAGCTATAAACAGCATGAAAAAACACCCTTTTACTGGCCTTATTGTAGCCGTTTTGTGCAGCCTCCACGAGCAGCCCTGCTTCTAAAATGGCCCCCAGCGTCCTGTAGAAGCACTGGGGTTGCTGGGAGGCAGGAGCAGAAGTCCGACTTAGGCTCCGCCCCCTCCGCTATGGCGCATTTTCAGCGCTAGCGGATGCTGCTCTTACTATGTACCAGCCTTTAGTCCTGGCTCTTCTGCTAGTCAGGAAGCTAGGACGCACTAACCTTGAAGCTGCCATAGCTGCCAGCGGCGAGTTTTAAGCTAGGGGAAAGCCCGCGACGTGCGCCGCATGCAGCTCTTCTAGGGCTCCCCAGAGACTGAGGTCTCTGTAGCTGGAGACCTCAGCGCAGACCGCAGGCAGTAGCGGTGAGGTCTCCCCGGCAGCTCCAGCGGTGCAGATAGGCAGGGGCAGTGGGCTGTCTGTCTGTATCCTCATTGTATTGATTGAAGTTCGTAAAAAAAAAAGTGTGCCTTAACAAGCATAGGTCCAGCTTCCAGGGCACAATTTTAGACTGACCTGGGGGGTATAGAGGGGGAGGAGCTAGCCACCATTAATTTTTTTTTTATTAAAAGGTGCAGCTCCTGGTTAACCCACTTCTATACCCACTGTACTGAGGCTCCAGTGTCCCCTAGTGAAAGAAGGAGAAAATGTGAAAAAAATAGGGACAACAGCAACTGTAAATACAATCTAACACTTTTAAATTCAGACTGGCATAAGGTTTTATTTGATCATATTTCTTGATGAATTTAGTTTTCAATTTTCTATATACACCCCATAAGCAGTTGTATTGCATTGAGAAGTTGGCCAATTTTTATGCTATATAATTGTTTGTAATTAATTGTTTATTTATTCATTTTGTTTGTAATACAAAATGTATTTCATTTATTTAAAGCACAGCAGGACAGAAGTCATCCCTTCTTCCCAAGAAGGGACAAATGCAGCAAGTGGAAAGGCATCCAAGAAGCCAAGGAAGATCCGCTTCAGTGAGATGGAGAACGCTGTGCTCATCGATGGGAATTACAAGCATTATGACAAGATCTTCGGTCATCGTGCTCAAAACACATCGGCCAGGGAGAAGAGGAAGATCTGGGAAGAGGTTGCGTCGAAAGTCACCGCATCCTCTGGAACACATCGAGATGCCGACGTGTGCAAGAAGAGGTACACAAGAGACAAACCAAGGAAAAGATGAAGAAAGTTCAAAGTCACGGAAGAGGAACCGGAGGAAGACCACCTTTCATAATTCAATTACTTCAGTGGGAGGAGAATATTCGGGATCACATGATCCCAATTATGGTTGCTGGTGTACAAGGGCTACTGGACAGCCATGATGCAGCAACACATGTTCAAGAGGGTAAGAAAATGTCTAAATTTAAAAAGTCTAACAAAATCTTTAACAAATTGATTTTCCAAATTTTTTAATTGGATTTTTTTGACAGAACATCTTCAGCACCACCCACAAAGAGGAGAATAAGGGAACCTTGTACCGCAGAAAGATCATCATCCGACAGACAAAAGGGAATCTACTTCGACATCGGGAACTATGCGAATGACAGGAACTGGTAAAGTTCTCTTAAGCTGTTAATTTATTTATTATAATGTTTATATAAATGTTTTGGGTTTTTTTAAATATGAATGTGTTTTGTATATTTTTAACTATTGTTTTTTTTATATATTTTGGATTCAACACGAAGACCAAAGAGCAAGGAGCCGACGAGAAGAAAGGAGAAAAACGCCATGATCCAGCCTATAGTTCGGCTTGGAGAGGAGCCAATTCTACCATTGTTCCCCAGCATCAGTTTGGAGTCTCCACGTCCAAGATTGGAAGGTAATATATAATATTGTTTAACCTAGAAATAGAGCATTTAGATTACTTGCCATCCTATATACCAGTACTCATTCTCCTAACAATCACCCTGTCATCCCTAGCATAGTGCTGCATGTGTGTCTTCATCACTTCTCCAGAGCTCTAATGCAGGTGAAGTGATCCGGATAAGTGATAGAAGAGCAAATGGTAGCTCAAGTTATAAAGTTTGGACACATGGGTATGGAATGTAACGTTTCAAATTTTAAATGTTTTAAAACTATTTAATAACCAGACAGCAGGACTCCGGATGCAGTTGAAGATACACCAGCATTGGTTGAAGAACCTGATAGACTAGGGGAAGAGGAAGATTTGGGCATAGGGACACCGGAACGCAGAGAACAGCAAGGTAAATTTGTTTTTTTGTTTTTTTTTATAGAAGCCCCAGGGGGTTTGTTACAAAACAATGGTGAGTAGATACCACATTTACATGAAGGATGTATATTTGTCTCTATAATTTTTTTTCCCCAATTCTTTAGTTACACAAGAAGGACCATCGACCAGCACTGGAGGAGCAATGGGAATTGTAACTTTCTTCAGTCCGGATCTCCTGCAAGGTGAACAAGATGATGATGAAGTAGTGGCAGAAGACACTCCGAGAAAACAAACACCTGTTGGTAATTAATTTTTTTAATTTTTTCCCAATGTTATCTTTAACATTATTTCACATTTTTAAAAGCCAAAACTTAGGGAAAATTTTGAGTGTGCATGTGTACATCGGGATGTTGTCAGCATCCTGGCATGCATAATGCTGATGGTCCAAATACTGGTGCAGAAATACCATAAAAACAGGATCCCAGCACCAGTATCCAGACCTTCAGCATCCTAAAAGATAAGTATTGGGTTGTTATGTTGTTTGCTTTGCTTAGTCTAGCGGGGTTACGTTTTAGGGGGAGCGTTAAAGTTAGCCACCGTGGAGGGGGTCTTAGGTTTAGAGTGTGGGGAGGGGCCAGTTTAGTGTGGAAATTAGGTATGAGGGGTTACATTTAGACAACAGTGAGGGGTAGTGGAGGTCGAGGTAAAATAGTTATCTTTACTTTCTATAGGTGTTGTGATTTTCGCTTTGGGGATGCAGCTGTCTGCAATTTGCACAACTGCATCCTGACACCCTGGATTTTTAAATCAAACATGCACACAACTACAAATTTCTGTAATATGGTCTACATATAAAATTATATATATTTATTAAGATTGAATTTTTTTTTTCCAAGTGGAACAATTTCAGGTTGTACAACAAATTCAAACAGGACTCTGGGCAGTTCCAGAGGATTAACGACATCGCCCAGGAAATGGATGATCGTCAAAACAGCTTTAGAGACACCGTCAACAAAAGACTGGAGCAAATGGACAGATCCGTTGGAAGAGTACTAGAGAAAGTACAAGAAGAACAGAGGCAGAGAAGACTAGGAGACGAGGAAACAAGGGAGACCATGAAAACCCTCGCCGAACAGCTGAAGATCATGACCATCGCACTCAACAAAATCGTGGAGAACTCTGAATGTGTAGAGTCAAGTCAAACATAGATCGCACCAGCAACAGCCTCATCTCCACGTCCCTCCAACAGATCTCAAACCA
Organism: Taudactylus pleione; assembly: GCA_031769625.1. Lineage (NCBI taxonomy): Eukaryota > Metazoa > Chordata > Amphibia > Anura > Myobatrachidae > Taudactylus > Taudactylus pleione. The sequence continues at coordinate 31,315,753 of JAUIMM010000040.1, read as the reverse complement.
GATGATGCTCTTCTTGTCAACACATAGGACCTCTCCACTTCAAGGAACCTATGCCCATGCAGCTCAACATCAATGGTTTGCCCCGGATGCCCAATGTTTGCATGTTTGCAACAGTATCCAGGAGCATACTTGTACCAACTGGTAGCACCGCCCCCAAATCCTTCACCAGAACCACCAGCACCAAGCAGAAGAAGAGAGGGAGATCCGAAGGAGCGACAACCATGAAGATTCGATGGAGGTCAGTGTTACCAGAAGAGTAGAATATACAGAGGACGAGACCCCATGAAGAATCGAGGGACACATTTTTAAAGGTGATATTGTTCCTTAATATTTTTTTCTTTAAATGTTTTACAGGTACATTAACATGTATACATTTTTCCAAAATAATCTAGGTACACAAAAGGGAGTGAAGGCATTAGATAATACATAGGTTTGTATGTATTAAAGTGGGTAGATGATGGAAGCTCCCTTTGTTTGGCTACGCACAACCATGGTCTTTAAGTGAGCATTATGAGCCCACTTTTTTATTTATTTTATTACAAGGTATGTGTTGTAATGTATATGTATTAGGGATGTGCAGGCTCAGTTTTACTCGGATTTACTCGGTTCTTATCGCCACTTTACCGCAAATTCGGATTTATTATATTGGCTATCCAAAACACATGATAGGCGATAGCCAATAAAATGCCGTTTAAAGATCCGAGTAAATCCGAACCCGCTCACCCCTAATATGTACACTATTTATGTGAAAGAAATGAACTCACCGGTTTTTGGAGGGGGGGGGGGGGGGGTTGTGTTTGGTGCCTTTTTAGGTTAAATCCTGCTTTAATTACACTGTACAACAAATTAATACTTTCAATTTGTTTCCTTTCTAAAAATAGTCATACATTACTAATTTGAGGTCAAGAAAAACTAAAATGATTTCAGAATGTTTTACTAGCTCTATTTTTTGAGCTACACTACTTGCACTATACTGTATGTACATTAGTAATATAGTCATAGTGAAAAGCTTTTTTAAAATAATCTGATATTTTCTTGATAGAAAATAAATAACAGTTGTTTTATTTCAATCAATCACAAATAAGAACACAAAATGAAACAAACATACAGCATATGAAAGTACTATCTAATATAGTGGCCTATTCATGGGAGTGCTTTCTCTTTGCTTGTCGCTTGTACTCCTCTTCTGGGGCATCTCTTGTCACTGTCCAACAGTAGTGATTCACCTACCCTGATATCTTTGTTCCATTGCTGAAATGTCTTGGTGGAATCGCTCACTATGCTTGTCACTCAGTGCACCATAGTTATCTTGTGTGGGTAATCCTGTGAATCGCATATTTTTGAATATGGGAGGGGACAAATAAATGATTCATTTAATTGGGTCATTAGGCCCTGCCCCCTCTGCGCGGAATGCAGATTGCTGGTAGGAATCTCTCCATTCTGCCCACTTCACTAGGAATACTCCTACATCGTCATAAATGGGCTATATCTCGGAACTCAGAGCTAACAGAGTTTTAAATGTCATATTCATTCTTTGCATGCTGAAATCAATTAGAAGTAACTATTTTCACATCGGAAACATTTTCATTGTTGTGCAGTGTTATCAAGATTGGAAGAAGAATGAAAAGATAGAAATTAGTTTACTGGAGCGCCCCTAATCTGAGTGAGTTAACGTGCACAATTGGCCGTTGTAATGTTTTGTATAATACACAGCTTTACACTATGCTAGTGATTGATAAATAATACACTGGATAAATTTTAAAATTGTAAAGGTTTATTGTTTAGGTATCAATATGCATATTACATATTTATACTTTAACTCTAGTTTTTCTATAACTTAGCCCACACAGGTCATGTTTTCTAGGAGTCCATGCCATTAATGTACACAATGTACATGGTGAGCAGGATATATTTAATGTGTGATTTTGTCCAGAGACCTAAAAAACATGCACTGTTTGGACTTCTGAGGACAAAGTTATGAGAGCCTCAACTTCACACATAAACAAGCATATGATTGCTGATAAGGTAAGTTTCCACTTCACCCCATTTACACAAATCTATTAAATTTTGACACACCTAAAGATTCCCAAAAAATGTAAACTAGTCTTGAAGCCGGCGGGCGATATACCGACCGCCAGCTTACCTAAAGGCGTAATCCCGATAAGGGATATAACATAGGCGACGATATACCGATGTCTACTGTATGTTTATCCCGTACCCAGGGCCGGATTAAGGCTTTTGGGGGCCCCGGGGCAACTAAGCTGTGGGGGCCCTACCAATAAAATTGCCATGGCCTCACGCTGCGCCTACTATGCCCCCCTTACCTTGTCTCTGGCCTCTCCACTTACCGGCAAAGTTGCAGCATTCAACATCATGTCCGCAACACTGCTCTGAACCGACTGCTGGCAGCATAGCAGGCATGATCTAGTACACTGCCAGGGGCAAACGCAGGATTTTGAGTGTGGCGTTAGAGAGAGAGTGGAGGGAGGGAGAGACAAGGAGGGAGACAAAAAGAGAGAGAGGTGGGAGAAAGGGAGAGAGTTATAGGCCCCCATTTCTTAATGATCACAATTGCAATGTGATCTGGGCATGACATTACCGCTCATGATCGCATTGCAAGATACGATCACAGTGCCCAGATGTATCATTCAGTACATACAGGGAGAGGGGCTCCGAGAGGAACCCGTTCCTGCGATGTGCCCAGAAAGCTACGGTGGCTGCTGCACATGGGCAGTCAGGCGGACTGCACATGCACGGCCGCCATAGCCGGGGAGGGTTCAGGTTTTACAGATATCCATGGTTGAGTAAAGGTGGTAAAAATAAAATTGACCGAGGTACTAATTAAGTCACCTGTGGTCAAACATGGATATCTTTAAAACCTGGCCTGTTCACGTGCCTTGAGCTTACACTATGGAGCTGAGAAATAAACTTTTAACCTCTCTGGAAAACCACCATAAGGTCTGGTAACCAGGCAGGTATCACTATGGAGCAGAGGAGCTCATTCAGACCCAGATGCTAAGCTGCGCTCTCACGCAGCTAAAAGGGGCCGGGTATGCAAATGCCGCGATCGCACTGTCTGGTGTAAGGACGCCCTGTATGTCTTAGAGAGCGAATGCACGCCGGTATAAAAACGCCCACCTTTCTCTCTCAGCACACGTCATCTCCAGGATGTGTATGAAAAATCGGAACCATCGAGAGCCATCGGAGCTGCACGCAGCGCTTGAGGTAGACCTTACCCCGCCGCATCACTGCAGACTGAAATACAAGCAAGTGACGTGTACAATGACGCATCTTTGCTAATTATGCACACCCATAAAACTCAGTTTTGACGGCCAGACACGCCTGCGTTTGCAGCACCACTCCCACGTTAACAAGCACCTTCCCCTGTTACCACCCACAAACGGCGCTGTCACTCAAATTAGTGTCCAGTCTGTGTACTACGAGAGCACGATTCCCGGCCGCAGTGACTGATTCGCGCATGCCCACTTTGATGCATGCACAATTGTGCGATAATCGCCCATGATGTGCGTTTGCGGCTTAGCGAACGGGTCTGAATCAGATCCAACACTGTTACAGTCATGATCTAAGATCTATTCCCGGGACTAGATACCAAAAACATAATAGCAGGAGTTGTCCTTCTTACTGAATAATACAAGATCAGTAATGGATGACTTAGTAAGAGAACCTAATGAACATGAATTTATACAACTATTAGCGTAAGTAGAGGACTATTAATTAGCATAAGTAGAGGAATATTTAACAACTGCACTTCAATAGAGTTTAATGAAAAAATAGGGATTATGGGTGAGGCCTGACATAAAGATATATGTCTTAATTAGGAAAAAAATGTACATAGCATTGGCATAGAGCATTATTGCCATGAGGCAGCAGCCTGTGGCATCGACTGTTGCCGGCTTTATGGCAGCCTCATAATTTTCAAGCTGATGGGGTGCACACTAACTGCTGGCATCTTATCTTAAGAGTGAGAGGGAGGGAGAGGGAGTAGGGGAGAGAAGTCATGAGGGAGACAGAAGAGGGAGAGAAAGAGAGGGGGAGGGAGAGAGGAGGATGGGAGGGAAGAGAGGAAATGAGTGAGCTAGACATAGGGAGAGAAAGAGGGGGAGGAGGTAGGGAGAGATGATTGGAGAGAAAGAAGGAGGAAGGAAGGGATAGAGAGCACACACATCACTAACCTGGCTTAGGCTTGCAGCATCAGGCCGGCAAACTTCTGATGGGGGCGGGCAATTCACGACATTAGGCTCCGCCCCCTACCCATACACCTGCGAATCGCGGCAGGGGGCGGGGCTTACATTGTCAGTCACGGGCGGTCCAGCAGTGACTGTGCTGCGGCTGCTGGCTGTCACCAATGTTTCTGCCTGCTGCCGGGAGCTGGCCAGAGAGTGTGTAGTGTGGCCCTGAATGAATGCGGAACTGTGGTGGCCCTCAATGTGTGGGGGCCCCTGGACGACCGCCCTGTCCGCCCCGCCTATAATCCGGCCCTGCCCGTACCCCACCATACTGATCATAAGCTAATAGGTAATTAGGGGAAAGGTTTAGGGACCCCCGGGGGGAATAATGGCACACATCCACTTAGCGATAATACTGAGCGATTGCACGATTACAATATCGTATTCATGTAAGCACTCAGTAATCGGGCACAAATCATGAACTTTTATGGCGGAAGCGACCAGCGATGAGCGCTCCCGCTGGTTTCATCCGACATCAATCTTCGTCTAAACATGCCGTACAACCTCACGATAACGTCAGGTTGAGCATTGTAGGGGAATGATTGATGTCAGTGTAGGCACATCACAGACATGGAAACGACAGCACGATTACAATGTTGTAATCCTGCTGTCATTTCCATGTCTATTTGTGGATGTGTGCCTTAAGGGTTAGGCACCACCCCGGGAAAGGTTAGGCTAGGGGAAGGCTGTGGAGTAGGTCAGGTTTAGGCACCCCTGGGAGGAGTTTAGGGTTAGGCAATATGGGTGGGGGAAAGTTAGCGTTCGGCTCCACTAAGGGAAAGTGTTCTCCCGACGATTTATTTGTTGGACGGTCCGCCAAGTAAAAATGCCCCACCGCCTGGCAGTTGAGCTGCACTGAGCACAGGGGCAGAACTATTGGCGGTGCAGCCGATGCATTGCACCAGGGCCAGCACCCGCCGCTAGTGTCACCAGGGCCCCACAAGTGTAGGGCAGACCGCAGTGAGTAGCGGTCTGCCCTACACAGAAACAAACACACAGCCGCCAGCGGCAGCTGTGTGTTTGTCATAGGAGCGCAGCCAGCCAATGACAGTCATACAGACTCTGATTGGCTGCTGCGGCCATGGGGGGAGCCGGCTGGAGCTCACTCATGAGCTCCCATTCAGTCAACTCCCCCCGCAGCGGTTGATGGGAGAGACCTCATGACGTCTCTCCCATAGTGCAGAGCGGGCCGGGAGCAGCAGGTAAGTTGTCTATTTTTTTTTCTTTTGTGAGTATGCGTTACTGTATAATGGGGCTGCTACTGGGGGCACTGTATAATGAGGCTGCTACTGGGGGCACTGTATAAAGGGGGCTGCTAATGGGGGCACTGTATAGGGGGCTGCTACTGGGGGCACTGTATAAAGGGGGCTGCTAATGGGGGCACTGTATAAAGGGGGCTGCTAATGGGCGCACTGTATAAAGGGGGCTGCTAATGGGCGCACTGTATAAAGGGGGCTGCTAATGGGGGCACTGCATAAGAGGCCAGCCTCGGGGCACTGCATAAGGGATACTCTTTAAGCCTGGGGGGTACTACATAAGGGACCAGTCTGGGGGCACTACTTCAGCCTGGTGGCACTGCATAAGGGCAAAGATAAACTACAGGGGGCAATGCATAAAAGGGGAAAACTACAGGGGATACTGTATAAAGGGCACAAATACAGGGGGCGCTGCATAATGGGCACTTTTGACTGAGAGCCAGTGGGGAAGCAGCCTGAGACCTGTGGGGCTGGATTGGTAAGGGAGATACCCCTTTTCCCAGCGCGCAAAATTGCGAAGGCCCCCACCCGGTTACTTTTTGATGCCACCCGGCTGGAAAAAAAATTTCGCAGAACACTGAAGGGAGGTATAGGGGGGGGGGGGGACTTAAGGGATACCTTATAGACTTACCTTGTCTGCATTTTAACTGTTCTTCCTCCCGGCATCTGTAGGATATTCGCCAGGCTTATATTCGGCTGTATATCATACAAATTCCTATCTAAATACATTGATGTTTGGTTGAAATGTTAAACTCAACTATGCAACTTGTAACACAGTTGCATAGTTACATTTGCAAAACAGCATCCTTAATACCTTAACTGCCTGCGAGTAGCTTTATCAATTGCGTTCCTACCTTTCTGAGGACCTTATATTGTTATTGGAGTTGTACAGTCCACATACACATTTTGCTGACATGTTTAGTTGTACACTCACAACTTTGTCAAATCTTTGTTATTACAAAATCAAAAAATAATTTAAATCTATTTTTATTTACAGGCAAATTCCTTCATCATCGAGGAAAGCTTGAAAAAATATAATTAAAGATCATGCACAGATTTGTTGCTGAAATATATGTTTTAACTATAAAAATTTTATTTCTATATTTTTCAATTTTACTTTTTGTACAAAATAAAGTTTTGATTTCACCCTTATTTGTCTCTGTTTTTATTTTTAGAGTGAAAAGTTTAATGTAAAAATGTGTGACATATGTTTTAATAATTGCAGTGCTACTGCATTTATTAATTATAGATATTTTTTGGAATATTTTTAAGTCAGATTAAAAATATTCAAGGTTATGTAGAACCATAGGACTTGCAGTTACAGTGGTTGTGTTAACCAATGTATTTGCAAAAATATCCTTGGTTTTTACTCTTGAAATGTAGAAGAACCAACCAGGTGTCAGCTGTTATTGCGTTGCCCAGGGGATGATACTATAGGGAAAGGTAAGGTTAATGCTCATTAGACACGGAGCGATGATCGTTGTCTGTTCGTCCTGCATGTGTTGGATGTTCATCCAACACATGCAATAACCCTCCAACACAAAGAACGACCCGCGATCAACGATCTTGGGTCCCTATAGTAAACAGGCTAACCTGGTCAATATCGACAAGGTATGCCTGCTTGCACGGGCAACGGTAGTTGATCGCTAACGACCATCCTTTGGTCATTTGGAGAGGCCTGAAACTGTCTGATGTTAACGATAACAATAGTATAGTTATTGTTACAATCAGACAGTTGATCATATGGTGTGTACGCCGGAAAAGTCTAATTTTGATTGTACTGTTGACAAGTGGAATTGCAAGCACCTATGTGGAAATACACACACACACAAACACAATGCCCACATAGGTGCCCTGCATTCCACACGTCAATAGCACAACATGCCCAGGTATGTACAGTCAGGTCCAGAAATATTGGGACATTGACAGAATTTTCATATTTTGGCCTCTATTCACCACCACAATGGCTTTGAAATGAAACAAACAAGATGTGATTTAACTGCAGACTTTCAGATTTAATTTGAGGTTAATTACATCCAAATCAGGTGAACGGTGTAGGAATTACAACGGTTTCTATATGTGCCTCCCACTTTTTAAGCTGCCAAAAGTAATGGGACAAACTAAACAATCCTAAATCTAACTTTCACTTTTTAATACTGTGTTGCAAATCCTTTGCAGGCAATTACAGCCTGAAGTCTGGAACGCATAGACATCACCAGACGCTGGGTTTCATCCCTGGTGATGCTCTGCCAGGCCTCTACTGCAAATGTCTTCAGTTCCTGCTTGTTCTTGGGGCATTTTCCCTTCAGTTTTGTCTTCATCAAGTGAAATGCATGCTCAATTGGATTCAGGTCAGGGGATTGACTTGGCCATTGCATAACATTCCACTTTTTAGCCTTAACAAACTCTTTGGTTGCTTTTGCAGTATGCTTCGGTTCATTGTCCATCTGCACTGTGAAGCGCCGTCCAATGAGTTCTGAAGCATTTGACTGAATATGAGCATATAATATTACCCGAAACACTTCAGGATTCATTCTGCTGCTTTTGTCAGCAGTCACATCATCAATAAATACAAGGGAACCAGTTCCATTGGCAGCCATACATGCCCACACCATGACACTACCACCACCATGCTTCACTGATGAGGTGGTATGTTTTGGATCATGAGCAGTTCCTTTCCTTCTCTTCCCATCACTCTGGTACAAGTTGATCTTTGTCTCATCTGTCCATAGGACATTGTTCCAGAACTGTAATGGCTTTTTTAGATGTTGTTTGGCAAACTCTAATCTGGTCTTCCTGTTTTTGTGGCTCACCAATGGTTTGCATCTTGTGGTGAACCCTCTGTATTCAATCTTGTGAAGTCTTCTCTTGATTGTTGACTTTGACACATATACATCTACCTCCTGGAGAGTGTTTTTGATTTGGCCAACTGTTGTGAAGGGGTTTTTCTTCACCAGGGAAATAATTATTTTGTCATCCACCACAGTTGTTTTCCGTGGTCTTCCGGGTCTTTTGGTGTTGCTGAGCTCTCCGATGCGTTCTTTCTTTTTAAGAATGTTCCAAACAGTTGATTTGGCCACACCTAATGTTTTTGCTATCTCTCTGATGGGTTTGATTTGATTTTTCAGCCTAATGATGGCTTCCTTCACTGATAGAGACAGCTCTTTGGATCTCATATTGAGAGTCGACAGCAACTGATTCCAAATGCAAATGTCACACCTAGAACCAACTCCAGACCTTTTACCTGCTTAATTGATAATGAAATAACGAGGGAATAGCCCACACCTGTCCATGAAATAGCTTTTGAGTTGATAGTCCCATCACTTTTGGCCCCTTAAAAAGTGGGAGGCACATATTGAAACTGTTGTAATTCCTACACCGTTCACCCGATTTGGATGTAATTACCCTCAAATTAAATCTGAAAGTCTGCAGTTAAAGCACATCTTGTTTGTTTCATTTCAAAGCTATTGTGGTGGTGAATAGAGGCCAAAATCTGAAAATTCTGTCAATGTCCCAATATTTCTGGAACTGACTGTACATACCTGGGCATGTTGTGCACACACACAATATCTAGAATGGGTGTGTGTATGTATGTATGTGTGTATGTGTGATATACATATACACTCACATACAATGTACCTACCTGGGCATGTTCTACTATTGACCAGTGGAAAGCAGGGCACCTATGTGGGCATTGTGTGTGTATACATATATATGCACACACACATGGTGCCCACATAGGTGACCTGCATTCCACTGGTCAATAGTACAACATTCCCAGGATTGTACATTGTGTGCGTGCATATATATTTATTATAAGGGCACAGTCGTGCCCTTATATTAAGGCTGCATCTAAAAAAATGGATTTCTCCATAGAGAATTCCGAAGGGGGAGGCAGGGTGTTTATTTTCAAAGATGGCCGCCACGAGCCAATCACGACTCTTGACGCCAATGCAGGCGGCAGCACCTGAAGAGGACCACAGAAGTCCTGGGGAGGAGTCCCCCCCGGGTGGGTGAAGATGTCGAAGCCATGGCGGGTTGGCGCCTGCCAGGCGAAGACGTCATAAGTCCTAGTGTGCGGCAGCCATGAAAGAGCTAACACAGGCCATCGGCCACTAGGTGAAGACGTCGAAGCCCTGGCGGGTCGGCGCCCACTAGGTGAAGACACCGAAGCCCTGGCGGGTTGGCGCACGCCAGGCGCAGACGTCCTAGTGGGCGGCAACCAAGTCAAAGAGCTGACACAGGCTGCCGCCCACTAGGTTTAGAGGCCAAAGCCCTGGCGGGTTGGTGCCCGCCAGGAGAATACGCCAAAGCCCTGGCGGGTTGGCATCCGCCAAGCGAAAACACCGGAAGTCCTAGTGGGAGGCAGCCACAAAAATGAGCTGACACAGGCTGCCGCCCACTAGATGAAGATGCCGAAGTCCTGGCGGGTTGGTGCAAGCCAGGCGAAGATGCCGAAGCCCTGGCAGGTAGGCGCCCGCCAGGCGAAGTCACTGAAGCCCTGGCGGGTCGGCGCCCGCCAGGCGAAGAGGCCTAAGCCCTGGGGTGGTAGCGGCCACGTAAAAGAGCTTAAAGGCCCCCAGGTTAAGACCTGTAAAATAAAATATTACAATATTAAAGTGTGTTGTGTTATTTTAATATTTTATTTATTTTTTTTACAGGTGGCAGTGGGCCCTAATGCCCAGCATGCTGGTACTTGTGGTTTTCCAAGTACCAGCATACAGGTATTGTGCTTAAATACGGGAGACCCCTATGTCATTTGTCCCCTGCATTTAAACACAACCAGGACTGGCTGCCTGTGTTTAAAAAAAAAAAAAAAAAGGCGTGGCCCTACCCCCCAAAAAAAACAACCAGCACCGGGCTTTGGAGCCCCAGTACTGGTTGTGCTAAATACAGGGAACAAATGACGTAGGGGTCCCCCGTATTAAGCACAAACAGCACCAGGCTTTTCAGAACCTGTCCGGGTTGCCAAAATAAAATATGGGGGACAAATTATGTAGGGGTCCCCCATATTTAGCTCAACTAGCACAGGGCTCTGAGCCGGTCCTGGTTCTGGAAATAAAGGGGGAAAAATGCATAAGGCCCCCCTGTATTTCCCAGAATCAGCACCGGACTTATTCTAGCGGGGGGTGATGCCACAGCCAGGGGAGCCCTTTCACCGGGCTCCCAGCCATAGCATCACCCCTAGTCAGCCCAGGCTGGGGATCCCTGGAGAGTTGGGGACTCCCCCCAATAAAGGGGTCCCCCCCCTCCTCAGGGCACCCCAGGCCCAGGCTGATAGCCCATGGTTATCCCCAGCACCCCTGGGCGGTGGGTGCTGGGTTGATTATGTAAAGTGTGGTGCATTTGAAATTATAAATATTGGCTTTTGCTGTGGAAGTACAGTTCCCAGCAAGCCTCCCCCACATGCTGGTACTTGGAGAACCACAAGTATCAACATGCGGGGCATTACAGGTGTGCTGGTAGCTGTAGTTCCACAACAAAAGCAATATTAAAAAAACACACACACCGTAGAAAAGTATAATTTTAGTAAAACATACATATACACACACACACACACACACACACTATCTCACATACTCACCTAGTATCCCTGAAGCCAATCTGTACTCTTCTCCAGTAGGTAATCCAATGGTGTACCTGTAATAAAAATTCCATACTCACCTCCTCCTATGCGTAGATCTGTCCTCTATGTTCCAAAGTGGGCAAATCCTGGGTCTTGGCAAAAAAAACCAAAGAAATGAATTACCCGAGCCCACGGATATTAGTAGTGTCCTCTAAGGATACTACTACTCGGATGACAGCTCCGCTGCAGGATTTCAGTCCAGAAATCCCGGTGCCGAGCACTCATTGGCTGAGAGAGGCGAGCCTTCTGCCTCTCAGCCATTGAGCGGTTCTCACCATTGAATTCAATGGTGAGAACCGAGCGTGCCCTTTTCCAAAATGGCGCCTCAAAATGGCCACCGCGAGCCAATCACGGCTCGCAAAGTCATTGCCCCGCCACCTTCGGCTGGCTTAAATACTGCCAGAGCGAGCTCTGTGCACTCATTCGGCGGTGGGGGGGCAGCAGAGAAGAGCTACCGAAGAGAGAAGATGACGCGGAAGCCCTGGATGGGAGACGGCCAGGAAAAAGAGCTTAAAGGCAGTCGCCCTCCAGGTGAAGACGCCATAGAAGTCCTGGGGAAGCGGCAGCCATGAAAAAGCTTAAGGCTGCCGCCCCCCAGGTGAAGATCCCGCTAAATAAAATACTTTAAAAAACTGTGTCTGTCTGTTTTATTTTAATATTTCTTTTGCAGTGGAACTATAGGTACCAGCAGGCCCTTAGTGCCCCGCCTGCTGGTACTTGTGGTTCTCCAAGTGCCAGTATGCGGGGGATGCCTGCTGGGACCTGTAGTACTACTTCAAAAGACAATGGCCCTCATTCAGAGCCGCTCGCTAGCGGCCGTACGCTCGTTCCGAGCGATGTTCGCACATCTGCGTCAGTGCGGCCGAAAATCGTTTGTACGCTATATAGCGAGTGCCTGCTATTTTGAGTGACAGAATGAGGAGTATGTGGGTGGTAACAGGGGAAGGTGTTTGAAAACGGGGGAGTGGAATTCGAACACAGGCGTGCTTAAAGGTCAAAACGGGCGTTTTAAGGGAGTGCATAATTAATACAGCAGCGTCATTGACCACGTCACTTGGTTTTTTTTCTAACTCAGAACTGCTCGCAAAATAGCGGTTGAAAAAACCAACCACAAGAATAGCGAGCAGTTCATACGCTGTACGATGTACTCGATTAATCTAATAAATAGCGGACATGACGTATGGTGCGTGCGGCCAGGGGGCGTTTTTATCAAATAAACGAGCGTATGTTTTGCTCGCTCGTTCAGACTTAGAGGTGTGAACAGACTGCAATTTGCGAACGGATCATTTGAATAGCCACCCCTTGTTTTTGAACGAACGACCGCAAATAGCGAACGGCTCTGAATCAGGCCCAATATTTTTATCTATACATATGCACAACACAAAATCAACCCAGCACCCACCGCCCAGGGGTGCTGGGGATAGCCCCGGCTGGGGTGTCCTAAGGAGGGGGGACCCCTTTATTGGGGGGTCCCCAACTCCCCAGGGATCCCCGGCCTGGGCTGACTAGCGGTCAGGAGTGATGCTGCGGCTGGGGGGCCCGGTGAATGGACTCCCTTGGCTGTGGCATCACCCCCCCGCTAGAAGGAGTCCGGTGCTGGTTCTGAGAAATACAGGGGGCCCTATGCATTTTTCCAACTGTATTTCCAGAACCAGAACCGGCTCAGAGCCCTGTGCTAGTTGAGCTAAATACGGGGGACCCCTACGTCATTTGTCCCCCATATTTTGGCAACCAGCACAGGTTCTGAAAAGCCCGGTGCTGGTTGTGCTTAATACGGGGGACCCCTACGTCGTTTGTCCCCCGTATTTAGCACAACCAGTACTGGCACTCCAAAGCCTGGTGCTGGTTGCTTTCTGGGGGGGGGGGGCAGGGCTACGATTTATTTTTTCTTTATACATTCAATTTTTAACATAGAAGCGTAGATCTCACTGCTGCATTCGTCCATCTGTGACTTATTGATTTGATTTTCTCAGGTGCATACGCACTACCAGTGAGCCCTCTGTCGCCCACTGATGCCCCCTTTGCACTGCACCACTGCCACTGCTCTGCACCACCGATGCTGCCGCTACCCCACATGCCTACAGCCGTCTCGCATTCTGCACCTCCCAAACCAACCTTGCGTGTGCTGTACCCTCTTCCACATGCGTTAGTGTACCATTTTGTTACCCTTCTCCCCTGCAGGTGGCCCGGTTTGCTCATCCAAACCCTCATAGTTAATACATTTTAAACAAGCTACTGTATGAAATTCCATAGACAAAAAACCTTACGGTTTCACATGTCCCATGAAGGCTGCTTAGACATGATCTGATTAAAAAAACCTATTGATTTTCTGCCACTCAAACTTCAAAAAGCAATGAAATTACGATCAAATAACAGAATATAAACCCAGCTCTAATTAAAAGAAGGAAGATCAAATATAAGTGCAGCAATAAATAGAAAGGTATTTGTCAACCTAACGAGAAACCAAAAAACAAGTGAATTACTGCGCTCTAATACTTCGATAAGAACATCAATATAGCACAAATGTAGATACATACAAAATATTTTAATCAAATACAGACAATAAATACACATAAATGAGGATTAATAAGTAAAAACATAACGTGTTGTACTATCAATAGCTGAAGCAGATAAGACAGCATAGAAATGAAAAATACAGTATATACACACACAATTAACTGTAATAGAGGGAGTTGATCAAACTCTCAATGAAACAGAATGTATACAAGTCAATATCAGGGAGACCACAATGTTGTTGTTACCAGTAACTAATCAAAATAATGGTCATTTGTAGCCAAATGTGTTACTGGTAGACGGAGTCTCTCAATTGAAACGAGATATTACCGGGGATTGTTTTCACCAAGGAGTCTGATATTAATTCATAGTGTTATTAGGAACTGATAGCCACGTCCATTGAATTTATATGATATGAAGATTATCTGGGTTATTTGAATAGTGAATAAAAGATGAACTGAGTCAGTGCTTATTCATGAAAACCTGTGCAATTAAAAATGTTAGAAGCATGCATACCAGTCAATACGATTTCTCCAGCAGCAGTAACCGGTAATTAGCACTCTGTGCCGTATTCAAAAAGTGGCCCAAGGCCACTGTAGCGGGAGCAAGTATGAATCTCCAGAAACCAACCGGCAGCGTAAGTGGAGGGGGTTTGCAGTCCACAGGCTCTCTCTTCCCGGCGACTAATGCTTACTGCATTGTCCGGGAGCAGCCCAGATAATGTGCAGAGTACACCAGCTCCCATCTCTGATAGTTGCCGGCGGGTCATGTTTAATGCGCAACCCAGATGATGTAGCCTTTTTCAATCTGAAAATTCACAAAACCTATTGATTTTCTGCCACTCAAACTTCAAAAACCAATGAAATTACGATCATTAAGGCTGACGCACCACACCGCTTTTATCCCATCTGCACAGCTCTATTTTCTGCTTTGACCTCAGTTGCAGAGACTGCATGTGTGTATTCCAATGAGCACACAATTCTGTGAATTAGCAGCTCCACCATTTTGTGAGTGACAGCAATCTCATTCTGTGAGAGTGCTGAATCTACCGTTAACCACAGGGTGTGATGGCATACCACATCTGTATTGCGCAAGGAACACACCATTAAGGCGTCAGCCTTAATGATTGTAATTTCATTGCTTTTTGAAGTTTGAGTGGCAGAAAATCAATAGGTGTTGTGAAGTTTCAGATTATGTCTAAGCAGCCTTAATGGGACATGTGAAACCGTAAGGTTTTTTGTCTATGGAATATATATATATATATATATATATATATATATATATATTTTGGAGCCTACAGCGGTGTCCCGCCTTCTCACCCCTCAGGCAAAGTCCGCCTTCTAACCCCCCCTCAGCACCCAATTACCAGTAACTCTACACATCATGCATTAGTGTTCCCCTCATCGCGAACCTTTTACCAAAAACACTCACATGCACACAGGAGTGTCCCCTCCATCAAACCCCCTAACTCACATAAGCACCACCTTTTCTCACCCCCCTAGCTCTAATCATCTCCCCCACTTTTCAGCTAGCACACATACGTTGTTCCATTAAAATTAATAACTGTAACCAAATTCTGTTCCAATAAATATATATTTTAAAATAGATAAGTATTACCCCAAATTTTGGTGGAAAAAAGAACATATTGTAAAGAACATGATTTACACAGTTTTTACAATCATACATTTTATTTTGTGCATACCAAACACATTTTATTAAAATAAATACAACACACACACACACAAATAGACACACATATAAAAATACTATTTCAAGTCACAATAATATTAACTTGTGTCTCCACATTTCTTGTGAAAACCGCAAACACATACTTATATACACAATAGTAAATATAGATATATTTACAGACACACATACACAAACACATATATATCCATACATATATACAATTTGGGGTGGTTTTCAATTTTTTCCAAGGCCACAAAAATATGTCACTACCCGCACTTTTCGCCTACATCGTGTATTTTAGGTATCGCCTGCACCCCCACTTTTCCCCTTATTCAATTGCAAAGGACGCAAAAACGGGATCCAGCACAGTCAGACCAGGCGAAAAAAGAAGTCACGAATGGGGAAATCAGTCTGGACTCCCCGAAAAGCTGCACTAACATAGGGAATCACTATAGGGATGTACTAGTACCCCTAATAAAAGGTATTATGGGTGCTTAAGTTCTCTCATTTGAATCCTATTAGCGACTTTGCATAAGTGGTGAAGAATATCATTATTTATTATTGATAGGAGAAACTAACTAGTCTCAGCAAATTTGGAGTACTTTAAAATGGGTGCTACAATTTTTTAAAGCTGCTAAAGTGTACTTTTAAGAAGCATAAAATACGTAGCTGTTGCAAACACCTGCAATCCCATAAACACCTGTCCCATACTTGGGGACCACCCAGAAGCCTATTTTGCTAGTTTTTATAATTGTACCCCAAATTGGTATTTTTGGGCAACAAAAATAAAAAACTTTTTTTGGGGTGATCGTAATTTTTTTTGACACATTTACCCTTTAGGGGGCAGTCCCAAGGGTGCACACTGGTTTCCAGACATTTGCACCTTAAAACCGCAAATCTGCACTTCTATCCGCCTGCTGATCAGCGGCGAATCTTTCACCTATTACATTGAAAAAAAAAATTCTTATTATAATAAACACTATTCAGTACATGGAGATAAACAAACAGGCGAAAAATACTTCGAAATCGGCAATACTTTTTCGCCTGTTTTTAATTGATTACCGAACAGGCGAAAACTCATTATTTCCTATGGGGAACGGATGACCAGGCAAATAGTTTTCGCCTTTTTTTTGGCGAAAAGTCAGAATTGAACACGGCGAAAAGTTTTCGCCAAAAACACGTGAAAACGGCTTTTTGGCCCAAATTGAATACGGGCCTCAGTCGCACACAGAAGTGTTACATACCAAATTAATCAGTGCATCTCCTGAAGTGGGTTACTACTCCAATTACTACGAAGACGTATTTTTCAATGAAAAATACATAAAAAATATGCTCAGCGCAAGCAGAGTCTCACTGGACCTGGCTGTTTGGTGCATCTCCACCAACAGTGTATAAGGACACAATTTCAAGTCTTACAAAATTATAAAGAAAGTGTAACTAAACAGAGCGTAATATTAGGAAGATATTTGCAATATTTATCACACGATTTATGCCTGGAATTAAATGCGTATTGTAAATATGCTTAATATACTGTATTTATCAATAGCTCCTGTTACTAATTATTTTGACATATACTGCACTCCACTAGTAAATTATATTTTATTTACTAGTGGAGTGCAGTATATGTCAAAATAATTAGTAACAGGAGCTATTGATAAATACAGTATATTAAGCATATTTACAATACGCATTAAAATAAAGAAAAAAAAAAAAGTAGGAAATTATAAAAGAGATAGTTTATCAAACACAGGGTTGGTGCTAGGTTTATTGTCTCCCTAGGCAAAGCTCTAGACTACTGCCCCTCCAGTGGTGTATCTGTAATGGGTGCAGGATGTATAGTATACACGGGCCCTGAGTTACACCGCACACCTGTACCCATGTAATATACTTACCTCTCCGGAGTCCCTTGTCAGCACTGTGCAAATCTCCAGGAAAATAGTGCTGTCCCCATCTTCCCAGGGATTTGCACATGCGCAGTACAATAAGTTACCAGGAGCATGGCACAGGCAACTTGTTCCTATAGACCCGAGCATACGCAGTAGACTCGCAGAGAGAGGAAGGGTCCACGGGCGTCTTCTCTTAATCCACCTCTGCTCTCCTCCTTCCACCAGTACACACTTCCCAGCCCCCCGTACACATTTATTTTGAAAAATAAAAATAACTCTTACCTGCTCCTGAGTGGCTGGCGAGGCTGCAGTCTAGATGCAGTGATGTCTGATGCCAAACTCAGTTCAGGCTCCTCTGCTATAACATGCGTGATTTCTACTTGTACGAGGATTCCAAATGTTAGCTGAGCAAAGTGATGCATCATCTTCCGCACATGGATGAGCTTTTCCAAGTCACACAGGTGCAAAATATTATATATATTATATACATACACATATGTATACACACATACACATATGTATACACACACACACACACACCAATGAAGCCTGGGGGCAGCCAGCAGATCGGGGAACGCTGGGCATGCCCCCAGTGTGACTACAAACATTACATGTAATAAAGCATGGCCTCACATACCATGAAGCCACACCTGTCTTTTTTTGCACGCACGCCCATGGTGCCATGATCCCATACTTACCAATGTTGGGAGTTATGCCTTAGGGTATGGGGCATAGCTGGGTTCCCAACGTAATGAGAAAATAATACAATACAAATATACACATAGGTGGGCAGTGCGGGGTGTATGACGGCACCATAGCGTCATTGTGGCCCCAACCCGCCCAATACAATTTTGAGATTACGTCATTTTAAAGCAGTGGGTGGGGCTACAATGACAGGAAAAATGTGCAAAAATGTGGGGATTTCTTACAGAACCCTTTGGACAGCCCCCCTAATGATGCTTTAGCGAAAAAAAAATCGTAAATTACCTACAACGACCGTTGAAACGTTGGTCAATTTTTTTTTTCCCGTGAAAATGCGTTTAACGTATTGGGGCTGGTACTCCGGAGGGCCATAAAGATGCGCCAAGTGTTTTAAACATCGCATGTGGCTGGAGCAGGCCTTTTTTAGCAGTTTTAAAGAACCAGCTGTGCCAGCCACGTGCGAAGTTTAAAACACTTGGAGCAATCTTATGGCCCTCCGAAATACCAGTCCCAATACATTAAACGCATTTTTCACGAAAGAGAAAAACAATAACCGAAATTTCAGCGGTCGTTTTTCGACAAATACGCAACTTCCAAATATTTTTTTCGCTAAAGTATCATTAAGGGGGCTGTCCAAACTGTTCTGTAAGAAATCCCCACATTTTTATCCAAAAATAGGGATTTTTCTAATTTTTTCTCACCTGCCCTAGGCTGGAGAAAAGTTTTCTCCAGTTTTTAGGCAAAAAAGGGCAGTTTTTTCACCGTTGTTGGTGAAATCGGCCACAAATTGACCAATCAATGCCATTCGAGGCTCATCGTACGATATATCGGTCGATCGGACGGTTGATTCACAAACGACAGCAAAAACGGACGATTTTGCCTCTAATTGAATACCGCCCTAAATAGGCTAAGGATGTCTCTGAAAGAGACATCCTTCATTTAACTGCGAAATGGACACAGTGGTGCCCCCCCAGGTGCCGGTGTCCTAGGCAGCTGCCTAAAAATTCCTAATGGTAGTGCTGGCCCTGTATTTATTAGAGACAAATGTCAGAGCTGGAGGCAGCCAGTGGACAAATCTGTTATATTTTCTATCTGCATTGGATGATGTACTTGTGCTTACAGGCTGCATCTTTCTCAGGTGCATCACAGAGTACTTTCTGTAATGTCAGTTTTCATGTTCTGACAATATTTTCGTAGAGTCAGATATTTGAACTTCATATTAAAAGATAATTAAAAAAAAAAAAATTGTGTTTTTAGTTATAGTTTTTATAGCATATTTCAATAGAGATTTAGAAATTTTCCTTTCACCTTCCGACTAAGGCCGGTATTCAATTAATTTCGTACCCGTATGTGACAATTTAGTACAATATTAATTATTTGCAGCATTTGCAAACTGACTGTACAAAAAAACTCAATATCTTTTTGAAAGTATAATTAAAATCTGTGTTCCTTTCAAAGTATAAATGATATATGGGATCACAATCAAATAATAAGTAATATATGTGGTATCCGTCAATCAATAAATAATATATGAAGCCCCTGTCAAACAAAAATAATATTTGTCCCTTTCAATTAATAATGCATATACAGTATGTGCCTCTTTTTAGTGGTTACTACTCACATTCCTTCTTCTCATCTTGATCCTATGTAGATAATGAGCCCGGAGGTTTGGATGAACAGCTATATGCAGCTATTACAAACCCGCTTGGAAAACCGCTGCTTCCTACGATCCACATTATTTTTCTTTTTATACAGATGTAGCCACCGCCATGGTTGCCGCGATACGCATGCACAGTGTCAAGCATCGCTGCATAGCGCAGCTCTCGCCAAGCTGCAACTAGGCGCACCCGGCGTTCTCCCCATTGCAGTCTACGGCGAACGCGTGCATACGCACACCATAGACGTTGGGATACTAATTGTGCCATCCATGCGCATTACAGCAAAGATTACGGCGGCTACATCTGCATATATTTTACTATTTAATGTGTCAATTTTACATAGACATAAATAAAAATTCTGCTTATTAATGTGATTTGCTACTATTGTGTAATATCCTTGTAAAGCTGAAGCTCTCTTCTCATGCTAGGGGGTTTATTTACTAAGCATCGGATTCTAAAACCGGCACTTCCAATCGTGTTTATGCCCAAAATTTATAAGGGCAATGCTTTTACTAACTGTGTTTTGCTAGTAAAAGTATTGCCCTTTAACATTTGGGGCATAAACACGATCAGTAGCGTCGGGATTTAGAACCTGACGCTTAGTAAATAAATGATGATGAATTACAGATATACACATAGAATTTCAAGTTAGGTAGCTGAGCTGTTAAGGGTAAATGGGCAACTTGGGTCAGTATGGCTGAGCTGCGGCTTTGATGTGACAGGTTACTATAGAACTTGGGTCAGTATGGCTGAGCTGCGGCTTTGATGTGACAGGTTACTATAGAACTTGGGTCAGGATGGCCGAGCTGCGACTTTGATGTGACAGGTTACTATAGAACTTGGGTCAGGATGGCCGAGCTGCGGCTTTGATGTGACATGTTACTATAGAACTTGGGTTAGTATGTGACATGTTACTATAGAACTTGTACAACAAAACGGACTGTGGCCTTTACACCAACCAGACTAGTGACTGTGTTATTTATATATTCCATTATTGTTTTGTAGTCAGGGTTCTGGCAGGCCCCAGTACTGATGGGAGGGAGCAACTTCCCATCTGGTGCTTTTATCATATAGGCTGAGGGCCACTTTGGTGGATATGTATATGCCTTCCCAGTCCGCGTAATTGGTATCACCCCCCTCCTCTTGGGACCCCTGTATGTAATATAATGTACTGGTTATTCTGATCTAGTACATTCACCTGACTCCATCCCATGTGCATGAGATATCCTTGTAAGCTGGGCTGAAAATTCTATCTGCCATTGTGATGTAATAGATGGATTTCTGTACAACAATGCTGGTGACTCACTATATAATACCCAGACACAAGTTACTTGGCTCATTACAGGTTTTATATCTGTAAAAACCGCTGTGTTTATCAGAGAAAGAAAATGATGGCGAATATTTATGTTTTATTCTTCATATTTGGGATGTGCACATCCCAGGACATATCTCTGGAAAATCTGGATATGGTGACAATACCGGACCTACTGAAAGGTATTTCTGCTAAGGTGCTGAAAGAGAGCACAACATGTAGTACATCCTGCGGAGTAGGCACAAGGATAGAGACCCGCTGCACAGTGGACAAAGATGGCCTGGTGGATGACTGTGAAAAGGTGGCAGTGCAATGTGTGACCAGCTGGATGTGCGGTATGCACACATACACCCGGGCTGTTTGAGAATATTTTAATATTACATGTTTAAACCCAGACACTGAAGCAGACCTGGAGACAGTGGATATTTACTGGAAAGTAGCCAGTGGGGTTCTCACAACACAAGAGGAGGCCTTCAGAACAATAAAGCCCAAGAGTTACATGGTGGTGTTTCCAAACATACAGGAGGAACATGCTGGGACATACCGATGTGATGTTCACAATAAACAAGACCGCAGGTTAGTGAAAAGGCAATATTTTGGGCTGAAGGTGTGGAACCATAAGATTACCAGTCTCAGCAATGAGAACTTACTGGCAAGGAGCCAGAAGGTGATGACTCAGATATCACAAAGAAGAAGACCAGTTACAGAGGCTAAACTTACCATAATACAAATAAGATTATACATCATGCTGGTGGCTGGCATAAGTGCTGGGTTACTGGTATGCTTCGTTTATGGATGGATACGTTGGTATACATCTAGATGCAAAAAGAGGGATATCGAGGAAGGCGATTTTGAATCTTCCTAATAACAGGAGCCCACTAGACATGACTGTATCAATATGTTCCTGGCACACAATGAAGATTAGTTGCATAAACCCCACTAGCTGGACATATTCCTTGGACTCAAAAAAATAATGAATGCAGCTCCCAAATATGTCTACTGTCACAACCCTGGCTAGTTTTTACCTTTGCTTTGAGAATTACCTCTGCCAGCTGCTCCACGGATCTGTGTTTGTAATTCACCTGGGAGATCTGCTCTGAATCATGCTGGTTGTAACATTTCTGTGTGTGCAGACTGCTCTCCTTCCCACAGTGATTAGCCACCTGCACTCCTCTGTCTGTGAGCATTGCTGGTCTTAATTGGAATCGCAGGTGTGGTCCTGATTCTCAAGGGCTGCAGAGATGATTACTCCCTCTGCTTGTTGTGCCTTCCACCACTCAGAATACTACTGCCAGACCACCTGTCCGTATCCTTAAATTGCTGCCAGACCCAGGGTATATATATCCTCCCCTGATAGCATTCTGAGCCTGAACATCTTGTTACGTTCCGTAGTGTACAGCTTATGCTATAGCTGTACCTCTGAGTACAAGTGTATCCCAGGCTCCTGATGGTTCCTAGACCAGTTCTATCTGAAAACCTGCTGTGTCCAGCAATCCTGCTACAGCCATCTCCATTCGGCTTCCTAGGCCGCAATCAGTAGCTTCCACGCTACCATCTACGGCTTCCAAACCGCAACCAATAGCTTCCACGCTACCATCTATCATCTACGGCTCCCAAGCCGCCACTAGTAGCTTCCACGCTACCATCAACTACGGCTCCCAAGCCGCAACAAGTAGCTTCCACGCTACCATCTATCATCTACGGCTCCCAAGCTGCCACTAGTAGCTTCCACGCTGCCATCTATCAACTACGGCTCCCAAGACGCAACAAGTAGCTTCCACGCTACCATCTATCATCTACGGCTCCCAAGCTGCCACTAGTAGCTTCCACGCTACCATCTATCAACTACGGCTCCCAAGCCGCAACAAGTAGCATCCACGCTACCATCTACGGCTCCCAAGCCGCAACCAGTAGCTTCCACGCTACCATCAACTACGGCTCCTAAGCCGCAACCAGTAGCTTCCACGCTACCACCAACCACCTATGGCTCCCTAGCCACGACAAGTAGCTTCCTCGCTACCACCATCTACGGCTCCCTAGCCGCACCAAGGAGCTCCCATGCTACTATCGCTCACCTCACGGCTCCCTAGCCGCTCCAAGTAGCTTCCGAGCTACCATCAGTCTCCTTACAGCTACCCAGCCGTACCTAGTAGCTCCCGTGCTACCACCGTGCACCTCACGGCTCACTAGCCGCACCAAGTAGCTCCCGAGCTACCACCGCTCACCTTACGACTCCCTAGCCACTCCACATAGCTCCCGTGCTACCATCAGTCTCTACACAGCTTCCCAGCCGCACCAAGTAGCTTCCACGCTACCATCTATGTCTCCCAAGCCGCAACCAGTAGCTTACACGCTACCATCTATCATCTACGGCTCTCAGGCTGCGACCAGTAGCTTCCTCGCTACCATCTATCATCTACGGCTCCCAAGCCGCAACCAGTAGCTTCCACGCTACCATCCATCATCTATGGCTCCCAAGCCGTCACAAGTAGCTTCCACGCTACCATCTATCAACTACGGCTCCCAAGCCGCAACGAGTAGCTTCTACGCTACCATCTATGGCTCCCAGGCAGCGACCAGTAGCTTCTACGCTACCATCTATCAACTACAGCTCCCAAGCCACAACCAGTAGCTTCCACGCTACCACCAACGGCTCCCTAGACGCACCAAGTAGCTCCCGTACTACTATTGCTCACCTCACGGCTCCCCAGCCACTCCAAGTAGCTTCCGAGCTACCATCAGTCTCCTTACGGCTACCCAGCCGCACCTAGTAGCTCCCGTGCTACCACCGTCCACCTCACGGCTCCCTAGCCGCACCAAGTAGCTCCCAAGCTACCACCGCTCACCTTACGACTCCCTAGCCACTCCACGTAGCTCCCATGCTACCATCAGTCTCTACACGGGCTTCCCAGCCACACCAAGTAGCTTCCCGGTCCCAGTCAAGTTCCTCCAAGTTCCATCTGGTCCCACTCCAACGTTTCAAGTTTCCAGTTCCAGTCATTCATCATCAAAGGCAGTTCTCACTGCTATCCAATTCTTATGTTAAAAGAGCTATTCACGTTACCCATGGTTCGAGTCAAGTCGATCTCCGTTGAATCCGGTTCATCACCAGAGTCAGGTAAATCACAAACACCAATTGTGACATTATGTTCATGCCTAACGATGGTGGCAGATCAAGCACCTAATCCTGGATCAAGTGCTTTCCATAACCTGATCACTCGCTTGGATTCACAGGAGGCGGTACAGCATCAAGTACTACAGCTTCTGCAAATTCTGACTAACCAGCTACCTCCCAAAACCCCATCAAAATAGGTCATGTTTCGCTTAGTTCCTCCCAGGAGTCCTATCAATGTTCATGTCCTCCTAAACCTTCCATTTTACCTTTAGATACTGACTCGGAGTCTGAACTCGATCCTGCATATGATAATTCTCCATTCCTTGAAACCATCTGCCATTTGACCCTGTCCTTTCCAGTCATGTATTTCCACAGGAGTTACCAGAGATCCCATGTCCGTTGGTTGGCACAAAACGTTCTCGCAGCAGAAAGAAGAATCGACGAAGGTCTTGAACCATCTCCTTTGAAGAATTTCCACTCCTGGTATCCCAATAAATGTAAGAATTAAGAGATGTTTCAAGAGTGATTTTGTCCCTATGTTTGAAGCTCCTGTAATGTCATGTTTGGAAGAACGTTTTTCAGTTTTCTGGGTGTCTCATTTTTTCATGTTCTCCTATGTATTTGGGTGTTCAGAGTCCACCCATGAAGAGGGGGGTACTGTCATAACCCTGGCTAGTTTTTACCTTTGCTTTGAGAATTACCTCTGCCAGCTGCTCCATGGATCTGTGTTTGTAATTCACCTGGGAGATCTGCTCTGAATCATGCTGGTTGTAACATTTCTCTATGTGCAGACTGATCTCCTTCCCACAGTGATTAGCCACCTGCACTCTCCTCTGTCAGTGAGCATTGCTGGTCTTAATTGGAATCGCAGGTGTGGTCCTGATTCTCAAGGGCTGCAGAGATGATTACTCCCTCTGCATGTTGTGCCTTCCACCACTCAGAATACTACTGCCAGACCACCTGTCCGTATCCTCCAATTGCTGCCAGACCCAGGGTATATATATCCTCCCCTGATAGCATTCTGAGCCTGAACATCTTGTTACATTCCATGGTGTACAGCTTATGCTATAGCTGTACCTCTGAGTACAAGTGTATCCCAGGCTCCTGCTAGTTCCTATCCCAGGCTCCCAGGCCACGACCAGTAGCTTCCACGCTACCATCTATCATCTACGGTTCCCAAGCCGCCACTAGTAGCTTCCATGCTACCATCTACGGCTCCCAAGCCGCAACCAGTAGCTTCCACACTACCATCTACGGCTCCCAAGCCACAACCGGTAGCTTCCACGCTACCATCTACGGCTCCCAAGCCGCAACCAGTAGCTTCCACCAACCACCCACAGCTCCCTAGCCGCTCCAAGTAGCTCCCGAGCTAGCACCGCTCACCTTACGACTCCCTAGCCACTCCACGTAGCTCCCGTACTACCATCAGTCCCTACATGGCTTCCCAGCCGCACCAAGTAGCTTCCGTGCTACCATCCGTCTGCAAGCCCATCTACTGGTACCCCATCCAGCTCAGAAGCCTTCCTGCCGGTCCCAGTCCAGTTCCTCCAAGTTCCTTCTGGTCCCACTCCAACGTTTCAAGTTTCCGGTTCCAGTCATTCATCATCAAAGGCAGTTCTCACTGCTATCCAATTCTTATGTTAAAAGAGCAATTCACGTTACCCATGGTGCGAGTCAAGTCGGTCTCCGCTGAATCCGGTTCATCACCAGAGTCAGGTAAATCACAAACACCAATTGTGACAGCTACATCTCGAGTCTTGATCCAGGTATTCACTAGACACTGCTGCCCTGCCTCCTGTCCACTCCAGAAACTGCCTTACTGCCTCCAGTCCATTCTGTAGACCACTGTCTGGCCTCAAGCTTGACCAGAGACCAAAACCTGGCTTCCAGCCCAATCTTGAGACTGCTGCATGGCCTCCACCCAGAAATCACTGCCAGGCCTCCACCCAGCTCCAAAGACCACAAGCCAGCATTAAGCTCCAGAAACTGCACCAAAGATCGCTGGACAGCCTCCCGCTTGTCCCAAAGACCACAATGCTGTTTCCATCCCACTCTAGAGAAAACTGTCTGGAAACCAGCCAACTTCAGAGACTGCTGGATAGCCGCCAGCTCTCCCCAGGGCCTGCAGGCCTGCACCCATTCCACGCCAAAGAATGATAGCTGGCTTTCAGTCCACTCTAGAAACCACTGCTTGGCCTCCATCCAGTGCCAGAGACCACTAACCAACCTCTAGCTGTTCCAGAGAATGCACCAGAGACCGCTGTCTAGCGTCCATCCCACAGATAATTGCTGGCCAGCCTCTAGCCTTTTCCAGAGACTGCTAGCTAGCCACCAGCTTGCTCCAGAGACTACTGGCCAGCCTTCAGAAGCAACAAAGAGTGCTGGTCTTCCTCAGGTCACCCCAAAGACCATGGTCCTGCCTCTAGGCCTTACAAGTGACCACTCCAGAGAACACTGGTTAGCCTCAAGCCCACTCCAAAGACTGGTGAATGGCCTCCAGCCTACTCCAAAGACTTCTAAAATGTCTCCAGCCCACTCCAAAAGACAGCTGTCTGGCCACCAGACTTCTCCAGAGACTGCTTCAAAGGCTCCTCATTGACCTCCATCCCACTCCAAAGACCACTGGCCAGACTCCAGCCCACTCCACAGACTGCTTTATGGCCTCCAACCCATCTCCAGAGACCACAGGCCAGCCTTTAGCCAACACCAGAGACAAGTGGCTGGCTTCCAGCCTGCACAAGAGACCAGTGACTTGTCTCCAGCTAGTCCGTTGACCATAGGCCTGCCGTCTGGAGGCTTAAGAGACAACTTCAGAGATCTATAATTGGCCTCAACTCACTCCAGAGACCTAGTTAGCCAGCTGTCTGCTTTAGAGACTGCTGGCCAGCATCCAGCTCATGCCAGAGACTGCAGACTGGTCTCCAGCCAGCTCCAGAAACTGTTGTCCTGCATCCAGCCTGCTGCAGAGACCACTCTCTGGCCTCCAGTTTACTTCACAAATTGTTGAACAGGCTCCATCTCACTACAGATACTGCTGGTCAGCCTACAGCTCTCCCCAAATACTTTGGGTCTTCCTACAACCCACTCCAAAGACCACCGGCTAGCCTTCAGTCCACTTCAGAGTCTGCTACCTGGCCTCCACCCAGTTCCTGTAACCACTGGCCAGCCTTCAGCCCACCCCAGAGACTGCTGCATGGCCTCCACCCAGTTCCAGATAAGAATCTGTTAGCTTGGCAAGTCCCATTTTTACTGTACATTTTCATCCATAGTATGAATAAAATATATTTTCTATACCTATTGAAATAGTTTTACTCCATGTTGTTAAAGATGCATTCTTGGTATTGTTATTCTTCAAACGCTGCTGGCCTGGGCCCATAACCTATTGCCAGATCCTTCAGTATGTTAAAAGAGGTCAGCCATGTGTAATGGAGGCTAGTCCGCACAGTGAATAGTGTAACCAGGTATTAGTTTATTAACCAGGTTGAGAAGTAGAATGTGATAGAACACAGGGTTAATGCAGCACAATGCAGAAACATACAATACAAGACAGAGACAGTTGGATTTGGGTTAATGCAGGTGGTGTGGGTTGGGATGGAGCACACACCTACAGATACAGGCGGTAGAGGTTATGAAATATAGCAGATGGTAAGTGGTGGTTACAGAATGGCTTTAGGTGTACCCAGCAGTGTCTATGACACTATCTCCTCTTGGGAGACACTCAGGGGCACGTCCTTAATATCTGGATGTAAATGTACAGTAATGACGTGCATGTGCCGAAGCGCATTTTGGTTGGAGGTTGTGGATTCCCAGTAGCGAACCTCCATTAAAATGGAGCAGCTATGAGGAGACAGCA
The DNA here is from genome assembly GCA_031769625.1 of Taudactylus pleione. NCBI lineage: Eukaryota > Metazoa > Chordata > Amphibia > Anura > Myobatrachidae > Taudactylus > Taudactylus pleione. The sequence continues at coordinate 31,287,895 of JAUIMM010000040.1, read as the reverse complement.
CAGAGAGCTCTGATCAACAGCCTATATTATGGCTGCAAAAGGAGACCTATATCATGGAAAGGGTGATGGTTGGCAGGGGCAAATGCAGGATTTCTAGTGGGGTTTCCAGAGAGGGGGTGGAGACTGAGGTGACCTACTATATGCTGAATCTGTTAAACTACTGTGTGTATATATATATATATATATATATTTTATTTTGATAACTTGGGGTAATTAGCTTGGTAGATTGGTGTCAGTGGTGCAGTGATTAGGTGCAGAATTAGAGTCCACACATGGCATTCCAGTAAAATAAACGAAAATGGTGCTTTACTTCCAGCATGGTAATCAGGAAACAGAAATAGAAAATAACAAACAACCTAGCCCTCTATTAGGGCACTCCTTGAACCCTCTCTATCAAGGTGCAGCTAGTCTGCCAATAAAGTCTCTGCCTACTTCTCTGCAGGTCTATTGCCGGCTCCATAATTCTTGGTGGCCTTCCCTGTATCCTCCAGGTATACAGTAGGCCCTGGCTTCCTCAGCTTGCAGCCCAGCTGCTTCAATGTTACACAGTCTTAGAGGTTTATGATCCCCACCCCTGCCTACCGCAAGGTCCAGACACAAGCCTCCTGGCCCCTAATGGCTTGCTTAGCTTCACTGGGCTCTCTGGCTGCCACAGTCCCACATAGACCAGCCTAACTGGTCTGCCTTCTCATCAGCCCACACCTGAGCTCTCTCCACAAGGTGTGTCACAACTCAGTATTTCTACCCTGTGTGGGAGGATCTTTCCAATCTCACAAAGAATCTGTTGCTCACCAACATCCTCTCTGGTGATACTGCCACATTGAAAAAAAAATGTATGTATGTATGTATGTATGTATGTACGTACGTACGTACGTAAGTACGTACACACACACACACACACACACACACACACACAGGTCCGGCACTCGGTGTAAAATTAACTACTTAGCTGGTTGCCCCCACAAAGTTCAATTTCATAGGATCCATCCGGTGTGGCACTCCACGCTGATAAAAATAAGACTCTCACAAAGCTTGAGGTGTCAACGTTTCAATGCTTATTATGTAGCATTTTCATCAGGACAATGATGAAAATGCTGATGAAGTCTTGAGTCTTATTAGCGTGGAGTGCCACCCCAGATGGAAAATATATTTTATATAATTTTTTACAAGGCAGTGCTCTCTTCAGTGGGCTCCAGTCTGGCCACCTCTCTTCTCCTGCATGCAGAGACTCGGCAGCGCTGATGAACCACTTAAGTAACCATCTCAAAGGGGAGAAATTCACCATACAGACGGAGAAGCATTTGGTTATATGCACACTTAATGGTAACCTATGTGGCACGCGCGCATTTTATTACTATTGTCATATTCCATATAGATCATTTGATTATTACACTATAAGGCGCTGTTTTATCACCTTTTGTCTTATATATATATATTATACATACATACATATATACACATACAGAATTAGTATGTATTACCGCTGGCCATGTTCAAATCCTAAAGTTAGCAGCCCGGCAGGTTTGAAGATCCCGACAGCTGATTTAGGTAAGTAATGCAAACCCTACCCCCTCTTAACCCTAACCCTCCCTTAGGGGTGCCTAAACCTATCCCCCCCTTTCCTTAGCCTAACCCTCCCAAGGGGGGTGCTAACCCCAAGTCCCCCTGGAGGTCCTGAAACCTAACCCCCCCCCCCCACGGCTGTCCGTCCGTGCCCGGCTTACCTTCGTACGGTATGCCTTGGCGTCGGGCTCCCGACGTAGGTCTAATTACAGGCGTTGGGATTACTGACAGTCGGGAAGCCAGCGGTCATCATTTTGACAGTCGGCTTCCTGACTGCATCCACACACACACTGTGTGTGTGTGTGCGCGCGCGTATAGTATATTACACACATACATACATATATATATATATATATATATATATACACACACACACACACAACATACATACATACACACATATATAAAGAATAGACCAATGTCTGTATCTTGTGCTAAAACAAACAGTTCTAAAAAGCTGCATCTCTCAGTAAATCCCATTAGTAAGGATCAAACAATAATACACAAATGCAAAAACCACGGGGGCGCTAAACAGAAGAAATATTAAAATATACGAGTGATGAAATCATATATAAAGATCAGTAAGTCGTATTTACTGTGTCTACAAGTTCTTTCCACTAGGATACCTCAAGGTGTGAAATTGTGGAGACCGATATGTCCGGGGTGTTCCTAAAACTACCCTCTCACCAAAGATCACCCGACAAGAAAAAAGGCCAAATGGCCGATCAGTAAATAGTTTGCAATTTTTTATTTTTGATAGAATACAATGCATGATTTATAAAAATTGCATACAGCATAAATAAGGTGACAGAGTATCCACAATCACTATACAGTTGAGGTGATGATATATTCCTGCCACCACCCTTACAGGTGTGAGCTCGATTGTCAGGATCCTAACGCTTAGTGTATGGATATGGCACCAGAAACCCTACGCGTTTTGTCCATGAATGGACTCCTTCAGGGGTAATAAATCAAGAATTATAATGCATTGCCGTGATTGATGTACTGGAAATCATTCCTAGATCATTCATAACAATAGGAAAAAATTGTTTGCACGATCACTCAAAAATGGGAATTCAAATCCAGTGGATAAGTGGATCCTAAAAAAATGGACTGGACATTTGTCTGTTCTCCAAGTGCAGTAAAGGTTTTCATTGCACTTGGAGAACAAACATGTGTTTGAAGGGCACTTTCACATTGTTCTAAATCTCTCCTTGAATCCAGTCCAAGTTCTGGTGAAAGTTTAAATGATGTGACCGATTGTGGTGTCTAAAGATGCACAAAGCCTGAATGAGTGTCTGTGGACACTGACGCCTTGATAAAGACTGATCGTTGAAACGCATTGGTGGCAGCAGGGCAAAGTGATATCTTGGATTTTGGACTACAGTGGCTTGCGGTGGATAGTCCAGACTTCCCTTTCCATTCCATATTACCCACTGATATAAAAGGAAGGAAACATTGAGGAATGTGACCGTCAGATTGTGAAAGAAACCTTTATATGTACATGTACCTGTCTTGAAACGTGAGTTAGGGTACGCCCATATTGTCCTCGCTCTGTCTACTTACACTGCATGATGGTGAGCCCTATCATAAGATAAAGTACCCACCGGTGATTTGTGATGTAACTCAGTTGATAAAGAAACCTTGATGAAAGGTCACCGTAACACGATTACGTTAGTACGGTACGGATATCACATATATCTTTGGATTTAAGGGGATAGGTCAAGCTACACTGATATACATGTGGGACTTACCTTGACATAATACACCATTGTGTTTCCGTTTTCTCTTTTTTATTGTCGACGAGAATCCATATAAGATGAACGCTTATATCAATCATCATATTGAATACCATCCATTCTCATTAAGGAGTTCCTTCATTTGGTATCATTACATTATCTGTTGGTGTGCGCAGAGGTTGGGTTTGTCTATTTGTTTTGTGCTCAGTGTATTCCAAATCGGGATGTCCCGATGATCGTTATTCTGATATATTGTTAATATTTAAAAAAAATCAAGTTGTGTGTTAAAAAAATCTTTCTTTTTTTTAAATAAAATAGTGTTGGATAAGTTTCAAATGGAATGTAATTATGAGGCTGGCGGTCTGAATCCCGACAGTTTAATCCCGGCAAGGGATTTAATATAGGTGTACTGACACCTATGTTAATCCTGAGGCTGTAACGCGAACCGATCATCCTCTTTGCAGGGTAAGTATACACTTAGCCCGGGCATAGGGGGGTTAGGCACTAGGGTGCGGAGAGGGGGGGGTGTTAGGGTTAAGCACTGTAATGGGAGTCAAATACAAATGGTGTATTTTAAGCGACAGTTACGGTGAAATTATATATATATATATATATATATATATATATATGTTAGGAATGGACAAGGTTCACTGTTTATTCCCAAAATAAAGAGGGGAGGGTTAGGGTACTTACCTCAAGTTTCGGGAATTCGACCCACCGGGCTGCTGCTGTCAGTATTTGATCCGACTGCTAGACAGCCGCTGACATTACATACCGATTCCATTTTAAATAGATGTTCTTGACTAAGGGCGGGATGTACTAAGCATCGCTTCCGTGATGCGGTACATCCCACCTGACTTCGTGTACATACGGCGATTCATTACCGCGGTATGCACCAAGGATTTCACAAAGAACAGCTCTCCCGATAAGAGCAGCCCCTTGCGATGCTGTCGGGCAGAGGGGCTTCCAGGTTGAACACCCGAAGTCCTTCTGCGAGCCGCGGGGGGCTCATGGGAGGGATCCGATCGGATCCCTCCCAGCCAGGAGCGTCGCGTAAAGAAGCCCATAGGCTTCAATTAGGTTACCTAGGGACGCAAAGCAGCAGAATGTACATTCGGGGAATGCGGTAAAACCCCCGAAAACTGCATCTTCTGGGTTTTGCCGCATTTTCCCCTTTAGTACATTAAAAAAAAAATTCTATTCGATTTATGGGAAAAACATTAGCCAGTTAAGATAATAAGTTTTAATGGCCACATGCAAAATAATGTAAAATATGGTTTTATATTATTATTTTACATGGTAAAAAACTGAGCATAGAAACATGGGTATCAAAATGTATACAAATGATCCATTATGGATGTACTTAACTAGTCTGATGAAAATATTTTTTTTTCTGAAAACCGAGCCCACCCGATCTTTCCCGATCTGAGTAAATCCGAGTGTCGGCCCGGGTGTTCCTTCCTTGCCCAGATTCTGAATCGAGGCAAAACGTCATCATCCTGGAGTCGAATACTCATGGGTTTTGGATTCTATATAAATCTCCCACGGTAATTCGTCGCCATTTTAAACTGGCTCCAGTCTAGGATTAATGTCCAGTGGCTGCTGTGCTGTGTCCATCCTCTCCACCTCCAGTGGCTGCTGCTGTGCTGTCTCCACTTCAGTCCTTGGGCCTGATTAATTACAGATTGCAACTGCGATTACACATGCAATCGGCCGATTGTTGTGTTCTGTGTATGCATTGCGCATGCGCAAACTAGTCACTGTGACCAGGACTGCGATCACAGTGACTATGCAGACCCATCGCAGAGCGATTGACAGGTAGTGCCATTTGTGGGTGGTGATGGGGGGTTGGTGAAACGCAGGCGTTCCAGTGCATTTGAATGCAGTTGCAGGGGCGTGCATATATTATCCAGTGCGATGCCATACGCAGCTCAAGTGCTCAGTGCGTGCGATGAGGTTAGCGATTCCTGAGTAAAGTCAGAGCTTGTGCAAGTGTTTGTGAGGCTACGATGTTACTCGATGTTACCGATGGTTTTGCGTGCTTGCTAAACATTATGGATGTGTGTAAGATAAGGTGGGCGTCCCTGTGTAGTGCTGCGACGGCATAACGATCGCAATGGAATAGCATATCATCACAGTCAGACTGCGTGCGTAATCTCAGTTGCAATCCGTAGTGAATCAGGCCCCTTGTGTCTAGTGGCTGCTGTGTCCATCCTCTCCACCTCCAGTGGCTGCTGCTGTGCGGTGTCCACTCCAGTCCCCTTAATGTAAAACACTGTTAATATTGGCAGAGTTAGATTTACAGTACAAGCAGATAGCAAATCATTGTGTTTTTGTTTTTTTACAGTGCAGGAATTATTATAGTATTCTTTATTATTACCAGTGTGTCACACAGTGGTGCTGCACTGTGACTCCGCAGTCCATACCCCACTGCAAGATAAGCAGTGTGACTCTGCAGTTGTTATTTCCGGAAAAAGTCAGTTGTCCCCCAGTGCGTTTTGTTCATGTACATATAAGCACTGTGGTCCTGATTCAGAGCCGGACGCTCTGACAGAGCGCTCGCTCTGAATCAGGGCCGGGCTATTTTTTTTTTTTTGGAGCGGCCTCCTGGCCGCTCGCATAGCTGTGGGTGACCACCCACAGCTATTGCAAGCGGCCTTGGTGATGGTCGCAATGGTCAAGATCATCGCAACCATTGGGCTTGCGACGAGACCCTTGTAGTAGGGTCTCGTGGCCACAAGCCCCAGAGAGCTTTCGGCTCAAATTGAGCCGGAAGCTCTCCACTGATGTCAGTGGGGCCGCCGCCAAACGGTAGGTGTTCTCATGGGAATGCCTCCGTTTGGCCAGCCACGCCCCCGGCCCACCAACCAAAGGGGGCGAACTGTCATTCACCATCGACAGCTCGCCCACTTTGTTGCGAGACCCGGACCGATGGAGCGCACGTCGCTATCCGGGTCTTGCGCATGCCCTCACCGTCTCCGTCGTGCGCATGCCCAGTGGGCCACCATCGACCCGGTTGCGAGCACTCAGCGCTTGCGACCAGGTCTGAATCAGGCCCAGTGTCTGCACGCAGTGGCACCTGAAATGCAATTTTAAAAAAGTGGAAAAAAAAAATAATATGTCTTCTATTTTGTTTGTACTACGTTTATGCGCTGTCCCCCAGTGCGTTTTGTTCACTTACATAGCAGTGCCATGACTGCACGCAGTGTCAGCTGAGATGGGAATTTAAAAAAGTGGAAAAATATTTTTTTTTTCTATTGTAGTTTGTACTACGTTTATGCGCTGTCCACCAGGGCATTTAGTTCTCGTACATAACCTTTTATGCAATTTTTATTCTTTTTGCACGCACGCCCGCCCGCCCGCCCATGGTACCATGTTCCCATACTTACCAATGTTGGGAGTTATGCAGTAGGGTATGGGGCATTGCTGGGTTCTCAACGTAATGAAAAAAATATTCAATACAAATAGCGTCATTGTGACCCCAAATTGCCCAATACTATTTTGAGATTACGTCATTTTAAAGCAGTGGGTGGGGCTACGATGACAGGCTCTGCGCAAACTGCGGCATCGGCTGCCCAGACCGCACACTTCACTTGGGACTTGAATACTCTTCCAGGAGGTTGGGATTGCCACCTGAGGTTCTGGAGCCTTACGGCTGTATTGGGAGAGTAGACAAGTCTGTATTAGTGTGTGGGGCATTAGTGGGATCTGAATGTAATGGGAAAAAATATACCTGAATTAGGGACCTAGGTCGGCACTAATTAATATAAATGACATAAAAGCCACACATACACAAAATAAATATTACTTTCTGTATTTGCAGGTGCTCCTCTCCTCCAACAGTCTTCAGCTCCTCATCTGAGGAGGCGGAGCTTCACACTATGGGGTCTATTTACTAAGTGTTGGACGTACAAAAAGTACCAGCCAACCAGCTCCTGTCATTTTTCAAACACATCCTGTGATATGGCAGTTAGGAGCAGTTTGGTTGGTACTTTATCCGTTCACTTCATCTCCATCCAAGGCTTAGTAAATAGACCCCTGAGTCACTGGCTGGGAGGAAGTGAGGAACGGAGAGAGAGGACAGATGGGAGTTCTGTGTCTGGACTCAGAGAGCTGGATTCTTGCACGCAGCACCACCACCAGCCTGGTGGCTTGTCAGTGACACACACAGAGCACGGCCAGCTAGGTGAAGGGATGGGGCGGCATATAAAACACACGGCCGGAGCAAGCACTATGCAGACATTTAACTGCGAGGCAGACACAGCGGTGTCCACCAGGTGCCAGCGCCCTAGGCAGCTGCCTAATGGTAGCGCCGGCCCTGATCATGCAATTAAACCACTGTAGAATGTTCATGAAAGGAACATAAAGCACAGGTAGGGCTTTCCCTTTAGTCTCCAGATATTAAAGAATGAGACCTTGCATATTTTCCAAACCCCAGCTGATCTTGACTCCTTTCAATAGACGTTCAACCTTCTCATGATTTCTCTTCAATAATGACTGATTTCCCACACAAGCTAAAGGGGACTGTGGATTACGGCCCTCATTCAGACCCACTCGCGAGCGGCTGTCCGCTCGCAAGTGGGTCGATGGTCTGCACTGTGCATGCGCACGACGGAGGGAGCTCCGTCGTGCGCATGCGCGAGACGCGACGAGCGAAGGACTTTCCTTCGCTCGTAGTGTCTCATCAAAGGGGGCGTGCTGTCGATGTTGACTGACAGCACGCCCCCTTTGGTGGGCGTGCCGGGGGCGTGCCTGCCAGACGGAGGCGTTCCCAAGGGAACGCCTACCGTCTGAAGCCGGCCCCACTGACATCACTAGTGATGTCAGTGGGAGTGATTTTTGCTCTGATAGAGCCAAAATCACTCCTGGCCTTGCGGTTGAGAAACTCAACCGCAGGCTTCTGCTCGCAGTGGCGATGGTCGCGATGGTCAAGACCATCGCGACCACCATCCTGCACGCTCGTATATGCTGTGGGTGGTGACCCACAGCTATACGAGCGTCCAGGAGGACGCTCCATATTAATGGAGGTGGGCCCTGATTCAGAGCGAGCGCTCTGGTCAGAGCGTCCGGCTCTGAATCAGGGCCTACATGTTTTCTTGCCTATTTTCTCTACTTTATTCCATTTCTAGCTCAATTTTATCCTCTCCCTATGCTTGCCTACTTTGTGGTGTATAGATTATTTCCATTCTTCTACTAGCTCTTAAACCCAGAATATTTCATAGCTTTTGTTGCCGTTGACACTGGTCAGTTATCCCCCCATTCTGTACGTCTTCCTGGACAGGATAGTCATCCTGACTCCCTTTGTTCTCTGGATGGGTGAACTGCTCTGCACCTTTCCACAAACCAGCCTGCAGGTTTTGGCCTCCCTCCCCTATCTCCCCCCTTTCCTCCATTATTTATGAGCACTAATACTCCTGAAGCCTCGTTATATTCTCTACCCAATTACCCAAACAGCTGTGGGGATGTTACTTGCTCCTACCATCCTTCAGTTTACCTTAACTTAAATTCCTCTCCACCTCATTTATATAGTTAGCTTTATTCCCCCTATATAGTCTCTATGGTGGTTGGCATGACAATTTAGTATGACAAAATGTTTCCCTGGACACTATAATTTTTGAACATAGGGCCTGATTCAGACCCACTCGCGAGCGGCTGTCCGCTCACAAGTGGGTCGATGTTATGGACTGAGCATGCGCACGACGGAGGGAGCTCCGTCGTGCGCATGCGCCAGACGCGACGAGCGAAGGAAAGTCCTTCGCTCGTTGTGTCCGATCAAAGGGGGCGTGCTGTCAATGTTGATTGACAGCACGCCCCCTTTGGTGGGCGTGCCGGGGGCGTGCCTCCCTGACGGGGGCGTTCCCACGGGAACGCCTCCCGTCAGAAGCCGGCCCACTGACATCATTAGTGATGTCAGTGGGAGTGATTTTGGCTCTGACAGAGCCAAAATCACTCCGGAGCTTGTGGTTGAAAACCTCAACCGCAGGCTCCGGCTCGCAATTTCGATGGTCGAGACCATCGCGGCCATCACAAAGCACGCTCGTATAGCCTGTGGGTGGTGACCCACAGCTATACGAGCGTCCAGGAGGACGCGCTCCATGAAAATGGAGCCCGGCCCTCATTCAGAGCGTACGGCTCTGAATGAGGGCCATAATCTTTAATTTTTAATAAATCTTATGTCTGTTTTGCCTGCTATATTTCTAATATACAATGCTTGTATTATTCATGTGCATTTCTATACTCACCTTTCCATCTTATGTTGTGATTTTGTACTTAACACCCCCCCCCCCCCAAATAAAACTAAATTACAGAAATAAAGAATATACACAAACGTATTTTGGAGAAATAAAGCCTAGTAACTTAATAGTTACTACTTTATTAGACTGATATAATCCAATGATAATTGGAAAGGAACAGTCGGAGCTATTAATCCAAAACGCCAGAAACTCCTAACAATTACAATTGTAAGGAAGAAAAAAAAAACGTTCATAAGCATGGCCAGCTAAACACAGTGGACTTAGTCAGTGTGCCTAGTTTAACAGTTTGACCAATCACAAGTGATTTCTCACATTAGAAACATTTCAAATTAGTAACTGGCTGTAAATGGGGCTCCCTGGCTTGATCAGCCATCAATAGAGCTGATTATTCAAGCTCATTGATGGTAAAAAAAAAAAAAAAAAGGTTGCTGATGAGAAGTGTTTCTGGAAATGCATTGTTTTACATTTGCACCAAATATCAATGCCATCTATACATAATGGATGTTTCCCATGTTGATAGTAGAAGACAGTCTAGATACAGCCAGTTGGCCTCACTGAATTGTGCACGCAATGGAATGTAAAACAAGAGATATGGTAAGAACTTACCTTTGTTATCTCTGTTTCTACGAAGTCCATAGGGACCACAGGGTTGACCTTGGGGTATAGGTTGGGAACCAAATCCGGGCACCACGCAGTTAAAGCTTTTAGCTCCCAGGATGCACTGGGTCCACTCTCCCTATAACCCCACCCCCAAGCCAGAGGCACCTCAGTTTGTAAGTAGCCAAAGGCCGGAGGAGGAGAGAAAAAGAGAGAGAAAACTGGAACACTCAATAACCATACTCACCGAAATGGGAGACGGAAAACCGGTGACCAGCCACACAGCCCATATGAAGCCAGGTGGGTCAGGGCGGGCGCCCTGTGGACCCTATGGACTTCGTAGAAACAGAGATAACAAAGGTAAGTTCTTACCATATCTCTTGTTTTCTACTTCAGGGTCCATAGGGGGTCCACAGGGTTGACCTTGGGGATGTCCCAAAGCAGTTCAACCAAGGGTGGGGACGCTCCTGTGCTGAGAGGAGAATCCGTCGCCAAAAAGGAAGCATCCTGAGAGGCAAAGGAAACCAATGCCTAGAACCTTAAAAAGGTGTGGACAGAAGACCACGTGGCCACCTAGTAAGGCAAAACAGCCGAGGCGCCACAGCGAGCCGCACACGAGGGTCACATGGCCAGAGAAAAAACAAGCATCAACAACAGGAAGGCCTACCCATGGGTAGGCCCCTGAGGAAGACCTATGAGGCCATCCAAGCCAACATTTGGTTATAGGCCGGCCATCCTTTCCTGTGAAAACCAGAAATCTCAGACCACCAATAAGGAGTCCGATTTCCGTAAGGAACCTGAACGGATCACATAAATCCAAAGAGGCCAGACCACAGTCAATGAGGCCACACCAGCCGAGAGGACTGGGGACAGAATGGCCGTACCATAAGTTCCAGAATAATATGGAACCTGAAAACCACTAAGAAGAAACACAGGGCGAGAGCAACTCCCACCCTGACATGATGCCCTCCAGAAGAGGGAGCCACATGAGAACGCTCCCAATTCAGACACTCTCCTGGTTGATATAAACACCCTGAGAGAAAGAGAGAGCCTAAGCAATAGACCATGTAATGGCTATCACAACCAGCGGTTCCATTGACTGTCCCCGGAGGTAACGAAGAACCACTACTTACTCCCAAGGAGTCCCTAGGGAGGACAAATGGAGGCATAATCAAGAAAACACTCCAAAGGATGAACTGGATACCAGAGTGAAGCAATTCCATATCTTAACCATACTGACAGTGTAGAGATCCGCACTGTCAGGAAGACCAGGCCAAGTGTAAAACCCAAGCCAGCCGGAAGGAATGCCAGAATATCTGGAAATCCTGGACACCGGAGGATTGTATCGACAGGTACAATACCATAAGATTTATGGCTGCCACAGTTTGTGGTAGGTCCCAGCAAAAGCTGATCCATGTGCTCTAATCATTCCAACGATGACAAAGCCAGGGAAGCCGTAAGACCACTGTAAGGACACAGTCAAAGACAAACGACCCAGGTCCAAGGCAAAACCAAGGACCCTGAGACAACAGGTCCGGGCAGTGAAGCATCAGGGATGGAGTATCGATGTAGAGACTCCGAAGATCCAAGTACCCCTGACATCTGGGGCAATCAGGAGCCACCAGCATTAAAGCATCTCCGTCTCGATTGAAAACACTTCCAAAGACCTCGAGGAAGAAGGGAGACCGGAGAACACAGGTACACAAAGTGGAAGGACCACTTCACCGACAAAGAGTCGCTGAAGTTTGCTTCAGAATCCCCAGAGCTGAACTGTAACACCATAGTGTGATAAAGTCAGAAGGCCATGAGGGTCACCTCAGGGGGGCCCCCCCTGCTCACCAGGAGATGAAACCTCTCTTGGGGAAGAGACTAGTCCCCGGGATGCACGTCGTGACGGCTGAGGACTCCAGCTTCCCAATGGAGAGCTCCTGAAATGAACGCTGCCGAGATGGTCGGGAGGAGACCCTCGGACTATGTCCGAATATGTGACATACCTGTCATTGCCACCCAACGAACAGTGTTGCTAAAAAGGAAGCCACTGTCCTGACCCTGTCGGACTGAACCTTTTCAGGTTCACCGGGAAACAAGAGTTATGCCAGAGTAAGTTAATTGACAGGGTGGAATCGACAGACGTCCAACTGCACTGAAAAGGATTCGATCCAGACACTGTCCCTAGCAAAGAAAACCCTGGACGAGATGGCCATAGCCACCCGGACAGGGACCGACTTGCCTCCGGAGAGAGCATCATCGTTTGAACAGTTATCCGACAGAAAAAACTCATTCCATCTGGAGATGAGCCAATTATGGAAAGGCCTGGAATGGAACTGAGCCCATTCCACCATGCATCCCAGAGTGTAAAGACATCTGTCGACTGCGCAGACAACCATGTACTCCTAATGGAAGAGAGGAGATTCCGTCTTACGCCAGAAGAATTCTCAGATTCTGAGAATCCAGCAGGGATCCTAGATGAAGAATACCCAGAGAGGGATGCAGGGAGGACTTTTTCCCCGTTGATTAAACGTCTGCACCCTGAAGAAGCCACAGTCATCCTGACCTGGCCGTAAAGTACCCCGGTGATCCCGCTAAGAGCAGGAGGCCGTCCAGGTACAGGAGCATTGGGATATACTGAACAGAAGAACTGTCAGAAAATCCAAAACGCTGGTAAACCCCTGTGGGGCTGAGGACAGTCCCAACAGGCAGAGCCCGAAAAATTGTAAGTGTTGCTGTGATACAGCCAACCTCAGCCCATGCTGAGGAAAGGTCTCTGTAAGCACCCGTAGGCACGCGTCCTGTATATCCAGTGATACCCTAAAGTCCCCAGGTTCCAAACATCGTATGATGGAGCATAGGGATTTCCTCCTGAGCCCAGGTAGTTTTAGGAACTGGTTCAGGGAATTGAGACAGAGAATAGGCCAAAGAGGACCATTCAGCCACCGCACCAGAAAGAAAACAGAACAACCAGTCCCTCACTGAGATAGTGGGGATGGCCTAATTAGCTCCGCTTACCGCAACAACTGCATAGCTTTCTGGATCTGTAAGGCCCTTGTAAAGAGGGCGTACCCTCCTACCCACGTAGCCGCGGCAACTTGACACTAATACCGGGCGAACTGAGAAAATCGGTATCTCCCAGTTGTAGGCCTGTCCCGTCAGACTGAAGAGATATCCGTAGGTTCAGAAGCAGGATCGGCTGGCAGTCCAGGCCTGCTCGGTACTGGATATGTCGGCCCTTGTAGATGCCGACAGTCTACGAAGAAACAGACCTTTAGGCTGACCCAGAGGACAAAAAAGACTTAACAGACTTAGTCTGAGGCCTTGTAGTGGGCATAGCTGAAAGCGGTAAACTTGTCGTTAGTAATACTGCCAATGTTACTACAATCTTGTCAAGGTCAGGACCAAACAATATCAACCCTAAAGATGGTATCTGCACCTCTGCATTCCCAGAGCGCAGCCATAGGGTATTACGGAGGATACAGTCGCAGCCGGAACTCTGAAAGTTAGGAGACTGGTATCCAATATAGGCATTTCCACCTATGACAACAGCATATATTACGTGAGCGACCAAATACATTTGAACCCCCGACGTGTTGGAGGGGAAAAAACGTTACAAATGCATCAACCCAATATGCAATAGTATTAACCAACCATGCTATAGCCATGGTAGGATGGGTAACAACTCCTGAAAGCAAGTATACTGATTTCAGGCAGAGTTACCACCTACGGATCCGAAGAATCCGACCACGCAGGAATGGGAGGCGTAGTAACGTCTGTAATCAGACGAGTAACACGCCCATCCCCCCCAGGAGGGGCTCGTGATGACCCTCAGGGAATTTGGGACAGGAGGCCAAACACTGTTGTAACACCTCCTATCTGGCAACAGCCAGAGTCCCGCTATGCGATCCACCCGCTAGTCAGCAACAGGTAACCCGAAGGCACGCAATACTGAGGGTGTATGATACAGGTGCAGGTCAACATTCACTCTAACCAGAATGGACCTGCTACCAGCCCTAAAGCAGGGATAATAATACCTGAAATAGGCTTCCCCCCGTGTAAGAGGGAAAGAGCCCCGAACAGTACCCAGTTCACGGCAGAGCCAACTGGGAAGTAACCACAGGGCGTCAACCACGCCAATTAGCGTTTCGTAGAAAACGACATCCACCCAGGGTGGCTGTTGTGGTAATCCCTGCAAGGGGAATGACAGACTATTGTGGCACCAGGGGGAATTCATATACTGCGAAAAACCCCTGCAGTGAGCGGTAGTCTGTGTCACAGGGGAAGAGTGCAAGAAGCTGCGAGATACCCTGAGATGAAAAGGGCAGTATGGTGAAGTAACCCCAAGTGAGGTACAACAATGGGGCCCGCCCGGCGATCCGCAATTGAGAGGATCCCGAGAAAACAAACCGCCCAAGGGGGTCGTGAAAGAGGCCGGCACCAGATGACGCCACATACAGAACCCTTTATGAGTCAAATCCTCCACACTAACACCTGCAGCACATGACTTGCAGGATAGTAAAAATGGGTGCAGTATAACGCTCTATCTCCTGGTCAGACATATCTGACCAATCTTGGCGGAAATATTAAGCAGCACTATACTGGTCCTGACTGATGCCAAAAATTAGCTGCAGGGACCCATTTTCAGCGTATGCAACACACAGTTCCATCTAAAATATGGCAACGTGCAGCACGCAACAGTATGTGACAAACCACACAAATATTAACAAGTATATAAATGTGAGGTCTCAGAACCACCCTAAGTACAGCTGTATTAGGGCAGATAAAGAAAAGGGATAGATATACACTGACAGGTGAGAGAATAAAGTACAGTCAGCACTAGCATAAGTCACATACAATGCAGATATATACATATATACATAAACATGTCATATAATATACTGCACTATTACACTGCATTCAACTGCCCAGATTCAGTGTCTGGGAAGTCTACAGCGCTGTGTACACTGACCTGATGGTGAGGTACGCAGGGGGACTGGACTCACTGCCATCCTGAGAGATTTCTGCTGCACCACAGAGATAAAATGGCCGCTGGAGACCTCAGAGGAAGCGTGGCCCGCGGAGGAAGCAGCTCAGCGACGTCAGACTATGGATACTGAAAGGCGCGCTGAGCTGAGGGGAGGAGCCGCTGTAACAGGGAAGGCTGCCTCCCCTGGCCGGCTATTAACCCCTGGGACGCCGGCTCCCTGCACCGATCGTTAAGTCCCTGGTGGTCTAGTGGACACACGGGGTATGGGGGGCCCGCCGCCACTGCCGGCGCCTCCGGTCTGTCCCCTGAGACCGGAGGCACAGGACTGCATTTGAAATGCGCGGATCACCGCAAGCGGTGATCCGCGACCTTACCTGCTCCCCGTGGATCCGGCAGCAGTCCTGGGCGCCCGCAGAGTCCGGCTAGTACAGACTCTGGGGTCCCGCTGAGATCCCCAGATCTGTACTGGCGTCTCAGCGCCAGCGGGGTGACGGAGCGGCAGCTTAGACGTCCTATGGACAGTCCGACGCTGTCGCTCTGAAGAGTCCAAAGTCCATGAAAAAACTTTGTCCCTAAAAAAATAAAATAAGCTTAGGGGCTGCTAATCAGCTCCCCCTGCGCTAACGGTGACCCGACTCCGGCCGGGCACCAACTTAAACTGAGGTGCCTCTGGCTTGGGGGTGGGGTTATAGGGAGAGTGGACCCAGTGCATCCTGGGAGCTAAAAGCTTTAACTGCGTGGTGCCCGGATTTGGTTCCCAACCTATACCCCAAGGTCAACCCTGTGGACCCCCTATGGACCCTGAAGTAGAAATGTCTATTCAGAGATACAAGACTGACTTTCTATTTGCCTGTGAAGCAAGTATGAAAATAAGATGGATGCATATGTGATTTAGGTTCTATAGAAGAATTGCATTGCACAGATCTTAGTCTGGGGATAGTGAACACCTTGTTACATTGCTAACCCACCAATAACCAGCCAGCATCATGAACGAGTGATTGTATGTGGAAAGCTTTATTATATGCAAGCACCCACCCACCGCATGATGGTTCACTTTATATTATTAGACCTGGTATTGTTAAAAATGATCTTGGCTACAAGTGCTCCCATTAAAGTCGATAATTGGTCATTTTTGGGGGCTAGCAATTTTTCCCTTTTAAGAGCTGCTGTCCTACACTATTTTATCATTATCTAATCTCGGTTTCTGTGCATATAAGACTTATTTGCTATTATCAACAAAAAATTAATAGTTTATTAATAAAGAGGAAGCAATTGCCAGTCATAAGAAGTTCCATTGATTTTTTATGGCCCATTCAACACTAATTGCAGCCTAAGCTAACCCCAATTTAAAGCTTAACCCTAAAATCATGTATTGATATGGCTGTTGACATTCTGACAATTTCGAAAATTGTTGACATTACGGTGTCTACATTCTGAATTTCAACATAACTACTACATACCATCATAGGAATCAATAGTAAAAAAATACAGCACAAAAGTGGCTAAACTTGAGTTGATACTTGGTATCAAATGGTATGTACACAATGCACTTCTCTGGGAGCAAAGGACTGTAGAAGTGTAGTGACATGATATGAATACAGTGAAATGGAGAAATAATCTGAAAAATATTACCGTAACAAAACATATACAGACATAAGTATGGCGGCAAATGGCTATCAACACACAGAATAGAATTCCTTTTTGTTCTAAGATATGTTTGCATGCATTATAAATTAAATTTAGATGTAGCGGATAGAAAAAATACTGGGGTTCCTTGCACACTGGGGTACTAGTCTAATGGCGTGCTGCGGATAGTAGAGGTAGCCCAACCTGACAATAGATAGGTAGGTTTTTCTATCGCGCTCAGCCCCTCTGTTGTGGTGTGTTCTATACTGTGTTGTCTGTCTAGTGTGAGGTGTGTGCTTAGTGGGCGGAATTCAATTGTTTTCGCTGCCCGCATCTCCCGTCTAAATTGACAGGAATTCGCGGGCCGCTATGCAATTGTTCTAGATTTTCGTGCTGATCGCGTCCAAAGTGGTCGGGTTTAGCCACGTAATGCAGCTAAACCTGACCAAAGTGCTGGGCGCGATCGCAAAAAGTGATGTTTGGGCGCCCAAACATGTCACTTTTCACACATTTCAGCTCTCACCCCCCCCTGGGGCTGCGAGCTGAAATGTAGCGCTGTCAGCTGATCGTGCCCGACAGGAGCAAGAATTGAATAGCTCTGTCGGGCGCGATGGGGCAGGAATCAATTGCATTCCGCCCAGTCTGTGAAAAAAAAAACAGGTTGTGGTGTAGACAAATGTCTCCCCTGCCTGCACGTCCCTGCCCACTGCTCTGCTATACAGAGCAGCAGGTGAGGCGGAGACATCACAGTCCCCCTTCTTGCCAGACTCTGCGATTACATGAAGCAGTGGAAGATTAATAATGAAGCTGTATAGAACTTTGCCCAGGCTTCCATAACAAAGTAAGTCAAATCAGCAGTGTGGCAGTTCCAGATTAATAATGGAGTGCATGGCCGGACTATCCATCTGGCACTTCAGGCAAATGCCAGAAGGGCCAATGGCCTGATGGGCAAGTCCGGACTAAAACCTGGCAGAGCAACTCCACCTCCCGGTACACTGCTTGGCCAGGATACTGAGAGACAGGGGCATGTGGCGAGGCCACGCCCTGTGCAGTGAGGCCACGACCTTTGCGCAAGCACCTTAGGAGCGCAGAGATTAATGCCAGGGTTGATCTGGAGCCCCAGGGCCTGATTCTGAACTGCTTGCGAGCGCTATGTGCTCGCAAGCAGGTCGATGATTGCCCAGTGCACATGCGCACGACGGAGCCGGCTCAGTCGTGCGCATGCACGAGACCCGTATTGCGACGGGCAAGCAGTCGCTCCGGGTCTCGTACCAAAGGGGGCGTGCTGTCGATGTTGAGTGACAGCACGCCCCCTTTGGTGGGCGGGCCGGGGGCGTGGCTGCCCAGACGGACGCGTTCCCATGGGAACGTCTACCGTCTGGGGCTGGCCCCACTGACATCACAAGTGATGTCAGTGGGAGTGCTTTCGGCTCTGTTAGAGCCGAAAGCACTCTGGGGCTTGCAGCAATGAGACCCTACCACAAGGGTCTCGTCACAAGCTCGATGGTCGCGATAGTCTTGACCATCGCGACCATCTTCCTGCCCGCTCGCTATAGCTGTGGGTGGCCACCCACAGCTATGCAAGCGGCCAGGAGGTCGTTCAAAAAAGAAAATAGCCCGGCCCTGATTCAGTGCGAGCGCTCTGTCAGAGCGTCCGGCTCTGAATCAGAGCCCCAGTCCATCTCTGATAGAGAGGGAGGAGCTAGCTACATACAGCTCTAAGAGTCTGGTCTCCATCCTGTGTCAACGTGTGCATTATGGTGCTATGGCTCCGCCTCTTCCATGTGATAGCGCTGCATGTCTGGAGGATCAGCAGCCAGAGGCACTCCCTTTAATTATTAAGTAAATATACTGTCTCTGGTGAGATTTTGTTATGGTCAATGCAAAGGAGATAATACATTCTTTAACCACTTGCCTGGAGTGGTTGCATAGTTTGTGACCACAATATGCAGTGTTTTAACTGACAGTCGCAAACGATGAGACGTGTCTGTAAAGCACAGTGTGCAGCTGCTAAAAGATAATCTCCTGGCACCCTGCCCCAGTGACTGCCGTGCTGCCGATCACTGCTGTTCTTTCCTCACAGCAGGACCACCATGTACGGGGGGGACCTTATCACATGTGGAATGCATTAATGAGGTATATATTAATGTGGTATATACAGGCAGGATTACAATAATGTGCTTCTTTATCATCAGTGGCTGAATCTCTCCAGTAAAATCCACCACCTGCAGGGACTGCCTAGCTGTGGTATTAAACTTCCCATTGGTAGTATTCCCTGCTAATTACTGCGGACAGACTGCCAGCCCAGACGGCAATAAAGAGCACTTCCCTTGGGAAGCCACTACCCTGCCATTATGGCAGCTTTTACCAGCCACTTGGTGCTGCAGCCGAAGCAGTCCCTAGAAGACAGCCAGCTTGCTAATTGTATGCAGGAGCACAATTATAGCCCCCCAGGCCAGACAAGTAAGGAGCAGCCACTGATTATTATACATAGGTTACATTTTACCATGGTGTATTCACTACAGTGCATAATCTGGTGGATTATATTGCACGAACGAACAGTATAAATATATTATATATAACCAGGCCATGCACTGAACTAGGCATGTCCTCTATGGCCCCTACCACTGCATTACCCCAATGGGTTTTTCATGGCCCAGTCTGACTCAGTTCTGTTGCAACTCTATGATGCACTATCGGGCCACAACATCATGGATGCTCCGTCACAGAGCCCAGTCAGGAGCTCGGAGCAAAAGGCAAGGCTGAAGTAATACGTGTAGAGCCTTCCCTGGCGTCGGATGGCCACGATTCCCCAGGGTTTAAAAATTTGTAGGAAGCTAAGCCATGCAGCGCCCCTGGCGAGTGCTATCATGGCTAACTGGTAGTTACAACCTGGGGACTGGCTTATGTGCAGTGACAAGGTGAGAGTGGGGTAGGGGTTACACCTTTTTATTTTCAGATTCCTAGACAAGGTGAGGCGGCATGATCAAATCCGTTGCAGGGTCACAAACTGTCAGATTTTGTCCTGTATTCTTATAACTCTAATAAAGACTGAAATATTCTCACAGGTAAATGCATTTTAAAAGGGGAGGAATTCTATTAATCGGATTGTAGTCGGCAACTTGAAACAGCAAGTATGAGGGTTAGGGTGCAGGAGGGGACGGTTAGGGTTGGCTGCGAGAAGGGAGGCTTAGAGTTAGGCTGCAAGAAGGAATGGCTAGGGTTAGGCTGTGAAAGGGGAGGGCTAAAGTTGGGCTGTGGGGCAGAGTTAGGCTACCAGGAGGGGGGGAGAAGGTTTTTGATTGGGGTTAGCCTAAAAATACTTTCTAAAATTCGCCTGCATTTTCACTATCGGATCCCACTGCCTGCATTCTGAATGCCGGGATGTCGTACCCAACCCTATTAATTGTGTTGAGATAAGATTTTTGCTGGCGGTCAAATTAACGCGCATATCACAGAGTGTTTTCAGCTTGCTAGTAATTTAGAAAATGTTTAACGCGACACCCTTGCTAGATTGCGCAACTTTTGGAAAAGCTTGAAAAAGGGCAGAAAGCTTACTTAACCACAGAAACGTGGCAAATAACTTTAGATAATAATACAGAAAGCTATCAGTGGCCATAGGCAAAGTATTTAAGATTCTTAAAAGATGTCAAATGGTTGATTTTTACCTATTTTAAACAAAAGTGGAAAAATTATAGTAAAGTTTATTTCAACAAATTTAATCTAGATCATTTTGGGGTACAGAAAATTGTATGTAAAGTGATTTATAATAGTTTAGGAAAGTTTAAATAATAATAAAAAAAAAATATTGGGAAAAACCACTTGCAATTCTCATTGACAAAGTTCAAATCTATACAACACCCGAAAATACCTGCCCCACATAAATAAACCTATTACAGGTTGAGTCTCCCATATCCAAAATGCTTGGGACCAGGGGTATTTTGGATAACGGAATATTCCGTATTTTGGAATATTTGCATATCATAATGAAATATCTTGGGAATGGGACCCCAATATACACACAGAATGCATTTATGTGTTATATACCCCTTATACACACAGCCTGCAGGTAATGTTATACAATATATTCAATAATTTTGTGGCTCAAGCTAAGTTTGTGTACATACATGAAATTCATTTATGTTTCATATGCACCTTATACACACAGCCTGAAGGTAATTGTATATAATATTTTTAATAATTTGTGCTTTAGAGAAAGTTTGTGTACATTGAACCATCAAAAATCAAAAGGTTTCATTATCTCAGTCATGCCAAAATTATTCCGTATTTCGGAATATTTGGATATGGGAGACTCAACCTGTATTGAGAATTTTACAGAAAATCACCTTTAAAAAAAAATGACATAATTGTTGGGCAAATTATGCTAAGTAAATACCTGCATACTCTATGGGAGGGTTTTACTAGAGATTCTGCTCTAATTCCAGATATTTTTACCTTAAAAAGATTTTTTTTACCTACTCAGGGGCTGCAAACTAAAATCTGTGTAAACTCCCACTGAGACCCGCGTTAAACTTCACATAGATTTTCTAATTGAATAGCAAAAAGTTGTGGCTGCAGATTTTTCACCAAGCAAAATAAATTTATAACATCTAGTGACAAACTAAAGTAAACATAGCTGCTAAGCCACTTAGGAGGAGAGACACGGAGTGACAGTCTGAGAAAGGCACTGGCACAGGAACAAACACAGGCTTATTCCAAGACAAGAGCTGCAGATTGCACAGCACAAAGTCGGCCTGACTGGTGACTGCAGAGCACATTCACCAGACTCATCATCATCACCATACCGCACAGGAACCCACTGTGGCACGCAGGGGCATTTTAAGAGCGGAAGGGGCCCGTGTGCAGACTTAGGAGCCGATTCAGACCCGCTCGCTAGAATGCGTTCAGTCGTAGCTGGCCGATATTTGCAAACTGCGCATGCATTGCAGTGTGCAGTGTGGGCCCCCGCCGGACCCAGGGGCCCGTGTGCACCGCACACCCCGCACCCATTATAGATACACCCCTGGTGGCACGGTCGCAATGGTTTAGGCTGACTGGCGCACACACCACCTCTGAGTCCACTAGTCAGACAGAGTGATTAATCTCACTCTCAGGGGGGAGATAATATAAAATGGAGACGTTTCCCATAGCAACCAATTAGCTTGTATTAGGCCAGTTAAGGGGAAAGTGTCAATAGTGCTGGCATTTGTTAAGGGGCAGTGACAGAAAAGAGTGGCATTAGTGCTGGCTGGTGTGATGAGAGTGTGAAAGGAGGTGAGTGATACAGTAGTGCTGGATGTAGGTGCTTAGCCCACTCTGAAGGTCACTAAATTTTACTCAAAGAGGCAAAATGGACTCGAAGTGCCTTTTAAAAATAAATAGTAGTATTTAACTATGTATTGATTGACTTGCAAGAGAGCACCTTCCCTGTTCAACTGTAAATAGATTATATTAAATTAAAAGGGGAAGGAGGTATACAATAATTTGAAATACTCTAGGATTTACTGGTGTGGTTAGACATTCTTATTTTGTGGAATAATTTGATGAATGAAAAAGAAAGGTAGAAGCCCTTACTATTACCTCCCAACTGATCCATCAATATAGTCCTGATTAGTCATGATAAGCCAGGACCTTGTCCATGTCAGATAGTTGGAACATATTTCCCCTTCTCAACTTTCCTTACATACGTACCACATGAACCATAGAGGGTACAGGCGGGAGATGTAGGTAGTTAGAGAGAGGAGTTATACCTCCTTTTTATGGAGGCCATTATTATAAACAGGCTTCATAAACAAATCAGCTGGTTTATAATTTCCTACACTTGTCATTGCACAAAGGGCCGAATTAAGAAATGTACGTAAATCAGGTGGTTATGAACATTTCCGATGGTGAAGCAGCTGCGCATGCCCAAGATCCATTCTGTGGATGATCGTACGAAGTGCCCCCAAACCACAGCATGACTGATATGCTGTGGCCGTTTGGGGTCAGGGAGGGAGTGGCACCTGCCTGCGTCCAGGAAAGAGTGGAATGTCAGCCCCATTTCGTGGGAGTGCTGAGGCCAGCGTCTGCATTGGAGGACACAGATTTCCTGGCCTAGCAAGGGGACAGGAGGTGGCCAGTCTGATCTTCAGCTTACTCAGTTGGCCGATGCTGAAAACATCGCGACAATTGGTCTCGATGTTGATCGAATTCTGCGTCTTTGGACACAGCACTCGTATCTGCAATGCTGTCAGGAAAAGTTTTTCTCCTCAGAGCAGCATGATCATACAGCATTTACACATCTTTGGACACAGCAGCCATCAGTACTGCATCCATCTCTGATGCAGGCCCAGAAACAACAAAATACGAGTACTTCCTGGGCATCTACCACATGTCCATTCCCCAGACACGAATTCTGGGGAAAGTGGATCAATTTTTCCTTTTTAAATCAGGAATATTAGACTTTGTATGTGACCTTAAATGCCAGATTAAATTAGTCACGGTGCTTGCAAATGAATAGCCCCAGACATTTATCCCAGGAGCTACAAGCCCATGGTAAGCAAGGCTGATAATTGAATCTGGCCCCTTAAGCATGAAAAAATAATGAATTAATGACAAATGTTGCTCTGGCCAGTGGCATGGTCTTGTGTGCGTGATGCCACGTCCCCTGGTATAGAGCTTGGAAACTCCAAACCTCTACTGGCATAGTGGGGATGATGCGCACATCATCTCTCACAGCTGCTCTGATATTTAGGTGTCACCCTCTTGGATGGTTGTTGCCCAGTGTGGTCCGCACTCCCCTAGTGACGCCGCAGGGTGTGGAAAATATGTTAGCAGAAGTAAAATAGAGTCAAAGGACTGGACACACTTGTCTAACGAGCTCTCCAACAAAAGCTCTTGGGAATAAGAATTATGGACTACAAGCAATGCCAGGTGTTTCAGTCAGAAGATTAGGGGAGCACCGACCAATGTAATAAAGGAGGTAAGAGTAGGGACTACGTAAAACATCACCACACAATAGGTGCAATTCCTTACACTTGTGGACTATGTGAAAATGTGTTGTATTTTACCTATTGTAGCCCATTTTTTCCCGCTATAATCTAATCCATAACAATATACTGCAAAAATAAAATCAAATAAAGTAAATATAATTATGTTGAATAGCTTAATAAAATATTAAGGCTTAAGCAATGCATCCACAAATTAATATTTTTTTAATGAACATAAAAAGTCCAATTTATTTGAGCAAATAAAACCATCTGAATTGAAAAGTCAACATCCGGAGAGCGTCATTATGTATTGTAGTGTGTATGCAGTAGACATGAAAAACAGATCATACTGAAATTACCTTTGCTTGACAACAAGTACAAATTTGAGGCTGCAATTCAGTTAATCATAAATCTTATTTTTATCGAGCAACTACATTCAGAAAATTAATTGGACAGAAAACAAAGTGCCTGCTGTGAAATGGCTGAAAATCACCCATCACGTTTACTAGAATGTACCATAACATATTTGGGCACCAATAATTCATATTTCTTAAATCAAGGTGAGTAATACTTTACAGTATTTAACACTTGATAATCTATATATTGTTATGTTAAAACAAAACAACAGTAAAATAGAATTAGCAGAAGCAATCTGATTATTGCCAGATGTATTAAAGGTTATGATTATTATAGTTTTTAAATTATTGTGATGCAGATTTAACATTTTGCCTGGTTAAGGCGCCACTAACTTATAATAAACTATAGTTAAAGGACCTTATACTTGCAAAGTCAGTATTAACATTTGGGATACAGCAATTTGCAAACCTGTTTCAGAATAAACTGATAATTCTTTTCTCACCATTAAATAAATGTGCTACTAATAATTTACTGCCTATGTAAGAAAATGTATTTCACTAAATATTTACTATTTAATAGATGTATTACATGTGTCATGTAATTTACCATACACCAGAAGCATATGCGTAGTATATGTTTTGGTTTACATTGTGGTATTGCTGGAGTTGGATAAGAAAAATTGGCAGGATGGGTGTACTGGGCAAGGCATGGGTAACGTGGTCATGAGAAGTGAATGAGACACAACACTACCACTCCCCCCACAATAACCACCACACAGAGACAACCTGCAGGAGTTCTTATATGATAAACACTCTGAGCCACCATGTTCTCCCACACATTTAAAAAAAACAAATTAAGTAATGACTCACCTGTAGAAAACAGACACCCTTGCACATATACAAAGCAACACAAGTTGATCCTAATTGAGGGGTAGGAATGATAGAATGAGAGAATCAGTTTTGGGGGAAATCTATGCAGCGTTTTCACACACACAAAAAGGGTTATTACCTCTTCTTTTAAATGTATTAAAAGGTAGACCATGGAGAAATCAGATTTCTCCAAAGGTGCCTACGGAATCTGCAAATGGCAGCAAAGCATTAAGTGAACTTGCTAAGCAGCGAAAAGATGAGTTCTCGTGGTTATTTAAGATTTCATGCCTGCGTAATGAGGTTGCCAAGGAGCCATGATGTAACACATCGACACTGTGCTGATGCACTACAGGACTTGCTGTGATCATCAGTAGGAGGATTTCTCTCCCCCACGGTGACTACATAATTATATCTTGGAGCTACAGCTTCCTGCTTTATTAGGAAGAATAGTGAAGCATTAACTGTATTAGCGGAGATAAGAGTGTCTTGCATTTAGTCCTTAGGGGGAGATGTGTCATGCCTTCTAAAGAGTGGAGAAGTTGTCCAAAGCAACCAATCAGCTTCTACCCATCATTTCTCAAGTAGAGTCTATAAAATTATAGATTGCTATGGACAACTTCTCCACACTTTGGCAGGCTTGATACATCCACCCCAAAGTCACTGAAACAGTGAATAATAAATATCAAACTTGATGAAACGTCAAATGTGACTTTATAATGCTAATGCTCAGGATATCTTAATCTGACATGTAAATGCAG
Organism: Taudactylus pleione; assembly: GCA_031769625.1. NCBI lineage: Eukaryota > Metazoa > Chordata > Amphibia > Anura > Myobatrachidae > Taudactylus > Taudactylus pleione. Next base: position 31,262,186 of record JAUIMM010000040.1, on the reverse strand, counting down.
GTAAAAGTGCTGTGACATCTGTTGTTGCTTATTCAACTTTATAGTCTATATTTTATAGTCGGCAGCTTTTTGTGCCCTGTACATTCTGTATACAATAACATATCGGCTTAGCTTCAGTTGTAAACTGGCAGACAAGGGGCCATAGTGCATTGAAAGTTTATAATAATCTAGTTAACTAATAGGAGAGATAGTGGCCTATTTATTAAAGCTATTTTGCGGGGAAATCATTCAAAAATAAATTTTCGGGAATCCCTGCAAAACCTAAGTATTCCCTAAATGTAAAAAAGGAAAGACCACAGCAGATATCTCCATGGTACCTTTATTCAGAAAATGGGAGTGACTCTACATAGCAGCTTGTGTCATGGACAGAACTGATGCTTTAAAATAAAAAAAAAATAAAAAATAAAAAAAGACTATTGTATGCTACATTTAACACCACATTTACCTTACTTTCTTACTATAGGGACCAACCCCTGGAAGAGAAACAATATCACATGCATCTATTTTTTCTGCTCATCAGCGGCAAAGCTTGAATGGTACTGCTATGTCCTTATTGGCATGTGCTTTACAGCACTGGTTTTGGGATTTTTAGGAAATATAACTGTTCTTGTCAATTACGTACAATATCCTAAATCATGGACAAGTAGTACTCTCTTTCTATTCAATCTGGCACTTTGTGACTTTACATGGATTATCATTGTTCCACTCTCTATCTTCTTCAGCACTGATAAGTTTGTCTTGTATTCTGCTCCGGCATTTTGCCAGTTTAAGAGAATTTTCTTCAATCTCAACATATATGGAAGTATTTTCTTCTTAATGCTCATCAGTTTTGACAGATACCTTTGTTCCGTACATCCCTTGACTTCAGCAAGATGGTGGGACAAGAAAAAAGCTAAAGTCTGCACCATAGCAATATGGCTATTCATTTTTATTGAATCAATCCCTGACATTTATTACATATTGCAAACCGAAGGCAAACAAAAGATTGTAGCATGTTTGGATTACATAGAAGAACCGATGAATGTTGTTGTTCCCATTACAGTCTCCAGACTTGTACTTGGATTTCTCATTCCAGGCATAGTTATATTCACATGTTATTTCTGTTCCTTGAGAGTGTTAAAACATCTTAAAGCTCAGTGCCATAGTAGGAGAGTTAAGAAGCCTTTCATGCTGGTTTCAGCCACAATGTTAGTGTTTGTTATTGCATTTGTTCCATATCATGTAATGATAATGGTAATCCTGATTTACAGATTTAACTGTTCAATAGACTCAAGAAATATCAACTTGATCTTTGCACTGTACCAGATTTCGGAGATCAGTTGCAGTATAAGCAGCTGTGCAGACCCAATCATCTTCATTTTGGCCAGCAACAAGTTTAAGCATCATATAAAAGCTATCAAAAGTTTTTCTACAAGATTGTGCTCTTGTTGCCGTTCTAACCAGGTGAAGAATATAACACAATAAGCATCTTAAGAAGCCATTCATGATTAGACCAGTGTTATGTGAATTAGTAAACAGAAAAGAAGGCTTGGCAAAAATTTTCTGTTGAAGTAAAACAAATTCTGTGCATTTTTTTCCTTTATAAACCTACATTCACTTATGCATATTAAAAGGTAAAAATCAAACAGAAAATCAGCCATTTACTAGACTGCAAAGCAAACTATTGGCAGGAAAAACAAATACCCTATACCAAGTTAAGCACCACATGGACGGGGATTTATAATAGTCATGTGGAATTTGAGACCGATATTTTGGGTGAAAACCAGTATTTATTAAAAACAAATTGTATTGAAAGAATACTAGGCAAACAAAGAAAGGAAGAAGTTAAGAGTTACAGCACATCTAAAAAGAAAATACATTGAGATGTTCGCAAGTAAAATAAAAGGGAAGCAATCGGGAAGCCGACTGCCTAAATACCGGAAGCCGGCTTCCCGACTGTCATTTCCCGGCAAGGGAAATGACAGTCTAGACGTGGACGCCAGCATTTCCCCGACGCCGGGAGACTGGCGCCCGGCATCCCAATTGTAGGGATGCCGGGCGCCGCGAGCGGACAGCCGCAGGGGGGGAGGGTTAGGTTTAGGGCTCCCGGGGGGGACTTAGGGTTAGGCACCCCCCCGGGAGGGTTAGGGTTAGGCTAGGGGGAGGGAGGGTTAGGCAAGGCACCCCCGGGGGGGACTTAGGGTTAGGCAGCGGGGAAGGGGGTGGTTAGGGTTAGGCACTTGGGGGGGGAAGTTAGGGTTAGGCACCCCTAAGGAGGGTTACGGTTAGGGTGGTTAGGTGAGTATATACTCACCTATCCACAATCGGGTTTCCAGCGCTGTCGGGCTTCCGCTGCTTCTAACTCTGCTTTTGTCGGGCTGCCGCTGACGGGAATCGTCATTCCAAATAAAATATTAAAGATTTTACTTATTGTATTGATATTTTATTGGCTTCTATAAGTAAAGACCTTAGGTAGCAATGTTGTGTTTAATGGCATTTAAACTTCAAATCATCTATTATTATTACAACATCAAAAACTATTAAAACACACACACACACAAAATGTTTGGTGATCTTGAAAAATATTTACTATAATAATTTAGGGCCTAATGTACTTTCTACCAGGTAATTTGTTGATCAACCCGGGTCCTTTTTCTGTCTGAAAGAGTCAACCCGGGACGTAAAAAACACGGTCGGAGACCCGGCATTTTTGACCCGGGTTGACCCTTTAACCGGTTTATGTAGAGTAAAAATCGTATCTCCTTTTTCATCCATCTTTGGGATGCCATTACTTCTGGGATACACCAAAGCAAGCCAATTAAGAGGGGGGGGGGGGGGGTCGAGTCAGAAATGACCGCTCTAAGAATTTCCTGTCCAACACTGGCATCTCTTGAGCCAAATGTATGGAAGCAGTGAAATTTTGTAAAAGTGTGTACGGATGACCAGGTAGCTGCTTTGTCCAGCTGCTCAACTGACGCACCATACAGCCCAAGAAGCCCCGACAGCACGGGTCGTGTGGACCCGAATTGAGGCCAGAAAAGTCACATTCAAGGACAAATATGCCTGCCGAATAGTAGAAGTGACCCATCTAGCGTTGGATCCTTTCGAGGGTGCCCAGCCTCTTTTTGGTGCGTCAATCAACACCAACAGGGTATCCTCAAAGACGCAGTATGGTCCAAGTAAATGCGTAATGCACGTACCACATCCAACAGTGCCAAGGAAGAATCTTCACTGGTCACTGAATCCTGGTGAAAAGCTGGAAGGACAATATCCTGGTTAATGTGGAAAGCCTATACCACCTTCGGAAGAAAGGAAGGTTTAGTACGTAACACTACCCTATCCTCGTGAAAAATGAGAAGCGGAGATTTGCAGGAAATGGCAAAATATTTTCCTTCTGCCCGAGGCAATGGCCAAAAAGGAAAATAACCTTCAAAATAAGATATCGCAATTCTACAGTTTCCAAAGGCTCGATCAGTGCCTTTTGAAGTACCTCCAAAACTAAATTCAAGTCCCAAGGAGGAACCTGCGGGACAGTAGAAGGTTGTATACAAAGAACCCCCTGCAAGAAGGTCTGAACTTCAGGAATGGTGGCAAATTTCCTTTGAAACAGGATCAGCAGAGTTGAAATATGTCCTTTAAGAGAAAAGACAAGAGACAATACTTGGAACCTTTTAGGTTTGAACTTGTGTTGTTCACACTAAGAAATATATATATCTTACATATCCGATGATAAATCTAGGAAGTAACTAGTTTGCGAGCCTGTATCATGGTTTTCATCACAGATTCTGAAAACCCCTTGGCCCCCAAAATAATGGATTCAAGAACCATGCCGTCAAAGCCAAGCGAGGCAAAATGGGGAGAAGGCATGGACCCTAAAGTAAGAGATCTGGACGCATGAGCAGATGATATGGAACTTCTGCCAACATGGTCCTAAGAATTGTGTAGCAATGATGGTGCGGCCAGTCTGGAGCCACCAAAATGACCCGCCTTGCCACTGATTGAAATCAGCTGAATTACCTTTGGTAACATTACCAGAGGAGGAATGATGCACCTAAGCTGGAACACCCAAGGTGCTGTAATGGCAACCACCAGCGATGCCTGGGGATCCCGGGACAGAGATCCATACCTTGGAAGCTTCATGTTGAGAAGAGAAGCCATTAGATCTCTGGACATCCTCATCTAGAAACTATTTCCGCAAACACCTCCTGGTGTAATTCCCATTCCCTGGATGCACACTTGGGCTGCGTAAGAATTTCATCTCCCAGTTGGCCTCCCCAAGAATGTAAATAGTAGAAATAGCTGGAACACAAGTTTTTGCCCAATGAAGGATGCGATAAACCTCCCTTATTGCTTTCCAGCTGCGTGTGCCATGCTGCTTGTTTATGTAAGCAACTGCCGTGGCATTGTCTGTTTGGATTCGCACTGGTAAATTACTTAGATGGCATTATACCTGAATCAATGCTTATCAAATTGCCCTTAAATGCAGTACAGGCTGAGTCTCCCATATCCAAAATGCTTGGGACCAGGGGTATTTTGCATAATGGAATATTCCGTATTTTGGAATAATTACATACCATAATGAAATATCTTGGGAACAGGACCCAAATATATACACACACACACACACAATGCACTTATGTGTTATATACACCTTATACACACAGCCTGCAGGTAATTTTATACAATATATTCAATCATTTTGTGGCTCAAACAAAGTTTGTGTACAGAAATGAAATTAATTTATACACACAGCCTGAAGTTAATTTTTTACAATATTTTTAATGATTTGTGCCTTAGACAAAGTTTATGTACATTGAACCATCAAAAGATTTCATTATCTCAGTAATACCAAAAAAAAAAAAAAAAAATCTGTATTTCGGAATATTTGGATATGGGAGACTCAACCTGTATATCGATGGAAAGAGAGGCTTCCTGGACAGACCAAAGACCCTGTAAGTGTCTGTCTAGAACAACCACCCCCCAGCCTGTTAGGCAGGCATCTGTGGCGACAATGGTCCAATTTATTACCGACAATTGACAACCCCTGTTCAGATTTGCATCCTCTAGCCACCACTGGAGAGACTGCTGGGTCTGCAGAGATGATATGAACTGCCCGTTTAATTGAGGGTCTGGCTTCAACCATAATGAAGCAATTGGTTTTGCTGTGGATGGGCATCAATCTGGTGAAAGGAACGGCTGAAGTCATAATTTTTCCCAGTATCTGCATAGCCCTGAGAACTGAGATATGAGATCTGTAAAATTGTCCTTATTTCTGAATTGAAGATCCTGAATCCTTGCATGCGAAAGAAACACTCTGATACTGAGTGTCGAAGACAGGACCCAAAAATACTATCTTCTAAGATTAAATTAAATTTGATTTGGGAAATTTGATGATCCAGCCGAATCTCTGTAGCATGCCTAAGGCAATCTGAAGATGTTGTTGCAATAGGGCAATATAGCTACTGAGGATGCCCTTGGAAACAAATCATCCAGATAAGCCAACACATTCATCCCCCCCAATCCTGAGTAGGGAGATCATGTGTGCCATAACCTTTAAGACTCTGGGAGCAGTGGCCAAACCGATGGCAGAGCCTGAAACTGAAAATGCCGATGTCCCACTGCAAACTACAGTAGATGCTGGATTACCTCTCCATATAGGAATATGGAGGTAGACATCCTTGATATCTACGGAGGCCAGAAATTCCTCTACCACCATGGAACAAATGACTGACCTTATTGACTCCATCTTGAATTTATCTAAATGGAAATAAGCATTTAACACCATGAGGTTGAGAATGGGAAAAAACGGCCAGTTTGGTTTGTCTACCAAGAAAAGACTAGATAAGAACCACAAGCCTTGCTGTAGTCCCAAAACCGGAATAACAACTCTGGAATCGGAAAGCACGGAAATTGCCTGTATGAGAGCCGCCATTATGCAACCATCCACAGGGAGAGGAGTGGAAAAGAATCTTTTTGGAACTGGACCCACCAAATCAAAAACGTAACCCCTGGTTACTAGCTAACATACACAAAAATTCAGATTGGATTGAATCCAAGTTTCCCGGAATCTTAGTATGTGGCCTCCTACCAGAGGACGGGTCCCAGTCCCGTGAGAGTCATGTGGATTGGCCTCCTGGCTTAGCAGCAGGGCGATTGGTGCCGGAGACAGCATGTCCCTGAAGGTCCCCCTCTGGGGACCCCTAGACACACCCCAGAAGGACTGAAAGCTTAACCTGCCTGGAGTCCGAAAGGAACGAAATCTAGGGGATTTAATTTTAATTTTAGTTACAGGAAGCGAAGGACCTTTCTGGACCAAACAAACAAAGACCCTCCTACAAAAGGCAATGTCTCTAAAGCATGCTTGGATTCTATGTCTGCCTTCCATGTTTTGAGCCACAGTGAACGACTGGCGAATATGGCCAAAGCTGAAATAGACAACTATACCTGAATAGTATCTATTAAAAAGTGTCACCTATATAGGTTAGAGCTTCCAAAATCTGATCAGCTAAAGAGCTAGCTTCAGATACAACCCCCGAATGAAAACCAGTAATCATCTGGTTCATCCAGGGATTGATAGCCTTGATCACCAGCCAGAATTGGGTGCAGCGATACTCCTGACAAATTGAATAAAGATTTAAGTACAGCCTCACTCTTCCTATCCATAGGATCTTTAGGAGTTACAGACTGTGTTGGGATAAAAGTGTTCCTAACTAATCTAGCAATAAGAGCATCCACCATGACACCATTAGTGGAATTTCCCAAAGCTTGGCATCCTCTTCTGAAAAGGGATAGAGACACTTAAATTTTTTTGGAATATGACATTTTTAACCAGGCTTCTTTAAATATTTCCTCAAAATTTGAAAATTCTGGGAAAAAACAGATACACGCTTCTTTTTATGCTTAAAGAAAGAAACTGAACTAGTCTCTGGAATAGCGGTTTCCTGCATATGCAAAGTCTCCCTGATCGTATTTATTAACCAGCACAGAGCGACCCTGGGTCCGTACCTTTTGCCAATTTTTTCTCACATTTTATACAAGTATAAAACAGTGGGCCTGATTCAGACTCGGTCGCTAAGCTGCGCTCGCTGCCAAAAGGGGCCGGGTATGCAAATCTCGGGATCGCACTGTCTGGCTTAAGGACGCCCTCTATATTTTAGAGGGTGACGGCAGTGAGCGTACGCTGGAGTATAAAGCCGTCCAACTCGCTCTCTTAGCACACGTCTTCTCCAGGAAGAGTGTGAGTAATCGGGAACATTGAGACCCATCGGAGATGCACGCAGCACTTGAGGTAGCCCCTACCCTACCGCAAGCACTGCGATATGTTCAGGCAAAAAACAACCAAGTGATGTGTTCAATGACGCTACTTTGCCAATTATGCACACCCATTAAAATCAGTTTTGATGCTCAGACACGCCTGCTTTCGCACATCCACTCCCCCGTTCACAAGCACCTTCCCCTGTCACCACCCACAAACGGCGCTGTCACTCAAAAGTAGCATCCAGTCTGTACTACGAGCGCACGATTTGTGGCCACAGTGACTGGTTTGCGCATGCGCTCTTTGACGCATGCGCAGATGTGCGATAATCGCCTCTAGCGAGCGAGCGCAGCTTAGTGACCGGGTCTGAATCAGGCCCAGTGTCTGATCCCTGTTTTTTAGAACTATTGTCTGGCTTATCCAAACTGAGGAAGACAGACAAGACAAGTCTAACCAATACAGATAGCTACCTAAATTCCTATGGAAAAAGTGTAGCACTGATTTAATTAGCCTCTCCTTGTTCTTTTGCTATTCAGACTCTAATTCATCGATCTGTTTAAATGCAGAAAAAAAAACCCCAGACTCCTAGAAGTCCTTATTCTGTGCAAATACCAAAGGCAAACAAATCTCAGTATACCCCTGTATGTTACTACATAAATTCCTGAGAAGTGCAATAAAAAGGTGCATATAATATATATATATATATATATATATATATACATACATATACATACACACACACACACACACATCACAATACTATAAGCCCCCAAAATCACCAGGTTAACACCCATAATTAACTGCTTATCTTGTTAGTACACAGCCATTCCCCTGTATATACTGTGAGACTCCTCCAAGCAGACTCCAGCTGCTCTTATCAGCTGTACTGTTGCGTGGCTCTGCAGCCGGGTGAACTGCTGCAACTAAATTACCTGGGGAAGGCGTGTCAGAGCACGCTGTTGGCATCCTGTTTACTCAGGACACCCGATTCAATCTTAGCCTCCGGCGTTCCACGGAGACTACCCGCGGCCCGGAATGATGTCACACCTGGCGCTGCGCCCTGGAAGCAACCAAGCCTCTCTCTCCTCAAAAGCCTGCAGCATGTTGCTGCTCTGTAATCCCCTCCGGCGGTCCTGTAAGAGAACAGTCGGGGTCCTGAAAGCTGCGGGTGCTGTGGAAGCCCGGGGAGGTGCGAGACGTGCCGGCTCTACAGTGCAGTCACATGAGTAATAACATACCCGGCCGCTCTGCTCAAAAGCAGCGTGTTGGGAAGCAGTACATACGGGGCAACAAGATCTTTTACATATATCTGTAAAAAGCTTACCTTCTCTTTGCCAGCGGCCCCCTCAGATGTGTGTCTGGTATGGAGAGAGACCCAGGGACTATGTAGTTTGATGACTCTCTCAGGGGCAGTCTTAGAGTGGGATACAGGGTTCACACAAACTTCTATCTACTCCCACTCTGCTAGTGCTTGTCGCCTTTCCAGGAACTAAGCACCCAAACAAAACAGTAAAATAAAGAAATTAAACCTAACTAAAATCTAGGACCTAGCCAGTGCCTTACTCCTAGGCACTAAAGACAAGACTGAGCTTAGGGTTGAAGGGGAGGGGTTATATAGGGGGTGGGAGACAGTTTTCAATTAGCTAGTGTGCGACTCCACACCTCACTACGCATAACCCAGAAATAATGGCATCCCCCAGATGGGTGAAAAAGAAAATACCTGTGTTGATCAGCAAATTACAGGGTAGAAATGCTTAACCCGGTAATTTGCTTTTTCTATCTGAAAGGGGAAGGGGGAAGGGGTCAGGCTGGGACCAGCAAAACGACCCGGCACTCGAATGAGAGGTAAAAGCAGGGTTTTAGGGACATTTCTGTGCGACAGTGGTATTAGGAGCTTAAACTGAGAGAACATGCACAGCACACCTGTCGTGAGACTGAAAAATAAGTGGAGTAACGTCCCACTCCCTTTAAATTAAAGGTTTAGTTCCTTACTCGATTTGTTCCAATGAATTCCACCTAGATCATGGTTTCTTCAATATTAGAATAGGTTGAGGATCCATTTCATTTCCCAATACAAATGAACTCTCAGAGGGTGGATATCCGATCTGTCATAAAGTATTCATAGTGTAGTGTAGTAGTGCTAAAACTCAAACACAAAAGACGACCATAGTGCAAAACCTTTAATACATTTTAAAAGGTTTAATCATACAATTGCACGCACATGTAAAATGAAAATAAAAGCATATCACCACATAAATGTGGAGGCTCCCTTGGCAAACACACGTATAATGTAGTTCGTTCCCTCACCTTTCAGATGGTGAATAGAGGCTCAGAGTTACAGCATGGTCCCGGTTACCAGAAGTTCCGTGGGATGGGTCAGCATTCCAAAAGTTCTGATTTGATTGTCCCATACAAGGAGAGTCCAGGGTCAGTGAAGCCTAACGTATTTCGAACCCTAAAAGGTGCGTACACACTAGGCGATTAGGAAAGACAGTACGATTACGAGTGCCTACACTGCATGATGTGTTGTTCAGTGTAGGCACCCTCCATCATTCCTGAACATGGCCAGTCTGTCGTTATCGGCAGATTGCCTGCATGGTCAGGCGATGATAGATGACGGTAACGACCAGCGGGGGCGTGTAAGTACCTTAAATGTAGTGGGGCGTTACTCCACTTATTTCTCAGTCTCACAATTGGTGTGCTGTACATGTTCTTCCAGTTTAAGCGCCTAAGTGAACAAACTTGTGACTTTCAGAATTGCTTTTAGGGAATTGGGTGAACTTTCCCTTTTGTATTACTAGCAGCCTATTGTGGGTTTATTGCACACTTATTAGTTATTTATCTTGCTTACTTGTTAATCAGCATATTGTATGAGTAAAGCATGATGATTTGCTATTGTGCACCAATCATACCGTACATACACCAATTCATCATAATGAAGCGGGAGGGAGGCTGAATTTCAGGAGCCTCCAGCTCATTTGCAGGAGAGTCGGCAAGCCTGAACTACACGTCAGCATGCCCTGCCACAGTTTCAGCATTCCCTCACAGAAAATCTGTGGCAGGGCATGCTGGCATGTGTAGTTCCACATCAGCTTGGAGTGCCACAGGTTGCCTACCCCTATTCTACACATATCTTGATATGACAAGTAGACACATGAGACAATGTTGCTGACATAACGGGATCAGTGTTTGCACATGCGCACTGCTCTTCCCTCAGTGGGACATTATCTTGTACATTTGTCCATTATGACTGGTCACCATTTATTATTTTATTTATGTTAACATAATGACTACATTTTAACTTTGTCTACATTATGACTATCGACATTTTGACTGCCGACCAAATGACGCAGTCGACTTAATGGTGGAAGCTCCATTCTTCTGCTTCAGAAAAGGTAAATGTGAAAGAACATTTTTTGTTCCAATTTAATTTTGCATTGTTGATGTTAATCATTACACTGTTTGATCGTAACTGTGCGTAATGTATTCTGTGATGTATTTGTTTGATCAGGTTCCTGGTCACTTACATTTCCCACACCTCCATGCACCTGAATAGGAGGTCATTTCTCTAACAATTACACTATTCATTTCCGCTGCACATCGAGATGTGAATTACACAGATAACATCTTAACAGATATTAGAAATAAGACTCGTTGTTGCTACATTTTCCAATCCTGGTTCTCCAGAAAATGTTGCTTTTGGAGGCAATAGGTAAAATAAATAAATAAAATGTGAGATCTGAAAGTGTAAACTCTACAAAGAAAGCCACATTTCTGTATAATTAATTAGTATATAATGAATGGAACCAAGCATAATTTGAAACCACATATTGTGATGACATCAGGTACTGAATACAGATACTGGACTATAGTGTATACCACATTAGTACTCTCCAGTTTCTGAAGTAAATTAATTCAGCATGTACTTTAATTAAAATAGAAGATATATAACTGTCATAATGAATGTGTCTTCTTTGTATTCGTTTTTTGTTTTGGTTAGAATATTTTGGGGTCAATTTACAGCAAGTTGTTAATGATCATTATCCCAGATCCCCTTAAAAACTGGGGTTAAAATGTACTGTAGCTAATAGAAAAAGAAAAGGAAAAAAAACACTGCCCAAGTTCTGCTGCCTACAGTGGGGGTGCGATCAGTGTCCCAAACTACAATTAAAGCACAGCAGTCTCAATTCCTTGTGTCATGTACTCAATAAGATGGCAAAAGTGTGAAGCGGCTTGGAGGAGCTTTTTTATTGATAATGCTGGCTCGGCTCCAATTGACGTAATTTGGGATGCATTTAAAGCCTTTATGCGAAGGACTTTGCTTAAACGGGTTGCTGACCTTAAAAAGTATTATAGAGAGAAGGAGGTTGAACTTGAGAATACTTGCCGTTCACTGGAGTCTGAATATTTACAAAATAGGCTTGAAGAGACTCGAGTCCGATGGTTGGAGGGCTCAGTCTGCTTGGACTACCCATCTTACTGATAGGAATACCCGCCGGCTGTTGTTACAGTCTCATTCCCACTATAGGTCTGCAGATAAGACAGGCAGTTTTTTAGCTCACTTAGTGCATGCTGACCGTCCCTCCACAGCTGTCCATGAAATATTTACTGCAGATGGGTTACTGGTTTCCAACACCTCTGATATTGCTGACACCTTTCTTAACTTTTATAAAAATATTTATAGCTCTAAGCTGTCTTGCGCTCCAGCTGATCTGATGTCTTATGTAGCAGCAATTGGTCTCCCACATTTGGCTCCTGAGGAAAGGTCCTTTTTAGATGCCCCGCTTACTCTAGAAGAGGTCGAGATTGCTGTCAACTCCTTCCCAGGTGGTAAGTCTCCTGGTTCTGATGGTATCCCCTTGGAGGTTTACAAGAAACATGCTGGTCTATTTATACCGCAACTTGTAGAACTCTTTAATAATCTATATGATAAAGGTGTATTTCCAGCTTCCATGTCTGAAGCCATCATTATTGTGATACCAAAATCTGGGAAGGACCCTAAATTTCCCGATGCATACAGTCCTATTTCATTAATATCCACGGATGCAAAAATACTCGCTAAAATTCTATCAATCAGTCTTAATCAGATTATTGCTAAGATTGTACATCCGGATCAGACTGGCTTTATGCCGGGACAGTCGACATCTATTAATATCAGGCGTCTTTATTCTCATCTCCAGGCTTCTCATGGTGGAGGGTCCTCCTCTGTAGTAGTCTCTCTAGATGCAGCAAAAGCATTTGATTCAGTGGAGTGGCCCTTCCTATGGGAGGTCATGAGATGTATGGGTGTGGGTCCAGTATTTCTGAGATGGGTTCAGTTGCTGTATTACAGGCCAACTGCTCTTATCTCTGTGAATGGTTTAATTTCGCCCTCATTTGCATTGTCCAGAGGTACTAGGCAGGGATGTCCCTTGTCTCCGAGACTATTTGCTTTAGCTATTGAGCTACTGGCGTGTCTTCTGCGTACACATCCTGATATCGCTGGCCTTACTCTGGGTAACAGGATGGATACAATAGCTTTATATGCAGATGACATGCTATTATTCCTCCGGAACTACGTGACTGCTATGCTCCTGGTTCTGCAGGTGATAGACAGGTTTAGTAATTATTCTGGCCTTGCCATTAATTGGGACAAATCCTCCATTCTCCCCCGTAGAGGACGACTTCCTGTTAACCCATTAATTTCCCTACCTCTACGTTGGGTTGACTCCTTTAAATATTTGGGTATTTGGGTATCTAATATTATGGAGGACTATTCTCGTCTGAATATTTTGCCTCTGTTTTCATATTTGAAAGATAGGATTAAAATCTGGCGCAAACTTCCCCTGACAGTAACAGGACGGGTCAATATAATTAAAATGATATAGTGCAACCTAAGTTTTTATATATTTTTCAACAAGTCCCAATTTATCTTCCTAAATCAGTGTTTCGGAAGCTGAACAGTATAATTTCTTCCCTGATTTGGTTAGGTAAACGGTCTCGAATAAAGTTGGATGTACTTACTAGGTCAAGGACTTCAGGAGGATTAGCACTTCCCCATTTTCAATACTATTATTATGCAGCGCAACTGGCTCATCTGCTGCTGTGGGTGCAGGACAGTTCAGTTGACTCCCTTCCGGCTCTGTTAGTTTCTCAGGTGTCAGTGGGACATACACCCCTACAAGCTCTCCTCAGTGCTTCGCTCACTCGTAACGGTCCCCCTTTATGCTCATGCACTAATACAATTTAGCGAGATTGACCCAGATACATCTCTTTGGGGCTCCCGACAACTGTCAGAACTTTCTTCTCTTAATGCCAGAGAGATTTGGGGTAGTAAAGGTATTATTACGATTAATCAGCTGTATCAAGATGGGATTCTTAAATCTTTTATTCAGCTGGTGGACGAATTTAAACTCCCATCTACTTATTTTTTTAGGTATTTACAGCTTCGCCATGCACTGAATACTCAATTTGCTAGTAAGACTCTCTCATTGCAACACTCCCCCTTAAAATCTTTTCTTGTACATTTAGGCCCTAAACGGACACTCTCCTGTTTATATTCATTTTTGATATATCATCATGCTTCTAATTTGTCTCATCTGAAACAGTGTTGGGAATTGGAGTTGGGTGGTCTCACTGATGATGAGTGGAGTGGAGCACTTGCTTGTCCCCATGTATCTACTGCCTCTGTTCGGTTCCAGCAGATTCAGCTATTTCTACTTCATAGAACCTATTTCACACCAGCCCGATTGGTGAAGTTTGGAGGGAGGGCTTCGGATGTTTGCCCAAAGTGTAATACAGCCTCTGGAACCTTTTGGCATATGCTATGGGAATGTCCTAAGGTGCAATTATTTTGGAGTCGGGTCCTCAGTGCGGTGTCTGATACCGGTATTCCTCATTCTATTCTTACTCCAAGATTCTGTTGCCTTGGGATTATAGACGATGATATTTTAGATAAATTTGTCGCACATTGCAATTTATATTTATGTGTATTAGCTAAAGTTTGTATAGCAAGACTTTGGTTGGCCCCTATTGGTCCTGACTTCCATGCTTGGGTGTCCTTGGTTGCACTAACTGTGCAACATGAACGTTATATGTATATAACACGAAAAGCAGAATCTAAATACGAAAAGATTTGGGCCGGTTGGCTAGATTCAAGATATGCTTCCCCAAGTTAATCTGTCTGAGTACTATATAACAGGTCTGGGATGTGACAATGTTTCTGGTATATTAATGATATCAAATATATGGAACAAGTGGAGATTTGCATATTATTTCACATATTTTATGTGATTGTATAGCAATTTGTTTCTTTATGTCATTAATAATTGTATATGATGCTGGCATTTTTTTTTCTTGGCCTGTTTGCTGGCAGCTATTAATTATGTATTTTGTATTTAAGTTTTGTTAGTTGGTTTTTTTGTTCTTGTTTTGTATATGCAAAATCTCTTAATAAAAAAATTACTCAACTAAAAAAAAAAAGATGGCAAAAGTGCCAATGTTTGTATACGTCTACTCTAATGTGTTACATAGTTGCTACAAGTGCAGTATCTAATAGTTTTCCACTTAGCTCTTTGCAAATACACCTTGTTTTTGGACATGAATGAAACTCTGTACAGTGAGTGACTGCCACACTAAATCCGTAACAGCATGACAAGTGTATTCTGATAGGACCGAATTGCAATGTTGTTGTACTCTAGTGTCAATACTCATAAGTAGTGCCTGACCCTGTAACCCTGACCCCCTTCGTCAGGCCCTGACGAAGAATGACCCCCTTGGGTTTTCCTGAATCATCAATGCTGACTATTCCAGTTGCCCCTGAGGGGTCGTGTACTTCGACAGAGGTGACTCTGCAGCAAGTGCTTGAACATGTGAATCATAGTGAAGAATGAATCACGGCAAACCTAGTTATAATGTCATCTGCTCTGGCCCTTTAGCAGCGTGATTTGCTTCGGGTCCAAGTATTGGTTGTCCCAGTGTCCTTGTCTGAGGTCAAGCACATTATTCGTAACCAGGGGGAAGATAATGCGGGAGTTGTTTTTCATCTTCATATCTACTGCAGATTCTGTCCCATCGACTGGTCCTACTTCCCTGATGTTGGCTGGTGTGCGGGGTCTTTCAAATGCTGGACAGTCTCCTCCAAAGCTTATTGAGAACAGAACTTGTTACCCTCCAATCCGTGAACTTCCTCCACACGGGACTTTAATGGCACCTATTGCCATCCCTTAAAAGATCCTGCTGCTGCTTGAGAATTTCTTTATCTATAGAAGACAACCACGGCTTTCTTCAGTTCATACTCATCTCCATGATCTACTGACTCTTTATGGCATGCTGTTCCTGACCCTGCTGTGTGTGGTGTCTGGAGGCCACATTCGTCCTTCTGATATTCTGGATTTTTTGTATATTGATGTAGCCCTTCTGATTGCTGATGTTAGAACTATATATTATTTTTCTATGTGTTTTAGGTTATTTGCGGAAAAGGTTTTTTTATACTTTTTCTGAATATAGATTTAATTTACTTTGATTAATCTCATATGTAGTATGTTCTAATGTTGATTTATCCAGTTATCTGTACTGCTCTATGCACAGTAGTTGCCTTAATATATCTTGGTCTGTCTCTATATGCCTGCATGGCCCTGCTGCTCAGTTACATCATCTTTACGTTATATTGTATTGCTGTCCCAGCTGGGTTTGGTGTTACTTGCCTGGGTGACGACTAACATCAGCTTATCTTTGATTTTAAAGGCTTTGCGTTGTTGTGTGCCAGTGTGTTTTTTGCTTCCTCTGGTCTGTCTTTATTGGGCCCCCCCGTTTAGCTGCAGAGTTCCTTTTTATACTGCACATCCAGTGGAAATATTCCTGTCTGCATTATTCTCTTTATTACTAGACCTGTAGTTTTTACAGGTCGCTTTGTCTCTGTGTGTATGTGTGCAGGGGCTGGCTGGCAACTTTTAGCCTGGGGTGCAAATGCATGCAGGCGGCCCTGGCAGAGGAGTAGCGTGTAGCCAGGGTGTCCGAAGAATATGCGTGCTACGGCGCCGCCCCCCCTCAAGTGTTCCAGGGAGGAGGCGGGTCCATATGGGATTAATGTAAGGTAAAAATAAAGATTAGGGCAGCCCCCTGTCGTAGTGCCCCCGTGTGCGACAGGAGAGAACACCCTTATGCAGGCCTCCAGTAGTGCCCCCAGTAGTAGTAGTCCCCCCCCTTTGCAGTGCCCCCAGTAGTAGTAGTCCCCCCCTTTGCAGTGCCCCCAGTAGTAGTAGTAGTCCCCCCCCTTTGCAGTGCCCCCCCCCTTTGCAGTGCCCCCAGTAGTAGTAGTCCCCCCCCTTGTAGTCCCCCCCGTAGTTGTAGTCCCCCACCCCCCTTGTAATGCCCCCAGTAGTAGTAGTCCCCCCCTTTGTAGTGCCCCCAGTAGTGCCAGACCCCCCCCCCCCCAGTAGACACACAATATAAAAAAAAAAAATAATAAAAAAAAAAAACAACACTTACCTGAATCCGCGCTCCCGCCATCTGCTCCTCAGTCTGTCCTCCCGGGCCGGGCCGCTGCATTATGGGAGAGACGTCATATGACATCTCTCCCATTGCCCACTGCGGGAGCCGGAAGATGGAGCGGCTCCCGCAGTGGGCGCGCAGCAGCAGCTAATGAGAGTCTGACAGACTCTCATTGGCTGCTGCTTACAACAAACACACAGCTGCCGGAGCCGGCGGCTGTGTGTTTGTCAGTGTAGCGCTGACCGAACTCCGTCCGGTCAGCGCTACACACGCGGTGCAGTCTGTGTCACAGACTGCACCGGCCCACGGCCCGCATGACGCTGCGGCCCGGGGGCCACTGTATGTGTGTCTGAAGGTGTGCGTCCTTTGTTTATAGTTTTCCTTTAGTTTCTATTTTTAGATGTATGTGTGTGCATATGTCTTAGTTTGTTGGAAGAGGGGCTGGTGGGGAGAAAGGTTGGCTATTTAGGGATTCGAAGGTATGCCACATTTGGGTATAGGTATACAGGGGTTGGTTTCTCGTTAGTTCGGTTGTTACGCATGTCTTTCTACATCGGGTTTATTTATTTTTGTTGTTTATGGTACAGCACTTGCACTGGGTGTATCAGGCCTTAGGTTGTCATATTTAGTGTGCCCTGAGTTTGGATGTTTGTCTCAAATATAGTTTCCTTTCTGGGGGTGGGTTACTAGACCTTTCCCTCATATTCCCTGTCAAAGTCAGATGATTGGATGGAATCAGTTATACAATTAATATCTGTCTACACTATCGTCCCTTGTCTGATAGCATGTGAATGACACACTACTGCATGCCGATGCGAATTCAACACAATTACATGCGAACGCACACATAAACACGCGCGCGCACACACACACTTATAAAAAGGTTCCCACACATTATAAATAATAACCAGAGTTATTTTGAGGTATTGTTAGCTAATAATTACGATGTCAAATGTATAAGAGATCTAAGGTTCAGAATATAGTGGACATGTCATGTTTGGTATCATACTAAATCTCTGTCTATTTGCAGACATCCGTTTCTATCGGCAAAGAGATTGCACCGTGCATACACTAGTTATGGATAATAGGGGGTTACTGATTAGAATGCTATTTTCTGTATGTAGTGTTGTAGCCAGTTTTAACTCATTCTTCGGCGGGAAAACGCACAATAGAGACTGTTGTAGAACTGACCCATACCCCTGATGACACCGTATAAACTGACCAATGACCAGACTGACTTGGAGCCGGGACCAATGAAAACCTGCCAACTGTGTCCTTTGTTTCCAATGTAAACTGAAATGTATATATACCTGTGTCCTTGGTCCAGCATTCAGTCATCTCCATTTTGTGACCGCAGGCTTCAGAACTGAATGACTGCATGCTGAATTTTGTGCGCTAGCGTGTATATGGGCTGTACTTATTGTATATTTCTTGCTTTTTACTCTAATTGTTAAAACTTCTATCGTGTTATTTTTTTTCTACATAAACTAACTTTTTGTACTTTGGAACCACACGATTAGACTGGAAAGCAATCTTTTTTTATAAGCGACTAGACGGCATTAATACTTTGTGGTATAATTTCTAGTCCTGGTGTGACCCTCTTTGTGTGCGATTAGTATCTTTGGATGTATCCTAGACCCAGGTTGAGTGGCATGGGCTAGAATGGCGCCTTCGGGCCCTTGCCTTAATACTAGTAATTCTCTGCTTTGTTAGGGCTGTGGGTCATGGGAGTTTGCACACTTTTTAGGATATATCCTTCCTACGGTTGTTTTATATCTCATATTATTAGATTCTTTCCTAGTATGTGGTTATTATTCCTAGCCAGATGTATGCTGGTCTCGGTATTAGCCATGAGAGTGTCCAACATCGGGTAGCATATCGTTTCAATGCATGTCGACATCACGGTTTATTGCCATTCTAATGTTTTTGTATATTAAGCGATTCTATGCTGTTATAAGTAGGGTTGAGCGGTTCGGATTCTGTGGAATCCGAACTGCTCCGAACAGCAGGTGTTCCCGTCTGACTCGGACCCCACTGCAAGGCCGAACGTCATCTTCCTGATGTCGGATTCTCGCGAGAGTTCCCCTCTACTTAAGGCACAGAGACCGGGACTCAACGCCATTTCACCATCACGCTCCGCACTGCTCTGCTGCGCTATACTTTGCTAATTTAAGTGGCTGTTTAGAGACTCACAAGTGGCGGTGTGTACGGAAAAAAAAAAAAAAAAAAAGTACCTGTACCCCAGTGTGTATAAAAGCACCATAACTCCATAGGCCATAGCCCTCTGTGTATACAAACACCGTGACTCCTTGGGCAGTAGCCCACTGTGGACAAAAAAAAAAACCTCCCCCTTTCCAAAGCAGCAACACCTGCAGTGGAATTAATGGAAGGCTACCCCATACCACCATAGAGACATTCCCCTGACAGTTAAGTCAATGCAACAGGCTGAGAAATTTGTAGGGGAACTTCAAGTACCTACCAGGCACTGTAGGAGCCCCAGGACAGGATTGCAGGCTTATCTACCTCATGCTCTGGGAGCTGGGAGGGGTATCAGCCACTTACTTTCAAGGCCGGAGTCCTCCTCCTCCTCAGAATCGGTCTGCATGTGCTCCCTGTAAAAGTTGATCCCGCAGGTGCCAGTCCGAGGAGCCGGAACAGCCCCAGCCCCACCCCCACCCTGCAGCCAGCCAAGTCCTTCATGTCCTGAGGCCTCTGGCAGAAGACCACTATCAAGTAGTCCTGTCAGGCCGGGCAGGCTCAGTAGCTGCTGACAGGCAGTGACAGCATGGTGGCTTGGCCCATGAGTCAGTCTGTCCATCCCCCCTTACACACTGTCGACACTGCTGGGAAGTTGAGGCAGTGTATCTTTTACCACACACACACACACACACACACACACACTTGCAGGAGGGAGGAGGTGGAGCCACGCTGATTGCATGTGGCGGGTACACACTCCTTATCCTGCGACATGCATGCCCCATCTCAACCTGCAAGCACCTTTGGTTTTTTTTTTTACAGTTAGCTTTATTAGTTTATTTAAAACTGTTTACTTATAAAATCTAGGGGCCAGGACTAAAATCTTGGTTGCCATGGCAACCTGGCGTCCGGAATTTGTCGAGCCCTGGGTTAGAAATAAGAATGGTTCATACTATGTTGCCCCAGCCAGTGCTTGGTACCCAGTAACTAATATGGTATTAACATCTAAAATGCAACACCCAGATTCTACTATTTATGCAGGGTCCTTAAACAATAGCCCTCAGCTCATTACAGGACCTGGGAACTGCAGCACATGGTGCCTGATTGATCAGAGTCTTGAGAAGTGAGGGCTCCCCAGATGAACTACTGTACATCTTATGAAGAGGAGTAACCGATGTTGTCTGAAAACAGACAAAAGTTGACTATATGCTCTGTTACTTATAATAAAGTGTTACTGTTGATTAACACTTACTCATTAGTAGTAGGAGTGCTTCACATTTATATTATTGACTGGAGAGTGGTGGCTTTGAAGCGTTACCACTTACTAAATGCAAAGCAAGTTTTAAGCTGCAACAACCAACAAGATTGGCACAGTAGCAGCTACACATTGTTCAAGAATGAACAATTCCATAAGCAGTTATAGATCCTGGTGCTGGCAGTGATTGGGCAGGGCACATTGGTGTGCAGTTTAACCTCACTGTTGGCGGAATGGCTGGCATCAACTAGTAGGATTAGGCAAACAGGGTGGAGCCGAGTGGTACAGCAAGCCCATCAAGCCAAAATTAGGGCAGTGCGGCTCCTATTAGGCAGATCTCTGTCTATTATAGATTGTTAGACTGATGTTTCTTGTCCTGAACTCCAAGCTGAATTAAAATGTAACAGTTATTAGATAATAGCTCCATTACCCAGAAGGTGCCTCACTTACCAATGGTACACCACCACAACAGCAGTGACTTTCAACATAGCCTGTGCTAATCCAACAGGACGGCTTAAGGAACAATAGTCTTTATTATCTCAATTCTTCTACCCCCTACCTGAAAACTAGACTAAACAATGCCCATTTGTGTACTGCTAAAACAGATGTGTTCCCCCACAGACCAGATTTTCCATAACCGAACCGCAGTGCAGCACCGCAGTTGCCGACAGCTATCATACTGACAGCTCAGCTCACTGAACAGTGCTGGGCTGCCGTCCATTAGAACACATAGGGGCAGCCTGTGCATGCTCCCAGTGTACAGAAACACTGGGAAACAGAAGGGGAGGGCACATTGAGCCTTGATGATGAGAGCCTGAGAAGAACATGCTTCCAACATCAGGTTCTCCTCTTCTGACAGTGGGATGGTCCCGGGAATTATAATTTCTTCAATTTCTTCTAACTTTTTTCGTATTAATTAAAATGAAATAGGTGACATGGCGTGCCACTTAATCCATGGGTATTTTGTATTAAAAAGGCACCTATTGTTTTGAATGCGTGAGTATATTTATAGATGATATACCACTGTTCGGTGGTTGCACTATGATATATGCACGCCTTGATGTGCATCGTGATGCACAAGGCCGAAGACCAAGTGCGTTCAACCACCCAAAGTGTGTGACCGCACACCCAAGAGTGGTATATCTACGTATTTTAGAAAATGGTCTTTGTTGTGACAAAATAGTTATAGGTGTAGAATGATGTAGGGTGAAATAGATACAGAATAGGAGGAGAAAACCGTATGGAATAGACTGTTTAATTTGAATTATCTTTAATGAACATATAACCAGATAACTGTATAAGTGAACAAAACAGTTGAACATTAATGACTTTGGAAAGAAAACGTTATCAACAATGAATTGGAAGTCTTGGAGAGTAGGCAAATATGATGTACGCACTTCATTTACATTGCTGTCATAATTGCTAGCATTCTGTTAATGTTTTTTTTATCCTATTTATGTCTGACTGATTCGAGTCGAGTCAGTCAAACAAAGTAGGACCAAAAAGAACATTGGGGCTGATTCAGAGATGTGCGTTAACCCGATGGATATCGCACATCTCCAATTGTGACTCTTCTGCGCGGACGCATGGTTTTGCGATCCCACCTGCAGTCCGGCAGCAGACTATCAGTGATTGACAGCCTGCTGCCATTTCTGGGCATGTGCGGTGACGGCCTCAGTTTCACAAAACGGAGATGTGGCGCTTCCACTGGGGGGGGGGGGGGAAAGAGGTCGCTGACTGAGATTTCCTGGCTTCTTTTGTGTATCTGCAGCGGTCGGCCAGAGTGACCCCATGGTCGCTCAGCCAGCCAAGGATCGCGCAGAATAACCGATGCTGCGTCCACGGACGAGCTTGGATCAGTAACGCATGCAGGAGGCGTGATGCATTACCATAATAGTGCTATCACAGCTGCTACCACTTTAGCAGCTGCAATAGCAATAGAGGCTGAGCCTGAATCACCCCCATTGACAGAATGATCTTTGCTAGCAATTATGACAACAAAAGCAAATGAAGTGCTGAAATCATACTTGTCTACTCTCCAGGAACGGCCGGCAAGCTTCTGAAAATCGGATGGCACTCCTGACCACCCGGAATAGTCATCAAGTCCCCTAAAGTCTAGATTCGTCCACCTGACCCGGCCACTGGATGGTCTAGGCAGCCAATGACGCAATTTGCACTGAATTGCATCAACGCAGCCACATCCCCCACTTTACAATGCCAGTAATCTCTGCATTGTATAGCGGGGACGGGGTCATGATGGCGCAATCGCGCCATCACATATCCCGACACACAAACACCGCCCACCTGTGCCACGCCACTTTCCCAACTGGGCTGACTTGGCTGTAAGCAATGATCTATCATATCCTCAGATGCAACTTTAAAATGTGTTGGAGATTATCCACCTATGATGGCGTGTCAGAGGCAGGGGCATTAGATTGAGGGCAGCTCGCCCTTCCCAAGAATTTGAGAGGGATGCCAGACAATCCATTGGGAGGGCATCCAGAGGAATAACAGCTCCTTGCTGGGAAGTGGCAACAGACTGAATACTCCGAAAGAGTGCAGGAGCTGAGGTAGAGCAGGCAGATAGGCAGGAGAGGGGGCAGACCAGATGAAGTACATTACACAATCCCTAGTAGGGGCCGTGCAGCTTATTGTTACAATGCAAGGCCACTGCATCTTCCCTTTTGGTCACTCCTTCTCAGGGGCAGGCTGCACACTCTGCAAGCATGCCATATGCCTGATGGCCATGGATGGAGCCACTCCATCTGCCTGCCTCCCAGCCATCAGATACAAGTCCGTATTGTGTGGCATGGTACTGGCGGGATTAGCCAGTGACATCGCAATCAGTCAGTGAAGTCAGGGCAGTGACATGTAGTTGCATCACACAGAGACTAGCTGGGGAGGGTCTTCACAGGCTGTTGAACCCTTAAAAAGAACATCATGCACAGATCACGTGGATTCAGCTGCTGCTCCCACATGGCATGGACACATAGTGCTCCTAGCCTTCACAGCTCACTGACCTGGCTTGGCTGCAACAACTTCACAAAACAGAGGGCCTCATTTATCAACCCACCCGTGGCCTAGTGTATGGATGACCGCTCGTGGATCAGCTGTATTTGCCACGGATGGTTTATACTTTCTTTTGACATGCGATGGCTTGTGTGTAATTTTATCTGCTCATGAAATTATCATTGTGATGCACTATGCGGCGCCCCCTCCATTTTGTTCAATTTTAGATTGAATACAGTTTGCCCATGGAGTGAATACAGGCTTAAGACGGGGAAGACACCGATCCATATGTGATCTGGGTGCAAGCAGATGGCTAGGGATTTACTCTCTAAAATGAGGAGTCAGCCAGCAGTTGAGTCTGGGACTTCTTGTCCCATGGGAACACTTGTGAGGATCAAATCTAGCACGCTGACTTATTTGTTATATATTTACAAAAACACACACACACTATATACAGTATAGTCAGCAAAGTGGCACTCAGAGTTTCCGACGTTTCAACAGGATGCTCAAAAGGTACTGTAAACCAGTGTCCAACCTTTCAATTACTTCAAATGATTTGATAAATCAAAATGTTGGACAGTGGTTTACAGTACCTTTCATAATTCTGTTGAAATTCCTGAATGCCAACTTACTGACTTTGTTATATCACTCTATACGGTAGGCTAAGGGGTTGCTGCAATATCCTTTACACAACTGCTGGATTCTGTACACACACACAAATATAAATATATATATATATATATATATATATATATATATATATATATATATATATATATACACACACACAATTTTTTTTGACAATCTGGGGTAATTAGCTCGGTAGAGGGGTCGGTGGTACAGTGTCTAGGTCAGTGGTTCTCAAACTCGGTCCTCAGGACCCCCACACAGTTCACGTTTTGCAGGTCACCCAGCAGGTGCCCAGGTGTAATCATTACTCACTGACACATTTTAAAAAGTCCACAGGTGGAGCTAATTATTTCACTTGATTCAGTGTGGAGACATGGAAAACATGTACTGTTTGGGGGTCCTGAGGACCGAGTTTGAGAACCTGTGGTCTAGGTGCTTAAATAAGGGTCATCCTTCAGGGCACTACCTCACTACTTGAACCCTGACTAACAGGGCAGCTAGTCTGCAAATTTAGGGCCCTATTCAGAGTTGGGAATAGAGTAAGAGCAAGTAACTGTGCATCTTGGTAAAACCATGCTGCACTGCAGGTGGGGCAGAAGTAACATGTGCAGAGAGATTAAAGCTGTGTACACACTTTTACGATTGCAGGCTGATCGGGTAAAACTGTCCCGATCAGCCGTGCAGTCTGTTGCCAGTGTGACCCCCCCCGTCAGCCGCGTACACAGTGTGCAGACATAGCACAGTGTGTACGGGCTTCTATGGGATCGGGATGTTAACCAGATAAATATTAAACCGTACATATGATGCGACCTCCCAATCCCAACCGTTGCAGGAGCATTAAAAGCCATTTATCGGCTAATGTTCCTGCATAGGGACAGCATACACGCCTATACAATCCAACGGCCGTTCTCTCGATATTGGATGAACTGCCTGATTGTATAGGTGAACAGCTTTAGATTTGAGAAGGGTGTATCCAAATGTACATATAAATTGCAATATAAAAATAAAGCTGTCAAGCATTTGTGGGCTACATGCAAAAGCATCCAGTACTTACCCCACTTGCAATTTTTTTTTTATGTATTTGCACACCTTGCATTGCAACATGGTTTGTGCAAGTACACAGTTGCTTGCTCTGACTATATTACATATCTGCATCAGGCCCTTAATACAGTCTTGGTCTTTATTGCTGTCTCTCACAGGTATAGATACGGCCGCCTGGCCTGGCTGCCGCAAAGTCTCTCTGGTGGTCCTCCCTGCCCCATGCAGGTATGGACACACAGGCCTCCTAGCCTTCACAGCTTACTGACCAGACTTGGCTGCGACAACGTCACAAAAAACAGAGGGCCTCATTTATTAACAAGTTTTATAATTCACAACGAGTAATAGAACTCGTTGCGTATGATAAATGGTGCTCAAGTTAATCAGCTCCCAAAACACCATTATCATACGCAACAATTTTTATCGCTCGTTTTGAATGATAAAACTAGTTGATAAATGAGGCCCAGAGTCAGAGATTTGTTGTCCTCCCTACCGCTTTGCAGGTCTGGAAGGCAGTAGTAGTGTACACTGGCCTCTTTGGCTACCACAATCCCACTTGAACTGTGTCCACATGCAGCCTGACTGGTCTGCCAGAGTCCTCTTTGGGCTGACTCCACTAGGCAGTCATTAGGTGTGATCACAACTCCTTTTTCTTCCCTGTGGGGGTGGATCCCTCCAGTTCCACACGAAACCAAAGCTCACTATCGCCACCTATCTTGATATTGCCACAATATAACATTTTAATGTTATACTTTATGACACCCCCCCCCCTGTATTAAGAGCCCCAGGCCCCCCAAAGCCTTCATCCAGCTCTGCCCTTCCCTCTGTTTTTGTTGATGCTCTCTATATTTGCTCTTTAATACTCAAATACTTTTCCTGAATCATAACATCCCAATACTTCACCTCTTAAAATGCCAGTCAATTTGTAGTTCTTTTCCTCAGGAAAGATGGCAGCTGTAAAATGCATGAAACAAGTCTGCACCAAAATAATAGCTCTCTAGGTATGTATAGAAATCCTGTTGCACTTGTAGTTTATGTATTGGTGAAGCATTTATTTTCTACATTTGTCACACTGTGAGAATGTATTTCTAGGTGAACGGTTCTTCTGCGTTAACAGAAATAAAAAGGATCAATAACACAAATACACATTGTCTAATTAGCCAGTAGTAAACCATAAATATTGAAAGGATCCTGAACAATGGCAGAACAGGAGATGTTTGACATTGTAATTATTGTGCGTTTAGATACAAGCTAAAGCTAGAAGAATGGCGATTGCAGTGTAATTTGATTACCGACTGTATTGTAGGAAAATACATATACAAAAGTATCGGATATATTAAGTTTTGATAATTTACCTAAAAACTTGTACATACAATATATACTTATGGTTGTAAACATTTATTTTTTTTTCTACAGGTGCACATGTTGAAGTTAAGAATCAGTGACCATGTAAATAAAAGCAAATTTCACAACAATGTCAGAAGTGCAGAGATTTGCAATAACAGTGGCTCTCTATCAGCAAACCACCAACTTCTGGTGAATTTAAGATGCACATGGTACAACCTTCTATAACTCATTGATGAGCACTGATCATACATCTAGCCATCCCACCCTCACATATGTATGCCAGTGAACAGTATAAAAGGTGGCAAAACTGGCACATTTTCTTTACTACAACAAACACAAACTTTACTTAAAGACAGGTACTCATCACCTTTGTGTTATTTTATTTGTCTTATGCAACTAAAAATAAGAGTACAAAGTTAGGAAGTGTGTGACATGCACCTGGAACACAACATCTGCCCATGTGTTCACCAATTGAAGGAACAATACTGTATGTATAACAAGTTTTAGTGTTCCCTTTTAACCACAATTTTTCTTCACACAGGTTTGCAGAAATAAAATTGTTGCATTACATTTATTTTAGAAATAAAAACCTTATAAATATGCATTAAATTCTGCTTCAAATGCCAAATAAACCAATCCCGCTATAAGGATGCACTGCAAAATGCTGATCCTGAGCAAACATACAAAAGGATAGTTCCGCTATTGTTCAGCAGACTTTGCAAGGATTATTTTCAATGATCATTCTTTGTGAAAGACTGATATTTACATACTGTATTTATAAAATAAAATGAAAGCTTTGTATTATAGGACTGACAGAGCCCTGGCAAATTGGTTGTATGCAGCCCCTGGGGCTCTGGATACTTCTCATGGAATCTTCAAGGACTTGATGCACTGTTTCTACAGCACGTGTCTGCTGCTGTGATCAGAGGAACCCTACTATTCTATCGCCAAGACTGCAAAATGCCAGTTTATGCAATGTAAATGGCGCAATGCTGTTCTTCTATTCCAATGTCAGCTCCTGAACACTTATCCCAAAGGGCATATATGGTATAAGGAGATCTAATATTTTGCATAATCGGTCGTAAATATGGTGCAATAAAAAAGAAATATAACCACTGCAAATCATACAAACTGTGCAGTGCAAAATATGTCTCTTTATAAATAACAGGCGCTTTTATATAAATAAATATACTTTTCTGCACAAAACCAACTGCCTTCATAAAGGTTTTACTGAATAACAAGGTGAATAGGTAGAGCGTGATTATGTTTTTGATTATGGAAATACCACCAATTAATGAGGTTTGTATTAAAATTAACCAGCCACTTAGGAATAAAATGAAAAGATTTTAAAATAAAATGAAAAGATTATTTTCAAACTAAAACGGATCTATCAAGTAAATAAGAAGTGATACAAAAACAATAGACAAGTAACCTACAACATCTGAGCCAGGTTTTATAGCTATATACTTTCTATTGATCAGTATAATTTTCTCAATGCACATAAAGACAGCAGCTCTCAGAGACTAGCAGACTGGCAAATTACTCAGAAACTGAAGTAGTATATTTCTGCAGTTTCACTTCTGTCATATACATACATCTTATTGAGAGGTGTTGGCATGCTTTTATTCCTGTTAAGGCTCCCATATGTCCCTCCTGCTGTAGGCAGACCAACAAAAGTCTGCATTAATGGAATGCTCATGATTGGGACTTTGCACTGGTCCTTCCTGCTACGCTTGGAAGGGGCAGAGCTACAAATTATGTTAATACAGCAAATAGAAGAGCAACTGGGTCACACTGTTTTAGAGCAGGAAGAACAGACATCCGGGGAGACAACATGTGTGAATTTCTGCACTAATGTAGCACCTGGTTGGTTAGCTTCGAAGTGATCAGATCCCATGTTAAAAGTTGCACAATCGTTACATAGAAAGTTAGTTAAATTTGCAACAGAGGGGTGAGTGAGACGACCAATCAAAGAAGAGATTGTGACTTGTGAACGGTCCTCCCTCTTACACACCCCTGGTTTTCAGCGGAGATTTAACCCATGCATCCATCTAGTAAATACAGTGGGCCCTACACTCAGTACCCAGTGCGCCTACACCCAGATACCCCCAACACGAACTCTTCCAAGAAGGTACAACATGCTCTGGGCTTGCAGTAATCTGTGTTAATCAGTTAATTAATTTAACAGAGGTGAGTGCAATCATTAATTAAAAGGCAAACCCAGTATCAGCACATGTTGTAACTGGTGAAAGGGGTAATGTTGGAAGGTCTGGACCCAGTTATATAAAGAAAGACCACACAACAGATTAAGGCAGCCACCTTTAGATATAAAATGTGGTCTGATTTTTCGCTGCAGGTACAAATGGTTGCTAGGATTAGGGGGGCCTAAAGAGAACTACTACCTTAAGATATCAACTGGGTTTTGATAGCAATTTAAACCCATGTAACAAACCATGGAAATAAGGTGGTTTCAATATAGTACCCAGCAAAATACCAATACTGTTCGATTACTAGTTTTATATAAAAAGACAACTATACCACAATGAAATGAATATAAAAGAAGCAGTATAAAACACATGATCATTGCAAAGCATATTTGAAGAATATATTTAAGAAGTTTGATTTCCTGTACAGTGAAAGTGTGTGTAGTAAGAAATGTAGCAACATATCACTATTGTAAGAAGACCAAGAAAGAAAGGCCCCTCATGTACATAGGACCCAACTTCAAATACAAGACAAAACAGTCTCCTAAAAGTCGTACAAAAGATACACAACCCTCCACCTATCCAGTAACACAGATTGGGGCAAGGGAGTGTTCACATTGTAATTTTGCTCTTCATGAAAAAATTTGTTGCACTGGACATACACATAACTAGCACCAGAAATACGAACTGCACGGAGCGAGCACTTGCAGCCTCTTACACAGAAGCGGGGTGTGTAAGGGCAGCACAGTAAGTGTATGAAGAGGCTAGTCACACACATCTTTGATGTACCTATACAAAACAGTTTTAGTTTAGGAGTGAATGCATCATACACTAGATTTAAAAATCACATGCACTGTATATATTAAAAAAAAATAAAAAAAAATAAAAGTGTGTAACTAGAAATACATGAGGAAATCTAAAGCTGGCCACACACTAGACCAACTTACATCGAACTAGTTGGCTGGTTGGAATGAATGAATGAAAATCTGGTAATGTATGGGAGTAAATGATGATCAGCAATTTGCTCCTAAATGCCTGAAAACAGATGAAGATGGTCGTTCAGACAAGTTTGTTATATGTTTGATCTAAACAATTTGTTCAAACAACAGTTTTTGGCCATTTTCCAGCGTTTGGGAGCAAATTGCTGATTGTCATTTGCTTTCATACCTTACCAGATTTTCATTCCAACCAATCAACTAGTTGGACAGATAATCTTTAGATGTGTGGCCAGCTTAAGTGTGCAGATACAAACATGCAGTAATGCTTCTTTCCTATTCAACTGTAAAAGCAACCACAGTAGCTAATAGTAGCGCTTCTATTAACATGTCTACTGATTATGCCTTTACCATTGATAACAGTAGGCCTGTGTATCAGCTAACTCATGTGACAGATGGATATTTTCCTGCAACTGCATAGGGGGGGATTTGGGGAAGACAGAGAGAGAGCTCTCTCTCTCCCCACTGCATATGGGGGGGGGGGGCAGATAGATCGATCTCTCTCATTATATATATATATATATATATATATATATATATATATATATAATTATTTTTTTTCTTTTTTTTTTTCTTTATTGTGTTGCTTGCTGTCATTTTGTTGATGCATTATCAAGTAACATTGTGAGGGACTAAATCAAATTAGGGCTAAATTAACATAATTAAAGCTTATATTCCCATTTAAACTATGTTGTTCTGCTATCCACTACTTCACTAATATTTGCACAGTGCAAAGGTGTGGTACTACCCTATATATATATATATATATATATATATATATATATATATATATATATATATATATATATATATATATATATATATATCAAACACTAGTACAGTTAAGGGAATACATAGGACTTACCAAACAAGCGTTGGTGAAACAGGAACTTCCCGGCAACAAGCCCCACTATGATGGCGACAAGCCAAAGGATGACTTTCAAAAAGTTCCAAGCTCCTCCCGGATATTTAGTCATAATAAATGAAAAACAGTTGCCAACAACTATGACATTGGCTTCTGTCTGGCTATGAGAAACAGGATCCTCAGCAAATATTAAGAAATTAAAGAATGTCACCAAGTAAGCGATAACTATACGTGACCATGGATGCTGGAAGTAATAACGGAAGTCTCTATCCATCCTTATAATATTCAGGAAAAGCCTAAAAAAAATATGAAAATCATTTTAGTGTATATTCATAAATATCAGAGAGCAAAGTAGCACACATAGTGGAAGGGATTCTCAACCATATTCGCATGTGTCCTATTTGGGAAGCAGTGACTTTACTACAGGCACCATAAATAGATTGTAATCTCTTCAGGGAATTACCTGTTCTCATAAACATAATGTGATCCTTAAGCTTGTAAATTTGTTATATAAAAATAAATAAGTCTTAAGGTTAGATACAATTACCACTCAGCAACTAATACAAGGGGTAACCTGCATTACTCTCAACCATAAACACACAAAATCAGAGGGGTGTATGGTGCTAGACTCTTTGTGGATTCAAACAGACAGTGGGAGTTTCTAGCACAGTACGCAATACTATGTTTATTACTACATACTCTCTTTTGACAGCAGATTTTACAGTTCTAAAACATCTTTAAAAGACTACATAATTAATAAATAAAAATCAAACACAGAATATCTGTATTATATAGATTACAGTTTTAAATGCGCAAGCCAATGCAATGTTTGCGTAAAGATACTCTCCTTACTTGCCTACTCTCCCGCAACTGCAGGGAGGCTCCTGAAAACCAGGTTGCGTGGGCGTTAGACGCCCGACTATGCAATTCGCGTCATCTTGGCCCCACCCCTGCTTTACAATGCCGGTAACCGCAGCATTGTCTAGCAGGGTTAGGGCCAAGATGATGCAATCAAGTCACCGTGCCCCCAGCATGGTACACTCAGAAGTGTGTACCAGCTTTCTCCAACTTCACCTGTTTTATAACAAGTTTAATTTTATTATACACGAGCCCCAAGTAAAACGTGCGTTTACGGCTGTGTATTACAAAAGATGCTGCACAAGGCAATCCAAGCCACTTACCATCAACCTTAATATTGTTAGGTCATGAAGGTGCATGCATATGCCCCCCAATATCTCAAAACAGCAAAGTAGGACACAACTTAGCAAGATAAAAATACACTGACTATCCTCTAGAGCAAGCAAACAAAAATAGTTGCCCTGGAGTTGAACACAAAGGCTCACAAAAGTAACACTGACTTGAGAAACTCATTGGGGAAATTTACTAAGTGGTGGTTTTGCTAAACTACTGACTTGGTGGATTTCCCAGCAGTTTAGTAAATCTCCGAATCACTAAAGGCCAAACCTCCATGTTACAGAAATCCCTTGCTTCACACGCCCATTTTACTAATCATGGGTTTGGGAACCCGCTATCAGAACCGCTGATGTTGATATCGATCATCCAGCAAACCACGAACCCACCAACGATGGCCAACGACCCGAGAACAACGATCACAGGCCCCTATAGTAAACTGGACGATATCGACCAAGTTGGCCTACATGCACAGGTGATGGATGATATAGTTAACGTCCATACGTGCCCGCACATCGCAGGTCGTTGGCCACTGCAAAATGCACAATATGATAGTTATCGTTCATTTTAAATCGGACCGTGTGTACGCACCATAACACATTTGGCCCATGGTGTAAAGAACAACTTACAGAATATCTGTCCAGCCAAACAACTGTAATGGGTAAGAGTGCTTCGTAACATTGGCTTGTGGTTCAGTAGGTTGTATAAGTGGACTGTATAGCGGGGTGGAATCAGGATTCAGGCAGAATGACACGGGGAGATTAAGAAGGAGGTTCTGGAATTTGAGAAGCTTGACTACAAAAGAGAAAATGTTGTTGTATGAGGGAACGTCCAGCCCAAATAAAGTTGTATAACTGGGAAGTGGAGCATTGCAGGAGAGTGGGTTTGGAGAGCAAATCTTGAGCAGAGTGAGGGGTTATTATTTGGGAAGTAGGTGTTGGTGCAGTTGTGCACTTTATAGCTCAATAAAAGGCTTTACTTTCATTTCAAAGTTTACAAAGTAAAAGCAATGATTTTATATTGGTGGGGCTAGCAAGAAATTACTTAATTTTAGCCCCCCACCAATTTACCCATTGCTGGTCGGTAGCATGAAAGAGGAGGATGCCAGCCCACGGAAGAAGGGGAGCACAGCACCACCAGGGAGGAGTAGGCAGGGGGATGTGCACATTATAGCAATAACATGTTACTCTAAGTGTATACAAACTAAACGCATGTGTGAATTGTCCTATATGACATCTATAGGCTTACTAGTATCCTCCTGTTTTGATAGGCAAGTTAATTGGTACATGTGCTTTAATAATTTGCCTCATCACAAGGAGATACTGCCAAGGACAAGAGCCAAGGACGAGAAAAGTTCATAGCACTCAGTATCAAGTGTAGTTTAATTAAGGCAAATGCTATTTGGTGCCAAATGTTTATATTGCTATATGGTTGTGAGGAATGAGATTTACTTTTCCTGCTAAGATTCCTGATAAAATATTACTTTGACAGAGAAACAGGCACCCTGCCTCGTCTGTCACCTTTGCATAGCAGGAGCCGGCTTTCGCGATTATTACTAAAACTCACCCTCTCAGTGCAGACTGGTCAGACACACACTTCTCATACTGACAGGTTCTGTGCAAAACCCAACAACCAATTAAATTAGCCCCAAAAGCTGTGTCATGCAGTCCCGTGAGCAGGGAAGCACAGCAGCAGGTTAAAAAAATAAATAAATAAACTTTATTGACAAAGATAACACCCAGATCACAAGGCAACACAATGAAGGAGCAGATAAGAGGTGGCGAAGCCATCGATAATTAACCTATTTATTAACAGCTGAGGCAACTTAGCGCTGCTAAAGTTGCCTATGGCAGTGTGAAAATATAGCCTTTACTTAGCTCAAACAGCTAAAATGCAGAGAAATGCTGTAGTACTATTTGAGAAGCCATATGTCCAGGGATTTTCTCTGCCGTATCGTTTTGCCCCCTACCTCCAAGTCACTTATACCCCTTTCACACTGCCATCAAATAACCCGGGTGTACATGAACGCACATCAACCCGGGTTACTGTGCAGTGTGAAAGAGCCCAGTTGAAGTAACCCGGCTCAAGCGACCCGGCATTTCAACTCAGGTAACAAGCAGAATTCAACCCGGCTCTCGGTGCAGTGTGAACTGGTAACCCAGTTTGAGGCGACCCGGGTCCCATTCACCGCATAGGAAGAACCGGCGCTTGGAGATGATCTCATCTCCAAGCGCAAGCTCAGCAGTGATGGCATCGACCCGGCATTATTGCCGGGTTGGGCTGCCAGTCTGAATGGGGGCTCAGGCGAGTCGCACCTAGGATGGAGTGTACAAATCCCGGGTGCAACCCGCCATTTGCGATGTGAAAGGAGTATTACTGTTGTCAGACAAATTGCTGGCAGTCTGTATAAAACTGTGTATGAAAACAGACAGACTCAATGATTTTTATACAAAACCTGACCATGGGCCCAATTCAGCGATGTACGCAAACCAAAGGTTTACCATACATCTCTGATGTTTTCTGTACTACGCATGCACAGAACCTGTTCTGCGTATGTGCACACAGAGTGATCAGATGCTGGGCCTTTAGACACAGCAGTGGATCACATAAGCATGTAGGAGGCATCTATTAACTCACTACATAAATCTTTGAACCAGGCACTATATCAGCAAGATATACAGTGCCTTGCAAAAGTATTCACCGCCCCTTTGCATTTTTCATGCTTTGTTGCCTCACAACCTGGAATTAAAATGGCTTGTTTTAAGGTGTGCATCATTTCATTCACAGAACATGCCTACAACTGAAGTTGTGTTTTTTTTTTAATATTGTGAATCAAACAGCATTTAGGAAAACATAACAGAAAACTTCAGCGTGCATAACTATTCACCCCCCTAAAATCAGTACTTTGTCGAGCCACCTTTTGCGGCAATTACAGCTGCAAGTCGCTTTGGATAAGTCTCTAAGATCTTGCCCCTGGGATTTTTGCACATTCCTCAAGGCAAAACTGCTCCAGCTCCTTCATGTTGGATGGCTTCCGCTTGTGAACAGCAATCTTTAAGTCTGACCACAGATTCTCAATTGGATTGAGATCTGGGCTTTGACTAGGCCATTCCAACACATTTAAATGTTCCCCCTTAAACCACTCGAGTGTTGCTTTAGCAGTATGCTTCGGGTAATTGTCCTGCTGGAAGGTGAACCTCCGCCCCAGTCTCAAATCACAGGCAGACCGAAACAGGTTTTGCTCAAAAATATCCCTGTATTTAGCACCATCTATCTTTCCCTCAACTCAAATCATTTTCCCAGTCCCTGCTGCTGAAACACATCCCCACAGCATGATGCTGCCACCACCATGTTTCACTGTGGGGATGATGTTCTTGGGGTGATGGGATGTGTTGGGTTTGCGCCAGACAGCGTTTCCTTGGTGGCCGAAAAGTTAAATTTTAGTCTCATCTGACCAGAGCACCTTCCTCCATACATTTAGGGAGTCGCCCACATGCCTTTTGGCAAACTCAAATCGTGTCTTCTTATTTTTATCACTAATGGCTTTTTTCTGGCCACTCTTCCATAAAGCCCAGCTCTATGGAGTGTACGGCTTATTGTGGTCACATGCACAGATACACCAGTCTGTGCTGTGGAACTCTGCAGCTCCTTCAGGGTTACCTTTGTCTCTGTGCTGCCTCTCTGATTAATGCCCTCCTTGCCCGGTCTGTGAGTTTTGGTGGACGGCCCTCTCTTGGCAGGTTTGTTGTGGTACCATGTTCTTTCCATTTGATGATGATGGATTTGATGGTGCTCCGGGGGATCATCAAAGATTTGGATATTTTTTTTTTTTTATAACCCGCCCAGAATTGTACTTCTCAGCAACTTTGTCCCTGATTTGTTTGGAGAGCTCCATGGTGTGATGCCTCTTGCTTAGTGGTGATGCAGCCTCTGGGGCCTTTCAGAAAAGGGGTGTTTATACTGACAGATCATGTGACACTTTGATTTCACACAGGTGGACTTCATTTCACTAATTATGTGACTTCTGAAGGTAATTGGTTGCACCAAAACTTTTGAGGGGTTTCATAGCAAATGAACATATGCACATGCCAATTTTCAGAAGTTTATTTATAAAGATTCTTTTTTATATATATTTTTCTCATTTCACTTCACCAAATTAGCCTAATTTTGTGCAGATCCATCACATTAAAATTCATATAAAAAAGTTAAATAAAATTACAGGTTGTAATGTAGCACAAAAGGTAAAAAGCCAAGAGGGGCGAATACTTTTGCAAGGCACTGTAG
Source organism: Taudactylus pleione (assembly GCA_031769625.1). Classification (NCBI taxonomy): domain Eukaryota; kingdom Metazoa; phylum Chordata; class Amphibia; order Anura; family Myobatrachidae; genus Taudactylus; species Taudactylus pleione. The sequence goes on along the minus strand of JAUIMM010000040.1, from coordinate 31,226,467 downwards.
ATTTATCCCTCGGTCATACTTGCCTACTCTCCTGGAAAGGGCGCGAGGCTCCCGAAAATTGGGTGGCTCTCCCGCTGCCAGGAACAACGGGCAAGTCTCCCAGCTGGTTGCCTACCCCCGGACCCTCCCGCAGGCGGGCAATTACATGATTCGGGCTGAATCGTATCATCATGGCCTGTCCCCTGCTACACAATGCCGGTAATCTCGACATTGTGTAGCGGGGGAAGAGCCACAACGACGCCCCCAATGCCAGGTCTGCCCCCCTATACTGCACCACGCTCCCCCCGCTATTCCTACCTGGCTGCCCCTTCCCGAATTAAGTAGCCAGAATATCTCCAAGTAGGTTTCAGGTCTAGAACTGAGCTTTCCTACAAATTAATAAATAAGACTAATATCCCATCGTATTGTTTTTGATCCTACAGCACATTCAGTTTCTGAGGCTGTCCATACAACTACCCTTTCTGTATAAAGCCTTTGCACTATATAGCTTTTTGAAGCCTAGTCAAACACATGGCACTGATTGCTTATAAGCAGTCATTTTGAAGTCACATGTTCTTGCCAGCATTTAAGACTTCTTTAATTTTGCTGCTGTATTTCGAGTGGTCATAATCCCATAGCTTGGACAGCACCCGCAGATCATATACATAACATGAATGCTGCTGAAGAATTTATATTACTTTAAATAAGTGTTACAGTGGCAGTCTCGTGGCACTCTGTTAGTGGGCTGGGGGCATATAGTGGTCTTTTAGCAAATTGCGTGGCCAATTAAAGGAGCATACACACGGAACGATATATCATTACGATATAAACGATAACGATATCATTGAATGATATATCATATCGGTCATTTTTATTCAGCGTACCCGCATGAACAATAAAGATACTATGATCGTCCGTACATGCAGGCCACTCTGGATGATATAGTCATCTTTGCCTGTTCAGAGATGTGGCAGGATAACTTCACTGAAAAATATCTTTCGAAGATATATTTCATGTCGTTGGTGGTACAGATCGTACAGTGTGTATGCAGTTTAAAATTAGATGTTGGATTATGCTATAGCAACCATGTATTTACTTGTAGCTCTGCCATAATATGGGTACACACTAAACAATGGATTTTACGATATATCAGAAGTGAATCGAAACAATATATTGGACACATCGTATAGTGTGTACGTCGGATAAGTTGTTTATCGCATCTTACCATCTGCTGTCCTACATGCGAGATTGGACAATGCGTTCTATTATATGCAGCATGTAACGATACATCATAAGCTGCATCGTGCAGTGTGTATGGCATGCACAGTGTATCATTACATCAGTCGCCACATCACTGGGATGCACAGTCGTATGGTGTATACCCAGCTTTAGTCCTTGAAGCTACAAGTAACAAGTTAACATACGTCAGCCGTGGAAGAGAAACTTTGGTGGCAATTTCAGCTTTCACATTACGTGCTATTTGGAGTCTACGGTGTATTTTTACTAAAGTGCGGGTTTATAGAAATGGAAATGTTGCCCATAGCAACCAATCAGATTCTACTTAGATTCTAGCTATTCTCTTCTAGAGGGTGCTAGATAAATGATTGGTTGCTATAGGCAACAACTCTACTTCTAAAGACTTGCACTATAGATAAAGATGTAGGGGTATATTTACTAAAGCTGCCAACTTATTTGTGAGCATTTTAGACACAATTTTGAGCCCATCTGAATACAATTTTGAATATTACTACATTATAGAAAACTCTTGCAGTTATAACCCCCTAGAAGAAAAGGGAGGGGGTTTTAACCCCCTATTTTTCCTCAGCACACTGAATTGTACCTGCAACAATATATGAACACTATATGGTAATAGAATTTCAGAGATATTGGTTGCATGCATCTGCAAATACATAGGAAACTGCTAGGCCTCGTCACGGCTTCTCTGTCACTAGCAGTTCCTAACATTAACGGGTTCATGTCCGGGGCACCCTGCCAGTGCCACAATGGACACAACCAGCAGTCAATGCCAGCGGGAGCCTGAAACAATGGAGGTACACATCTCTCGAAATAGGGTGCACGATCCAAACAGTGCAGCATCCTGTGTACATTGAAAGTTATTGTACAGCAAAGTTTTCTTAATCATACAGGTACCAACTTTTGCCAAGGGCTCTGTATGAAAGGGCATTCTAGAAACATAGAATTTGACAGCAGATAAGAACCACTTGGCCCATCTAGTCTGCCCTTTTTTACCTTTTGTTAACCTCAACCCTATGTGATCCTCAGTTCTTTGTAAGGATATTCTTATGCCTTTCCCAAGCATGTTTAAATTGCTCTACTGTCAGCCTCTACCACCTCTGATGTGGCTATGCAACTTAACCACTACATTATGCTGTGCCTCTACTCTAATACCCCTGTAAAGCGTTTCTATATTCAGTAGAAATGTGTCATCATACAGCTAGCCTCAATACGCCACACAGTGCGACTTGCCTGGCGTGAGTGAGCCGCCAGGTCCCGTGTTGCTCTGCTAGCATCGGGTGTCTTTTTCTTTTGCCAAAAATGCATCTAAGTCGAGATGTGATGTGACTAGGACGCACCAGCAGGGATAGGCACTTTTGGGAGGGTTAGGCTGCTAAAGGGGACGGTTAAGGTTAGGCACTATGGCTAGGGTTAAATTACAAAAAAAAAAAAAAGTTAACCTTTTTCATGTGGTTCAAAGAGAACGGTCCTTTACGAAGAGGGGACTTTCAGGTTTATGACCCAGGAATCCTTCTATACAAGCACGAGCGACAGGGGACCCTGGGAGGGATCCTGTTGGATCCCTCCCATGGGAGAATGCTAAAGAATGACCATAGGCTGCTATTAGGCAACGCCATCTATTGATGGCATTGTCTACAAGGTACAAGATCCAGAAAGTTTAACTTGTTCCACGCAGTCCCGCTGAAGTGAGAACTGTACTTTTGGAGGGGGAAGTAGTACAGGGTGCTGTGTCTGGTCAGGCTCATCACTAGAAGAATGTCTGACTAAACAGCACATCAGGCACATCTCTGCCTCCCATAATATGGTCAGTGTGTCAACACAAACACAATCTGCAGCTGCTCGGTGAAGCAGACCCCAGACAAGGCAAAAGACAGAGCCACGGTTTGCGGCCCTGCAGCTCCCTACCGACTAGCATGTGCCAACCCTCCTTCCTTCCACCACCCAGGGTACATGCCCTACCCGAAAACTCCCTCACCCTTAGCTGCTCAAAGTAATCGATCAGCTTCTGTAATTTACCTAGCACAGTCTTTGAAATGACAGTAAACTTAAATGTGGCCGGAAGCTAAGAATTATTTTGGACAACCAGCCCAGAGGCTGCACTTATCATAGATTTCTGCTGGCCACTTTAGACAGGAGCTAATTCTCTCAAACAATTTAATCACCCCCTTAGAAGCAGATTGCTTGCCCCTGGCAACTTCACTATTTTTTCCTCTCCGTGGCTTCATACATCTCCCCTGAAGTATGCATTAAGATGGTCATGAAAGGATAACAGCAAGACTTTTCCCATTACATTTCATGGTAGATGCACAGTGAGAGAATATCTGACTGATGTGAATGATTGCATAGTCTCTATAGTGCTGTGTAATATAACTAGTGCTATATAGGAGTGTGGTTCAATTAATAAGGTAACAAGACCTCTCATTGCATAAATGTATTCAACTTGTACATATACGTATAATCACATTATTTTTCCATAGTCCCCATACTTGTCTAAGCATTTGTTACAATGGTACACCAAGACATCTATCTTGGCATAAAATAAATCAGTGTAAAGCACCTGAAGCCAGGACATGACAGTTTGCTGAACATCACAGTCAGTTGCGAATCGCCTTCCACCCAGGTGCTTCTTCAATTGTCCAAGAGAGGAAGGTCCAGAATCTCCCATTGGTAGCACCATAACAACTAAATTCTGTAGTTGACCAAGTGTGGCCTGGCAATACAATACCTGTTTGCAGCAACCCAGGTCGTTTTTCCGATGAATTGCCCTCCGCAACTGGCTCAATAGCAGGTAGCATTCACAGTATCTCCCTTGGTGAAGAAATCAACAAGTAGCATGCCCTCGTGGTCCCAAACCATTGTCACCATGACCTTCTTTACTGATGGAGTTGTTTTGAAGGTGGGGACAATGCAAGTTTCCAGGTCATGGATGGTTGCTTCATCTCTAGTGTCACATGATGCACCCACATTTCATCACCTGTAACAATACCCTGCAGGAACTGCTCTCTCCTCTCATGGTACCACGTCCAGAGGCTTTGAGTGCCCGGCCGGGCCCAGGTGAAGTGGGCGCGGCCTCATCATGGGAGATGTGGCCACGCCCTCTTGAGGTAAAAAAAAAAAAAAAAAACTTTTGCAGTGCTGGGGGGGGGGGGGGGGTGAGGGGGGGCGCTGTAAGCCCCACCGCCTGCGCGGGGGCGCGATCAGTGTGACTGATCCTCTCCACAGCCATAGGAGACTGCTCCAACTGCTGCTCAACAGCCGCTAGCAGTCTCCCACTGCAGCCAAGCACACGCTGGGCCGGAGGGAGGGTAAATAGTACCCGCTCCCCCCTCTCAGCGCCCCTGACCACGTCAAGTGCACAAGAGACAATCCCATCCTATTGGTTTGGTAAACTTCTGCGAGTTGCTTTCGTACCCAGCTTGAACACTTTTCCCTGTATCCCAGTTGCTCATGAACGTTGTTGTGCACAGTACCCACCGAGATGTTCAGTTCGTCGGCACTATCACCAACTCAAATACGTCTGTCCTCCTGAATTAGACCTTCTATGCGGCATAAACTTATCTGTGGTGTATGTGCTTGGCCAGCCGGATCGCTGCTCATCTTGAACGTCTATCCTTCCATATCAAAGGCAGTGCACCAAACCCAAACCTGTTTCTGTGCGATGACATCATCGGCATACTCAACAAGTTGGTGATGAATTTCAGCTGCTTACGTGCCCTTTAGACTCAGAAATCTGATTACACTACACACCTCAATGTCTGACCATGTTTCCACCAACCCCGCCATCTGATGTTGGAACAATATGGGCGGAATTCAATTGTTTTCATCCCCTATCGCGCCCGACGGAGCTATTCTATTCTTGCTCCTGTCGGGCGCGATCAGCTGCCAAGCGCTACATTTCAGCTCGCAACCCCTGGGGGATGAGAGCTGAAATGTGCGAAAAGTGACATGTTTGGGCGCCCAAACATCACTTTTCGCGATCGCGCCCAGCACTTTGGTCGGGGTTAGCCAATTTACGCGGCTAGACCCGACCACTTTGGGTGCGATCAGCGTGAAAAGCTGGCACAATTGAATAGCGGCCCGCGATCTCCTGTCACTTTAGACGGGAGATGCGGGCCGCGAAAACAATTGAATTACGCCCCATGACTGATATGAGGCGCAGTCTAATGGCCATGAGGGGAAGCAGTGGTCTACCTGCTCTGACCTGGCGGGAAATTACAGTAGAATGAAACAGGGAACATTACACACGTGAGAGGTCTGTAACCTTGAATATTAAACCACGCTCTTACATTATAGAAAAGATACCAATACTAATTCTAACCCCAAGCTATATAAAAATCCCCTGCCTTAACAGGCAAATGAAAATATGTTGGAAAGATTGGTTTAACCAGACTCTAATCAATTAATGAGAAACTCTACAAATCCTCTATAAAAACGGCAGTTATATTGCCGTAGATGTATGCCATTTTCTACTCCGAAGGCCTGATCCACGTGCACTTCTGAATGCAGATTCCAGATTATGACAGGCAGAGGCTTTTACGGGGACAGCCTGCATTCCCGGAAACGGGAGAGTGCGCCCCCATTTACCAGGAGTGGCAGGGACAGGACCTGCGTCCATGGACACAGAATCCTAGCCTCACAAGCTGGCCAGCCTGCAAAAGCTGAGGCTTACTCCGCTGACCGCCACCGTCCAACATTGCGACCAAAAGGTCACGATGGCGATCTGGTGCAGCGATCTCGGTCGCATCGCTGGCATCCCAGATGCAGCAGGGAGGTGTCAGACACCTCCTTCTGCATTTGCATTCTAGCAAGCATTGAATTGCACAGCTGCTTGTGTGCGGGTTTGCAATTTTGTCCTCTGCTGAATCACTTGGAAATGAAACTTGCCAGACCTGTTTTACTGTATCTAAACACTTCAATATGCAAAACAACCAGAATGCAATCTATGACAAGTGTCAAAACAAGTTATTTAAAATTTTTAAAAAGGAGCATTCAATTAATATTTTCTCCGTGCACCATGGGGTTAATTGTATATTCGCATTCTGTACACAAAATATTCCACTTATATGTCAAATATCATAAAAAAAAAAAAAAAAAAATGTATGGTTTAAATTTTAGTCACATGGGATGAAAGTTTAAAACTTCTCTCTCCCTCTTGAACCACTCCTCCAATAGGCACTGACACAATACCCTAATAAATAAGATTTAAAGATGTACGTCACACCTTATAGTCTGACATCATGTTTATTTTTAAAACGTTTTTTGCTAATAGATTGGCTGCACCGTGCTCACCCCCCTGTGCTACTGTGGGAAGCTGGCAACACTCTCACATCACATATTAATAGAACAATGGACGTTGCAGGGTTTTGTATAATGCCGAATGAGCTCTGTGATTAGACTGTACAGAGAACATCACTTACCAGCCAGACCAAACCCTGCTCGCTATTCATGAATCTTTCTCCTCCGAGGGAGCTTCCAGGGCATTGCTTCAGCAGATTCCAGAAATAGCCATGCAGAGATCCAGCAGCCCACGCCCTCCCTCTGCCATTCAGTCCGTCATTCTGTAATGGTCTCTGTTATAACGCTGTGTAACATGCCATACACAGAGAGCAGCAGCTCGTGTCCTTTTGGAGAGATCTCTCTAATGTTCACTCACTGCAATTCAGTGACTAGGAAGCATGAAAATAACGGACTGACATAACATTGTGGGAACACAGTAGCAATTCATCGGATTGTCACGTAAATGACGTCATGCAGCATGTAAAGTACACCTTTGTAAAGGAAAGCTATACTTACTAGTCTTAAGTAGTAAAGGGTTAAAAGATAAAGCCAATTTAAAGCTTACATGGTGAGGATGGAGCTCGTGTTGTAGGTTTAATCTGCCTTTGGCTAGATCAGACCCTCCAACATGACCCCTTCCATCAAAATCCTGCTCCTGGGCTTCCCAACTAATTTATAATTGGAGTCACCTGTGTTGAACTAGTTAATAAGACAGGTGTTCAGCACAGGTGGCTGCAATCAAATATTGAGGGGATGCCCAGGAGCAGAGCATTTTGTACCTGATGGAAGCGGTCATGTTGGAGGGTCTGTTAAAATACACACTGGTGTTAAAATAATTATTTTCAAGATGGATTTGTAACACAGGTTACGTACATGTAAATGGCTGCCAAAATAAACATGATTGTAGCAAATGAATGAGTACATATTTGTGTTTTGGCCGGACACGTTAAACTTGCATTGCGATGCTCTGCAGGTGTTTTGTCATGTGTGTGCCATTTTTGTGAACATATTTGAAAAAGTCCATTAAGTGTCAAGAAAAAAAACATTTGTGTTTATATTTAAATATGCTGTTGGCTTGCATATGTAAATGTACACATGTAAATGCATATTACATGCAGAAATAAAATTGTAGTTTATATGCATTTTTTACTATTTTTTTTTTTTTAACGTGAATTACAAAAAGCATTGCAAAAACTTTTTTTTGTTGACACTGGTATATTACTATAATCTGATTTTCAGTATTATTAAACCTTGGGGGAGATGTACGAAGCCCAGAAACGGTATCAGCGCACGTTATGTGCGCTGATACCACTTCTCCCCGATGTATGATCGGGGGTCTGGGCGGTAAATGACAGGGGCGCTGTGCGCCCCTGTCATTATCGGCGCTACTATCTATAAGATAGCAGCGCCGACGGCAGGGCCATGTACGAACGGTCATAACGCATGACCGTTCGGCCGGCTGTAGCTGTCGTTATCGACAGCTACAGCCTGGCGGTAGCCTATCCCCACAGCAGGGACAGCGCTGTCCCTGCTACGGTGGCGGCTGCCGGCTCCAGGGCTCCACGCGGGGATCTCGCGATACTTGCGAGATCCCGCGCATGCTCAGTGGAGCCGGCCGGGAGAGAGACACAGCGCATCAGCACTAGGCTGATTCGCTGTTGTCTCTAACGGGTAGCGCCGGAGGAGGGAGTTAACGCTTCCCCTCTCCGGCTGATGAGATGTTCTTACATCTCATCGGTAGTGCTTCCTGCTTCACCTCGGTAAAGAGGCGAAGCAGAAAGTGGTATAGCGGCACGTTAAGTGCCGCTATCATACATCTACCCCCTTGTATTAGTATAAGGTACTTGAAAATAATTGGTAAACAGGTCAAATATATCAGTTATGCTGGGCATACACTATGCAGTTATCGGTCAGATATCTGTCCAATCTGGCTGGTTGGAATGAAAATCTGGTAATCAGTGGCGTTTCTATAATGGGTGCAGTGTGTGCGGGGAACACGGGCCCCCCAGGTCCAGGGGGGCCCCGCACTGCACCCATATTATTTTAGACTTACCTGACCGTGGTCCCACGTCGGGTGTCTGCGCTGCTCAGAACACCGGAAAATGGCCGCTGCGGACATCTTTCCGGTGTTCTGCGCATGTGCAGTAGACTCCGGGCACTAGAGTGTGCCTGGACTCTACTGCGCATGCACAGAACGCTGGAAAAATGGCCGCCACGGCCATTTTCCGGCGTTCTGTGCTTGCGCAGTAGACTCGGGCACACTCTAGTGCCCGGAGTCTACTAAGGCTTCGGTGGCTGGCTAGCCGCGTCAGTCGGCTGCCGGCCACCGGGGAGAGAGGAGGGGGCCCCGCACAGGGAGTGCACATGGGCCCCCTCCTCTCTTAAGACTCCCCTGCTGGTAATGTATGGGAGCAAATAACAATAGAAATTTGCTCCCAAACACTAGAAAACGGACCAGATTTTCCTTCCCACCAGACTGATTTGACAGATATCTGACAGATATTGTAGAGTGTATGCCTAGCATAAGGTGTGTTCCCATGGCACAACAATGGAGATGTGTTTGTCGCTGTAGCTATAGCCCATTCATGAGGAAAGAAGGGCTGACAGACTTCCTTATCAGGTTGAGATAAGAGTCTCTTACAACACAGTGGTGCTCTGTTGTCAGTGGTGCAGTTGTGGCACAGCTAAAGGGGCCTATCCATTACACGTCCTGAAAAACTGAACGACTAGCATTCAGTCCTTCAGGTCGCAGGGTGCGGTGCCCGCACTGAATGGCGTTCACTGAACGTTTTTCAGTGCAGGATCCCGACCTCCTATCTGGTAACATGTGGAACCTGACGATCGTCATCAGGTTGACCAGCATGTTCCATAGATAGTCGGGGTTGGCAAGGACGCAGCGTGCACGCTCATCGCTGATCCTTGCCGGCTATCTATTAGACGACTTTCTTAAGAATGGTCGGATTGTTCAAAAAGTCGTGTAACGGAAAGGCCCCTTAATAGTGCTGAAATAAAGTCGTACGGGATGCCGGTGGTCAGAATACCAACGCTCAAAGGTACGTAGCCTAGCCCCTACCCTCCCCCTAACCCACCTTTCCCGCAGCCTAACCCTAGCTCTCCCCCCTAGTGCCTAACCCTAATACTTACCGCCGGGATGCCGACAGTCGGGATTCTGACGCTGGGCTTCAGACTGTCGGCATCCCGACCGCCGGGATAGTGACTACATCCCAGTTGTACCAATTATACTTGTAGTAAAGCCTTTGTGATGGTACTTTTGCTCTTTTAAAGGTTTATAATGGTTTGCTGTTAATGGCTCTTTACTGCAAGTTAACTGGTCGGCACTGCGCTGCCTCTGTAAGTAGCTGCGACCATTTACACAGAACAGCCGCCCCCATGCTGTGCTGCTGACACTCACTGATTGTGAGAACCCTGCGGCCCCGCCCCCTCCTCCACTTCATCGTTTTCTATGGAATCAGTATGTAATGCCGGCGGCTGTTTAGCTGCCGGATCAAATACCGACAGTTGTGGTCTGACGGGTGAAAATACTGACAGCAGGAGGGAAGTACCCTAACCCTCCCCTCTCCCTATCCTAACCCTCCCTTAGTGGTGCCTAACTCTAACCTCCCCCCTAGTGCCTAACCATAACCTCCGCCGGGATTATTATTATTATTATTATTATTATTATCATCATCCTTTATTTATATGGCGCCACAAGTGTTCTGCAGCGCCTTACGTAGGACTAATAAGTAAACAAGTAACTTACAGTACATTACAGTGCAGGACAAGGACACGATTTATATACATTGCTGCAATAGCGATTAAAGCACTCACAGTAAGCAGCAGGGAGTTGGCAGTCACGTGTTAGGTGCCCTTATGGGGAGTAAAGAGTAGAAGAAAATGTAAAGAGAAACACATGAGTGAAGAGGTCCCTGCTCGTAAGAGCTTACATTCTAAAGGGGAGGGGGATTTCGACGCCTATCTTTAGTCCCATGTCGGGACTGGATTTGAGTCCTGATGTCTCTTGTTCTGATAATGTTAGTGTCTGTGGCACGGTGTCCGAAGCCCTGAGGTAGTGTAATTCTTAATATCAAATAAAATGTAATATATGTAATTGATATATATATATATTTTTTTTGTATACAGTATATCATTACATTTTTGATTGTCAAATAAGACACTGGGTAGGGTGGAAGGGAGTATTGTGGACCATGGTAAAGCTATTATTACATGGTTATAGAGATTTTAAATAGAGATAAAGTGCATAAGTCTTTTATGCACGTTATCTTTATTTAAAATATCTATAACAATGTAATAATACCATTACCATAGTCCACAGTACACTCTTCCACCACACACCAGTGCTAATATATAGCTTACTTGTTGCTGTATCTGGGCCTGATTCAAAGATGGACAATTTTGCACAGCAGCTGCATCCTTGTATGCAGCGACTGTGCTAAAATATGCAAAAGCCGCAGGAGGCGTCTTGTGTAAATAGATGCACTGCAGGCTTTTGTGATCTGATACTGTGTCCGCACCCACTGGTTTCAGCATGCCCAGAAAATGTGGCCGACACGCCCCAGTTTTCTGCAATGCTGCCTTAGGAGTGCACATGCACAGACCGACTTCTGCTTCATGCTCAGATGTAAAACCATTGGAGATGTGTGCAGGGGTGCCGCGAAAAGACTGATGAGGCACTAAGGGTGCCATGAAGTAAAAAAAGTTTGGGAACCACTGGCTTAAGCTGGTCACACATCTAAAGATTATCTGTACAACCAGCCAACTAGCAGACCCTCCAACATGACCTGTTCTATTAGGTACAATATGCTCTGCCCCTGTCAAGTTAGCTAGAGAGTGAGGCGGGCCATCTAGCACACTATGGCCCGTATTCAATTAGTTTAGCACCCGCGATACTTTTTCGCATGCCGCACTTTTCGCCAACTTCTCGTGTTTTAGCCGCGGAAACTTATCGGGCACGCCCCCGCATTCGCAATATTAAATTCCAAAAGATGCAAAAACGCATCCCGGCGAAGTGTACTGCAGCACTGTGTAAGGGAGAAAAGAAAACCTTTGGGCCCACAGCTACCATAGATGGCAGAAAACCATCTGAATCTCTGCCATCAATGGTAAAACCATCTGCAGATGACCATTGATAGTTTCTAACCATCAATGGTCGATGACCATCCCTACTTACGATATCTCCTACATTACAGCATTGATACATCAAAAGGTTATTAAATATTGCAAAGACAATACAGAAAACTGCTTTTCCAAATCTATTTTTCTGTTTATAGATTGTCCCCTTTTTGTTCAATTGGTTATGTTTAAGCTGTGTGATGGTTGGGACTTTTACAGCTCTTATATTGTTGTGCTCTCTGTGTTGTCATGGTCATCTGAGAATGACTGGTGTTGTACTCTCATTGTCTGCATTTTACTTATTTTACATTTGAGTTGTGGTTGTGCAGAAACACGTTCAGTCTCTGAAGGTGCAGAAGAGACAATGAGGTCTCTGGTGTAAAGTTGTTTGCTTCTGTGGCTCTGACTAACACATTACATCCCGCTTTGGGACTTTGTCATATATGTCCCTAAAAGGGACAAAACACTCTGGACAGTATCTACTGCAACTTCAAAGAACGAATATCTTACTGCACAGACCACTCTCACACTCAATGACATTACACATGTTAGGGGTGTTTTTAGTAGACATTTTAGGTGATTTGAACTTATCATGTTTTAATACCACAGGAAAACAAGTGGGAAAGATAAACCCAGAACATCATCAGATTCCAAGTAGCTTTAGTTATTCAAGATATCGTATGTTTAAAGAGACAGTAATCTGTTATGAATATGTGAGTGTTATGGTGGGTACACACTGGGCGATATTACTGAGCGACTGCACGATTACGACATCGTAATCATGCAATCGCTCAGTAATTTTGCACAAATCGTGCACTTTTATGTCGGAGACGACCAGCAATGCGCACTCCCGCTGGTCGTTTCCAACATTGTCCATCGCCTGAACATGCAGCACAATCTGACGACCTCGTCAGGTTGCTGCATGTTGGGGAATTGGGGAGAGAGCCCGGCGCTGAACGATATCGTTAATGATATCGTTCAGCGGCTGTTCTCAATGTCATGAACGACATTGAGCACAGCCTGCCGGGACACACTACATGATATCGCGCCGGGAACATATCGTGTAGTGTGTACGCACCACACGTCCACTAATTATCTAAATAGACAGTAACTTATCTTCACTGTCAGTTCTTCTGTAATGTTTTTCCATGGGAATCGGTATGTAATGTCGGCTGTCGGGATGCCTACTGTCAAAATGCCGACAGCTGCATTCCGATGGTTGGTATCCCGACAGAGGTTGGGTAAGTATACTTACTTATGCTCCCCCTTTCTCACCCTAACCCTCCCTTTTTGTAGCCTAACCCTCCCCCCTTCGTGCCTAAACCTAACCTTCCCTAACCCCCCCCCAGTAGTGCCTAATCCTAACCTCACCCCCCCTCCTCCTCCTCTAAAACCTAACTCTAACCTAGTTATGCTACCTAAACCTAACCCCAATGGCGTCCTTCTGGATTCTGGCTGGATTCGGGATTAAGATAGGTGTCAGTATTTCGAAGCCTATCTTAAGTCCCTTGTCGGGCTTCCCCCATCGGGATTTAGACTGGCGGCATTACGACGGCCGGTCTCATAACTACATCTCTTTCCATGTGTGGTACCCTGAATACATTTATTAGTATATAATGGTATGGAATTGGAATTATCTTGAGTGTATCAGCAGGGCCGGCTCCAGGCTCGTTCGACCAGTGCAGTCGAACAGGGATGCCACCCCATAGAGGGCGCACCCCTCCCAACCATCCCGATTTCAGTGGGAAAGAGACGTTTTTCAGGCACTGCCCCGCTGTTCCACCGTGGGCCAAAGTGTTCCGCCAGTGGTTGGGCACCCCCACCGCCGCGGCGGTGTTGGCCCCGTGAAAGAGGTATGGATGATGCCTGCAGGGAGAGGCCTGGGACAGCCCAGTTATTGAAGGATGTGCTGGGCTTGACCCCAGCCTGACGTTAAATGATATGCATGCTATATGGACAGGGTCCCATATAGCGTCATGTACGGGTGTGACCTATGGTAATTAGGACACGCCCATTTTTGGATACGCGCGGCTTCGCCACATGCAAGGTAAGGGGGCATTGGAGTCCCTGTCTGCACAGGGCGCGACTCCTCCTTGAGTCAGCCCTGTGTATCAGCATGGATCAGTTCTTGGTCCAACTCTTACCCTCAGTAGAACTCTTGCTTCTTCCTCCTATCACATCACAGCAGAGAGATAGATAGACCCAGGGGCCTATTCATCATAACTAAAATATCGAGGGAGGTAATTGGGTTTAGAACTCTCATTGAGTTCTACCTAATTACCGGAGGAATTCATCATTCCTCCTCCCTATAACTATCTATTCCGAAAAGCGGTAATTTTTGCGATGACAGCTTTTTGGGAAATAGTTATCCCTGCCTGCTCTAACTTACCGCAGCTGGAATCCGTGCTGCGCATGCGCTGTTACAATCGTAAACCCAGCACATGCACAGCACTACTTACAGCTGCAGCAAGTTTGTGTGCTCTCCCCCCTCCGCTCACCTCCCCCCGTCCCGCACGTACCTGCCCGCTGCAGCGCCTCCGGCTCCGTCCTGCTGGTCTGTCATGTGGTCTCCCAGCAGCACAGTGCAGTTTAGAAACTAATGTATGGGGAGTGTGGAAATTAACGCAGGGGAGCTTACAAAGGAGATATCAGTGATATCTCCTGTGCTAAGTAGCTTCATGAATACTAAAATAATGTTATTTAAGGAAAATGTCCTTAAAAATGTTTTTAGTGTTGATGAATAGGCCCCCCAGTTACAGACGGTATCAGGCCAGAGGTGTGTCGAAGCTGGATAATTGGCTGAGACAAAATCAGCTTAAAATTAGATTGAAACGACGCCATCTTGCGACTGGCCGCAAGACACCATCTTGAAAATGAGATCTGCAAGACGCCATTTTGCGAATGGCCGCCCAGCGCCAATTTTAGCTAAACTCACACTTAAGTACATATGGCGATGCTATTATTAGCATATTTTACCATACCACATACACACATTAATACACACAGTTGTGCTGTTAACATGTCGCACATTAGCGAATGCATAATACCCCGCATGCGAACGCTGTTTATTAGCTTCGTGCGTATGCATCTGCCCCAAGTTAACCAGCGTCTTTTCCCAAACCCCTAATACTTACACAATGCACACTCACATAAAAGGTTCCATAGCTTTAAAGTGTAAGATTCAAACTTTGTTCATTTATTACAAATGCTGTGAAATAAAGGCTATTTAGTATCTAAGGTTTTAATACATGATAAATAAGCCGTGTTTGGTGTTATACTGATCTGCACTTTCTCAACAGCTTCCCGGTATCATCGGTGTGAAGATCGCAACATGCATTCTCAACTTATGGACCGTAGAAAGTTAAAGCACCAAAATGTACTTTGTAAAGCCAACAGCCTAGATTTGCATGAGGCGGGAAAATGGAGATAATCAGCTGTCGGAGGCTGGTCTGTGTCCATGTGTCCTGTAACAGAAGCAATGTGATGGGGAATCAATGGGATCGCAACGAACCTCTCTATTGTGTAGTCTATTTCTGTGGGGGTATAAATGTGTGTTCTGACCCCAGTCTTCATGCTGATGCTGTTGATGGAGGTTTCTTGCTGATGCCGGAATCTGGTCCCAGAGCGCGTGCGTATGTATAACTGTACCTTGGTCTGTATAATTTCTTTGCGCTAAATTGTACTTAGATCACAGCGTGTAACTAACTGTACTTTGCTTGAAATAATATTTTGTGCTTTGGAAACACATGTTCAAGGTCTAAAGTCTTTATTTTACTGTATGACTGCGTACGCAAATAGCGTTAATTTTAGAAGGTATAGGCAGGTTTTTAGAAGGTATAGACAGGAGCGTATAGAGGTTTAAAGTCAGTATCCTTAGTTGGGGGCTCGTAGAGTGAGGTCACTTACCTATTCACACGATAAACATACGGTTATCGATATCTCACCAAAGGGTGGATAGTGGCCACATGCAGTTTACCTGCAACCACTCGGTGCTGAGAGATCGCTACCCATTATCGTGTGAGTCAGGGTACGCTGACTAGAATCCAGGGACAAGAAAGGAAAAAGTTTGTGTTCCTTTGTTGATAGAATTTCACGCTGAAAAGGGGTGCCGCAGTAGTGTGTACGCGGCTGAGTCGCATTTTTGCGCGCACAGTAGAGACGCACTTTTGCGTATGCAGCTAAAGTTAAGTCATACGGTTGTGTAGTAGTCGCATTATTGTGTATGCGACTAGTCGCACAATAGCGTATACGTACTTCCGGTTGTGCTGCCACGTGTTTAAACAAAGCCATTGAGGTTACATTATCAATTGTTGCCAATAACTGGGTTAACGTGTATTTTTCTGCGCAGGAAAAAAGTGTATAACTGTGAGTACTTGTTTAGGGTGTAACACGGGACCTAAATGTTAAGGGTATCGTAGGACCCTTAAGTGCTAGGCGTAACGAACCAGTGATTCCCAACCTCGGTCCTCAAGGCACACTAACAGTCCTGGTTTTAGTGATATCCATGCTTAAGCACAGATGGTTAAATCAAAATAACTGAGGTGCTAATTAAGTCACCTGTGCTCAACTATGGCTATCCTTAAAACCTGGACTGTTAGTGTGCCTTGAGGACCGTGCTTGGGAACCCCTGGCCTAGTGACTCGGTAGCAGCTTACCGTTTACTTTACACAAGGCAGGTGTATGGGTTGTTATTTTTGTTAGGGTTTGGCTCCCAGCGTGATTATAGTGTTCAGTAATCAATGTGTGTGTGATGTGTTAGGCTTATTTGAACACTATAATTGAACCGCATAGTTTTGGTTAGACTATGATTGTGAGCTGGTGAGAGGGTGGACGAAATCAACTGGAAAACAAAGGGTACTTTGCTGCCCCCTAGCAGTTGAAACGTAGTCAAAAAGGGATTGCTGAGTGGAAGCGGCCTTTACTTCCGTAGGTGAGTGAAGGTCTAGAGGTCCTCCATAGGGTTCGCGGATACACCCTTTTTCAAAGGCGTCCGCAAGTAAGTGAAAGTATCTTGACTGTCTTTTCACCAGTTTAAACTTTTATTGAAAAACGTAGGAGTTGTCCCAAGATGGGAGCCATGCAAACAGTAGAGATGTTAGACAATGATGTGCTGCTAATGGAAGCGCCGCTTGGATCGGCCCGTCGTATTATGCATACTAAGGGCCTGATTCAGAGGCGGACGTAAGTGGCCGTTCGCTCGTTCGGCGTACGAGCGAGAAAATGTAAATTCAAGCGCTTGCTCGTAAGTTCGCTTGTAGCTAATCTTCCACCCCAAAGTCCCACCACCCCTCCTCTAGCTAACGAACGATCAAAATAGCGACCGTCCAAATCCTATTTTGGTTGCAGGGAACGCTCGCCCAAGTCCAAACCGGAAGTGGGCCTGTCATTTATCGTTTGCTTGCTATTTCATTTTGGCCACATACTGGAATCGATTCCTAGCAATCAGTATATTAATTAGCTTAATTGTTATTCACATTTTTGCAATCCGTTTTTTTTTTACAATGTCAATTCCTTCCGCAGAATACGTTCGTTTGTACCAAGGGGTTTGTTTTTCAAAATTCAAAGTTGCTTTGAATGCTACTATTGTTTTGCGTAAGTTGATATGCAGATTTTGCATCTTTATTATTAATATTTAAATTAGCTAACGCATGTCACTGCCTCAAGCCTATAATAATTCACATTATATTTGTGAGGGTGTAGGTCACATGTCTCATACAATAACCAATCCAATGTGTTCTGTTATAATTCAAAGTACATTAGCCACTCATAATTCTTCTGGGCCCTTTATTAAAACTATTTTTTGGAAAAAAAATCATTGCCATCATGTGAGCCGCAGCCTTTACAAGACAAGAACTCCTGGTCCTCACAGATGTGGTGGACCGGAGGATCACAGTTCTTCCGGCACCCATCACAAACCAACGCAAGCGGCTCGCCTATGCGGAGGTGATGCGCCACTTGCGATCTTTGGGCTACCGACGCAATATCGGGCAGCTGGAAAGGCGGTGGTCTGATCTCCACCGCAGGTCCCCCCACCTTTTGACGAATTTGCGTGGGGAAATTCGCGACCGTAAGTTTTATTTGTTTTGGTTTTTAAATGTATGCATCCCTGCGTGTGCATGTTTTCCATCTATCCCTGTTTGTTTATTTTGTACATCCCTGCGTGTGCATGTTTTCCATCTATCCCTGTTTGTTTATTTTGTACATCCCTGCGTGTGCATGTTTTCCATCTATCCCTGTTTGTTTATTTTGTACATGCTTGCGTGTGCATGTTTTCCATCTATCCCTGTTTGTTTATTTTGTACATCCCTGCGTGTGCATGTTTTCCATCTATCCCTGTTTGTTTATTTTGTACATCCTTGCGTGTGCATGTTTTCCATCTATCCCTGTTTGTTTATTTTGTACATCCCTGCGTGTGCATGTTTTCCATCTATCCCTGTTTGTTTATTTTGTACATCCCTGCGTGTGCATGGTTTTTTTTTTATTGCTATTAAAATTTTGGACTGTGTCAATTGATAAAAAAACTCAAAATTAAAAAATAAAAAACATTTTTTATCCATCATTTAGGGGCTGAGCGCAGACTACGACGTCGATTCAGACCACGTCATCGCCATCGTCCCCTATCCCCCACTCCCACCCAATCCTCCTCTCCCCAACCTTCACCCAATTCCCCCTCCACCCCAGACCGCCCAGTGCCTGAGGCCCATCCCTGTCCTATTATTCCCATCCCTCCCAATTCACCCTCCCCTCCCCCCCTCTCTTTTTGTCACCCTCCCCTCCCCCCCCTCTCTTTTCCTCTTTTCCTCCCCCTCCACCCAGAGTCAAATATCCCCTCCTCAATCGGACCACCACTGGCCCACCTCTGAGGAGGACGATGTGGTGCCTACAGGACCCGGCATCAATCTGACCGGTATGTTTGCCTTTTTAACTATGTGTTTTTTTTGGCTTTTTGGTTGATGTTGTCCTTTTGCCTGTGCATTTCCAATTTGTTAAGTTTTTGGAATGTTTTGTATATATATTTTGGCAAAACAATGTCTAGGATGTTTTCCCCTTACACAGATCACACATGTCCAAACACTCATACTTGTGTCTATCTATTTTACGGTACCAACATATGTATTGTTTTTGCCTACTTCGGCTTTTTATGTCTAATTTTTAAAGTTAGTATTTAAATAATCTTTGTGTTTGCCATTCCTTTTTTTGGGGGGACAAATTTAGATGTTTGTTGAAACTATAGTCTGATTTGTAAGTTGTTTTGGTAACATATAAATTAAGGTGTCAGTTTAGTAATCCTTTTTTTTTTTCAAAACCACAGAGGACCAGAGGCATTTGCAAACAATGCTTGAGGGATTACAAACCTTGAGGGCCCATCTCGTCGGGATGCTGGTGGTCGTTGATCACATGGTGGCGGTCCTGCGGCACTAATTTGTTTTTTTTTTGGAACCCCCTTAAAATGTTGGGAACAATGAAATATATTTTGTTTTATTAAAGTCTCATTCCTTGTCTGTAAATATTAGATTCTTTAGCCTTACATAAGTCGACTATTGGAGACTGTTTTTTTAAGTAATGTAAATGTGTTTGTCGAAAGGTCAAGTAAGTATGTAAGCTGGAACATTAAACACCTAACAATACCAATAGGTTTGTCGAATTACCAGAGTTTTTTTTTTTTTGGGGTGGGTAATGTAAATTTGCGCTAAAATCTGCTTAGCCCTAGATTAGAAAACATCCTGATTCACCATAATACCTTTGGTGTTTGTTTTTAGCCACAAAGCATGGTAAAATAATTTACAATTGAACACATTACAGGATTAGCCATTAAGCAAGTTTGCCTTTTTTGGACCAGGTTACACTTGTTTGTAATTTACCAAGGAAAAGTCTTTAAAAGGTTATCCAAAAATGTATTCCACACAAAAAAATAAACAAAGTGAATTTTGTCAAGCAATTAACACACTGAAAACGCAATCCAAAAAACAACCAACACCAAAAAGATCAAAACAACAACAACAACAATCAAGAACTGCTTGAAGAAGTAGCAGGCCAACATGAATCCCCAAATGAGGCGAAGAAATAATTGTTCCAGAAGTTATAGCCAATGTGGACACATGAAGACATTTTTGGGATCCGGTAGTAGGCATCGTTTGTTCGGGTAATTTAATGGAATAAATGACACCCAAAAAAAAAATTTAAAAAATTTACAATTGGTCATTGAAATCTTACATGTCTACATTGTGTAAATTAACTACATCATTAACAGTAATTACCTAAAATATCTGGCCACCACATCATCGCGTATGGCCCCCCCACATACTGACCTCCGACCAACCTTGGGGGGGGCCATCCTCAGGCAAGGCATCCTCTGGCTGCATTGGAACACCACTCCTTATGGTGATGTTGTGAAATATCCCACACAGGACCACAATATTCGAAACCATATCCGGCAAATACATGAGCTCGCCACCAGAGCGGTGGAGGCATCTGAATCGGCCTTTTAAAAGGCCGATACAGCGCTCCACCACCTGCCTGGTGGCTGTAAGTGCGGAATTATACTCACTTTGTGGCCCTGGTGTGGGTGTCAAATAAGGAGTGAGCAGCCAGGGCGTGCAAGGGTAACCACTGTCTCCTGTGAAAATAAAAGAAAAACATCAGGACCATTGTGTAACAAGCTTTGCATTGGTTGCCACAGAAGTTGTCAACTTACCCAGAAGCCACGCATCACCAGCTTGTAGGTTGTCTAATTTGGGCCAAATCCCTGATTGCCGGATGACGAAGGAATCATGTGCACTCCCGGGGAATTTGGCATTCAGCGACAGGATCTGGAGGGAGGCATCACATACCACCATTACATTCAGTGAATGAAAGTGTTTTCGGTTCCAAAAATAGCCTCCAGCCTTGCTGGAGGCTGAAGTGGTATGTGAGTGCCATCCACAACCCCTATGATGTGTGGGAAGCCAGCTATTTGGTAAAAATTGGCCTTCGCCACACTAAGGGAACCCATATCCAATGACATTGTAATAAAATGATGGAGGTGTTTAAAACTGGCCTCCATCACTGCCCTCAGGATCCTTGAAAAGGAGGATTGGGAGATTCCGGCAACTATTCCCACCATGGTTTGAAAGGATCCTGAGGCACAGAAATGTAACACTGACATTAATTGCGTAAGTGGTGGTATTGCTGTAGGACTGACAATTTGCCGTTCAAGATCACTCTCTATTAATGAGAGAGTGTCCTAGGATGATTTGTGGAGGAAGACGGTGTCGTCTTAAGACCTCATCCTCTGGCATTCCAAAAAGGGTGACACGTGTTCTATATATCTGGGGCCTTGCACGCCTACGAGGCCTACGCCTGGGACGAAGTTGTGGTTAGTCGGGTTCTGGAACCAGGGCCAATATAATTCGACCAACATCAACCTGAAATGGTAAGCCAGGTAGTTATTTTTTTTAGACAAATGTGTACAGAAAAATATACTTATCTTTTCTAAGAATTCCAAAGATGCTTACAGGCCTTGGACGGGTCATGTGCTGAACCACCTACATTTAAAAAGTAGAAAGTATATTTTAGATTAATTGAATAAACTATGATTGTAAACACATTTCTGGGGTGAAAAATAGAGAAGGGAGGACACATTATTTGAGAAAATATTACGCCACATTTCCCGGGGTATTCTATATGGGAGCGTTAACATGTTTTGGGCTTTATTTTTGGAGGTAAGACGTCATTATGCCTGTTTTTACTTTTACACCCTATTCAATATCAAAGACTTATCACAGTTTGGAAAAGTGTTTGTTTAAAAACGGGGATAACTTGTCACCATTGAATAGGTGTCGGAAAAAAGTGTCGAATTGGTGTTTCGGGGTGCAGGCTTAAAAAAATTAGCCTGCACCCCTGGGACTGACATTTAACCCCAAAATGTGTGCCCAAAAGTTTTAGAAACCAAAGAGTGACACCCATCAAAATTTAGGTAAATTTTGGCATGAAAACAATAAAAAAGGGACGAAATTATTACACAATATGGAAGTAGGTTCAGGGCTATTCTGCAAATATGTGGCAGGTGTTTTGAAACTTCGAATTATAGCGGCAGGTGCCCAAATGTTGATGTTTACCCAAATTAATTGAGGGACATCAAAATATGCTACTCACCATTTTTAGTTTCTCCATATTTGATGGGCCCACTTAAATAATGAGCCAAAATAACCTAAGTGCTCTTCTGCATCACTTCTTCAATGTGGGTAACAAAATACATGCTGCGGCTCTTTTAAACCCCCTCTTTCAAATAAAGGCTAAAACGGGGGTCCCCATAGTGTTCAACCATGTTTTTCCAACTTTAGGGGTGCTCTTACCTTTTTAAATTTGAAAAACGAGAAACTTTACGCCAATCCCAAATCCAAGTTTCCCTTTTTCAAAATTTTACAATTGACTACGGGGATAAGCGGGAGGGCGCACCAGACTTAACGCTGATAAATACTCCGATATTAAACGTTAACTTCGACAGTGAAGTTAACGTGTCCTATTGGTTTATTTTTCAGCGTTAAGTCTGGTGCGCCCTCCCGCTTTTCCCCGTATTCAATTGTAAAATTTTGAAAAAGGGAAACTTGGATTTGGGATTGGCGTAAAGTTTCTCGTTTTTCAAATTTAAAAAGGAAAGAGCACCCCTAAAGTTGGAAAAACATGGTTGAACACTATGGGTACCCCCGTTTTAGCCTTTATTTGAAAGTGTGGGTTTAAAAGACCCGCAGCATGTGTTTTGTTACCCACATTGAAGAAGTGATGCAGAAGAGCACTTAGGTTATTTTTGCAAATTTTTGAAGTGGGCCCATCAAATTTGTAGAAACTAAAAATTGGGATTACCCTATTTTGATGTCCCTCAATTAATTTGTGTTAACATCAACATTTGGGCATCTGCCGCTATAATTATATTCTAAAAAACACCTGCCGCATACTTGCAGAATAGCCCTGAACCGATTTCCCTATTGTTAAGAAATTGTATTTCAAAAATATTTTTGGCTCACCCTTTTTTAAAAAAAAAAAATTGGCCTGTCCATTTTTGCTGAACTAAAAAAAAGAAGGACCCTTTTTACACTGACATTCTCAGGGGCGAAGGCTATTTTATAAAAACATGCACCCCTAAACCCCAATTCTGCTATTTTTTGGGGCACCTATTCAATGGAAACAACTTAACACCGTATTGGCTGAAAGACTTGTTAAAATGACATGTCTTTGAGATTGAAGAGGGAGTAAAAGTCAAACCTGCGAAAATGACGTCAGAATGTCTAAATTATCTCCAAAACTAAGTTAAGACACCCATATTGAATAGCCATGTTAGTGTTAAGACAAGATTTTAAACTACAAAAAAACAAAAAAAAGATCGCAAAATAGTACGCTCCTTTTACAGTTCAAAAAGACACATTAGTTCGCAAAATAGTACGCTCCTTTTACAGTTCAAACAAGACACATTAGTTCGCAAAATAGTACGCTACTTTTACAGTTCAAACAAGACACATTAGTTCGCAAAATAGTACGCTCCTTTTACAGTTCAAACAAGACACATTAGTTTGCAAAATAGTACACTACTTTTACAGTTCAAACAAGACACATTAGTTCGCAAAATAGTACGCTCCTTTTACAGTTCAAACAAGACACATTAGTTCGCAAAATAGTACGCTACTTTTATTGGTAACACATGATTGGCCAAAGAAAAAAACAAACATTACTTTGGGAAACAGATGCAAAGACAAACACATCGATTTTGAGAATTAAAAAATCAAACACTTACCACAAAAAGCAAGAAAGAATAATCTTAAGGGCGCTAATCCAACAGGTGACAGTATAATTATCCCAAAATAACTGCAGCTCTCAACTAAGGGTGTTGTACCCCTTATTAGTGCAATCCAAACAAAATATATGCAGGCCTAAAGCCTAACCAGAGAGCGCTGTTAGATTGGTTGAGATACAAAAATTATTTATTCACATAAAAATACATATAATGACATAAAGAATATATTAAATAATTAATTGACCACACATAAAAAGCCGGCAATTCAATGGTTAATATTATATACCATGACAATAGAAATTAATCAAAAATATGGTTTTAAGCAATATCCATATATCAATAGTAGATTAGTATGCACTATAGAAGAGCTTTGCTCCTGATGAAAAACAGTAGCCTGTGTCTTATTTAGACATCGCATAAAGTTCAAATAGACAAATGGACAGGACTTAACCACAACTTGTCACTGGCAATTTTTGTTTTTGCAATCAATTCTCCTTGTAGCGAACAACAAAATCTCCTTGTGTATATAGCCAGTTAGTTAGTAAAAACAGTCCATGCGGTTAGTAAGCGCTTGTGGAACAATGTTAGTATTCACATGCATGCAAACATTGGTCAGTGGCCATTTATTCCTATTTTCATTCAGCACATAATGCACATAGTGTTTCCTGCTACTGACCACTGTAACGGATAGTCTCTTAGATCTTCCTATAATCCGCTCTCCACTTCCTTTATAAAGCGCTATGACAATTGTCAATATTATGTTACCGCTTCTGTAATCCAGGTACCATGTGTAACGTGTTTCTCCGCCTAGTAGACACCATCAGCGGCTTCCTCAGACACAATATAAGTGTTTTGATATCCATATTTATACCCCAATCAATTTCCTCGTTTATATGGGGTTTGCGCATGTGCTGTATGTGTCATGCGTTCCAAGCCTCAGTATGGCTTTCCTCTATTTATAGAGTTTGGCGGCCATCTTTAAAAGTGTTCCAAGCCTCGCTATGGCTTCCCTCTATTTATAGAGTGCGGCGGCCATCTTAAAAGTGTTTACATGGGGTTTGCGCATGCGCTATATGCGTCATGCGTTACAAGCCTCGATGTGGCTTTCCTCTATTTATAGAGTACGGCGGCCATCTTAGAAGTGTTCCAAACCTCATTATGGTTTTCCTCTATTTATAGAGTGCGGTGGCCATCTTAAAAGTGTTCCAAGCCTCTCTATGGCTGTCCTCCATTTATAAGATATGAAGGCTCTTTCTAAGGCCTCCCAATTGGCTATCATTGGCTATCAAACCCTGTATTTACACCAGATCCACATATGGAACCTCTTTTCCAATTATTTATAGACACAATCCATGTATGTGCCATGTGCGTCATGCGCCCCAAATCTCCTTCTAACTGTCAATAATTTCATAAAAATCGGCATCCATCTTTATAATGGCCCAATTAGCAGCCATTTTCCCACTTATAGGTATCGTGGATCAAACCTCTCTTTGAACTATTACGTACTAGTTTGTACTGCAGAGGCCATCTTTAGTATTCCATAATCCTTATCAAAAACATTCTAAAAATCCTGTATTCCCTTAATAAGTGCATACATCATAATAAATAAAAAATATAAAAATGGAAAAAAAATCAATGAACAATAAACAATTGAAAGAGTTCTTGTATTTCATCTTTCATCTCATAAAATACTGTCACCTGATTATATTATCGATAATACTATTGACACTATAATCCCAAGTTGGTAAAAAATTAATAAAAAATTAAAATAAATAAATACAGTTATGCTAACCTTTTCATGGGGCGGTTTGAGGAGATACATGTCTGGGGGAGCACGCTGGGGGCGGGTCTAGTCCTCTATGGAAGATATATTGATGATTTCATTTTTGATTGGGATGAATCTTTAGCACCCTGTAAATTGTTTTTGGATAGTCTTAATCACAACAAATTTGGTATTAATTTCACGAGCACTACTCACAGTCATATAATCAATTTCTTGGATATCACACTACACGCCAAAGATAAGGCCATTCTGACTGAGACTTATATTAAGGAGGTTGACCAAAATAGATATTTAAATTATAGTAGTGGTCATATGAAACAATGGAAGGATAATGTACCAGAAGGCCAATTTTTGAGACTTAAAAGGAATTGCTCTAGTGTAGAAGCCTTTACAAGACAAACCAACAAAATGTATCAATCATTTGTAGAACAGGGTTATCCCAAAATTGTATTAGAGCCTTAGGAGAAGTAAGTCAAATTGATAGGGTTTCGCTTCTGGAAGAGAAGAATGGTAATAAAGAAAACATGTCTCTAGATAAAGATAGATCTATTAATTTTGTGACTAAATTTAATTCGGAAGCCTTTAAGATCAGACGAATTCTAAAAATAAATTTTCCTTTACTTAAATTGGATGAAGTATTAAACAATACATTGGAATTAAGTGACAATGTTGTTTTTAGGAAATCTAACAATTTAAAACAGAAGCTAGCACCAAGTCTATTTAAAATGAAAACATCTAAAAATATAGATAGAAGTAAATCTTGGTTACCCAGAATTCCAAATGGTTTCCACAGATGTGGGGGGACAAACTGCAACACTTGTCAACACACTGAGAGAAAAACAGTAGAGTTTATCTCATTTGTCTCCTCCGAACAATTCAAGATTAGCTCCTTCATGAATTGTAGATCCACATTTGTGATATACATTTTACAATGTGGCTGTGGTTCACAATATGTGGGTAGGACCACAAGAACAATGAATATTAGATATATGGAACATCAGAGGAATATTGTGAAAAGGGTTAACAATAATACATTGTATAAATACATTTCGAAATGTTCAAAGGGAGCTTTAGAACAAATTAAAATACTAGCTATTGAACAGGTTCAAACAACCATTAGAGGGGGAGATAGATTCTCTAAACTTTGTAGGAGGGAAGCATATTGGATTTACAAGCTTCAGACTATGGTCCCATATGGGCTGAATGACACCATAGTACTGAACAATATGTAGATACTACCCCTACAAAGATATGAATCATAATAAATTCACTAATATATATACTTCTATATCTAATTATATATATGTATTTATTTATTTTAATTTTTTATTAATTTTTTACCAACTTGGGATTATAGTGTCAATAATATTATCGATAATATAATCAGGTGACAGTATTTTATGAGATGAAAGATGAAATACAAGAACTCTTTCAATTGTTTATTGTTCACTGATTTTTTTTCCATTTTTATATTTTTTATTTATTATGATGTATGCACTTATTAAGGGAATACAGGATTTTTAGAATGTTTTTGATAAGGATTATGGAATACTAAAGATGGCCTCTGCAGTACAAACTAGTATGTAATAGTTCAAAGAGAGGTTTGATCCACGATACCTATAAGTGGGAAAATGGCTGCTAATTGGGCCATTATAAAGATGGATGCCGATTTTTATGAAATTAATGACAGTTAGAAGGAGATTTGGGGCGCATGACGCACATGGCACATACGTAGATTGTGTCTATAAATAATTGGAAAAGAGGTTCCATATGTGGATCTGGTGTAAATACAGGGTTTGATAGCCAATTGGGAGGCCTTAGAAAGAGCCGTCATATCTTATAAATGGAGGACAGCCATAGAGAGGCTTGGAACACTTTTAAGATGGCCGCCGCACTCTATAAATAGAGGAAAGCCACAACGAGGCTTGTAACGCATGACGCATATAGCGCATGCGCAAACCCCATGTAAACACTTTTAAGATGGCCGCCGCACTCTATAAATAGAGGGAAGCCACAGCGAGGCTTGGAACACTTTTAAAGATGGCCACCAAACTCTATAAATAGATGAAAGCCATACTGAGGCTTGGAACGCATGACACATACAGCGCATGTGCAAACCCCATATAAACGAGGAAATTGATTGGGGTATAAATATGGATATCAAAACACTTATATTGTGTCTGAGGAAGCCGCTGATGGTGTCTACTAGGCGGAGAAACGCGTTACACATGGTACCTGGATTACAGAAGCGGTAACATAATATTGACAATTGTCATAGCGCTTTATAAAGGAAGTGGAGAGCGGATTATAGGAAGATCTAAGAGACTATCCGTTACAGTGGTCAGTAGCAGGAAACACTATGTGCATTATGTGCTGAATGAAAATAGGAATAAATGGCCACTGACCAATGTTTGCATGCATGTGAATACTAACATTGTTCCACAAGCGCTTACTAACCGCATGGACTGTTTTTACTAACTAACTGGCTATATACACAAGGAGATTTTGTTGTTTGCTACAAGGAGAATAATTGATTGCAAAAACAAAAATTGCCAGTGACAAGTTGTGGATAAGTCCTGTCCATTTGTCTATTTGAACTTTATGCGATGTCTAAATAAGACACAGGCTACTGTTTTTCATCAGGAGCAAAGATCTTCTATAGTGCATACTAATCTACTATTGATATATGGATATTGCTTAAAACCATATTTTTTATTAACTTACCAAAAAAAGACAAATAAACCAAAGTATGAAAACGTCACTGGGGCAAGGCCAAATAAACTGTAAAAAAAAAAATTAAAAATTAATACACATTTTAAAAACTTAACTACGAATTTTTAAGGGGTTTTTTTAAAATACTTACAAAAAAATGCAAAAGCCAAAACATAGAAACCAAAAACGACCAGAAAAAAAATAAGTAAGCAAAATACAAAAAAATATCACAACCCAAAAATACGCCTTGTACTACCAAACCAGCCAACAAACCACGACAACGCCAAACCTCCAACAATCAACATACCACCTCGACTGGAGTCACACCAAGCCATAAATAGTCTTTGTTTTCCCGCACAAATTAAGGACAGACAATTGGAGCGCACAATCAATGATGCATCCGAATAAGGAGAATAGGAGCGCACAATCAATGATGTGGCCGAATAATGCTGATGCATGTATAAAAACGTCACTGAAATCCCAGATTGGTCTGCTGTAGTTGAGTCCAAAATGACTACCGAGCAGCAAGGTACTGGCCAAGAGGCGCCAGGTAGGTATGATTGTTTTTCTAATGAAAATGATGGTTTATCAATAATTTAAAGAAAAAATAAAAATATCCCTAAAAATTAATTTTTTCAAAAAGGTGTGGAGGATGATATGGAAGAGGCTGCTGGGCCTAGTAGGCCTACAAAACCTGGCAAAAAAAAAGGCAGCCTCAATTCACAAGGAAGGAGATGGAGGTTTTGATACAAATGTGCACTGACACCCTGCCCCAGGCCCCAAGGAATATGGGTGCAAGCCAGAAGTGGAAAATGTGGGAGGACATAGCCAGTGCTGTCAATCGGGTGAGTGAGTTGGAACGTGCAACCCGGGATGTTAAACGCCGGTAAGTACAAACTACATTTGATTAAAAAGTGTTTACAGGACAAAATACTGCAGTAATAATGCCAACTTTTTATACAACAGATGGATCGACTTCAAATATCGGCTGAAACAAAAACTTGCAGATAGGGCTAGGCATGCAAGGGGGACAGGTGGGGGTCCCACCCCTGTGTCACTTGAGCTCACTGATTTGGAGGAGGGGTGTGTGCAGGATGAGGAGGTGTTTGGCGTGTCGAACATGGATACCGACATGCCAGACTTTGCGGCTCCTCATGTTGACCCAGGTAAATCTTGGAATGTTACCTACTCTGAAATGTTTCTGGGAACATATCTAGATTCTAATTTGACTCTTTTCTCTTTTTTCTCACAGAGACACAGGCGGATGAGTCTGCTCCAGAGGTGAGCGTTGGCCGCAGAATTTCTTCTGGCTCTGCAGGGGAGGAAGCAGTAGATCCGGCTGGGGACCCTGTGGAAGACAGTCCAAGGCCTTCCCCCTCGCAGGCAGTAGTCCTCCTCACTGATCTCAATTTCAAAACGGATCAACAGACCGAGATTATGCTGAGGCAGGACGCCAATCTGTTATGGGTGGCGGACGCCCTGGAGGCAAATTCTGCGGCCAACGTGCGAATTGCTAATGCCCTGGAGCAGCTCGTTCGCCACCACATGTTGGAGCCGGCCTCCCTTCCTGCCGGAACATCAGGACCCTCCACCTCTGGCACAACAACAGCCATCCCTCCAAATGTGCCTAGCCCTATGCCTAGTCCAGAGGCCACAACATCTGCCTCTGGACAGGCCAGGCGAAGGACATCCCGGACCCGTACCAGCTCACTCCCCACCCCGCCCAAATGCCTTAAAAGGCGATGACAGCAGTGGCTAATTGCCCCACAATCCATTTCTGTGTTTGCCCCATATTCCTTAATGGCCAAAACCTCCCTCTCCTTTCTTGTGAATTGTTTTTAATTATTTTATTGGTTTGTGTATGAAATGCCACTTTGGTTTTTTTTGTGGGCAAAAAAACAATTTATGTTTTTTTTCGTTTTTTACATTATTTCTGTGAGTAAAAATAATTAAAATAAAAATACAAACTGATCAATTCTCTTGTTTATTTCTTTCAAAACTGGTTTAAAGGTAATCCAGAGCAAAAAATGACAAACAAGACAACGGAAAGAAAATCATTTTTAAAATTCTAAACAATCAAGGGTTTTTTTAAAAAAAAAAGAGTTTTAACAAACCAAAACAAATTACGAAACCAAAAAATGGTTTCTTTGGCCATAAAATATTCGCTTCTCCAAAAAACATGCATACAATATTGTTGAACTACAAACCCCTACAAAAATAAATAAAACCACAAAAAAAAAAGTCTGCTAATTGATTGTATTAGGCCGCAATTAGCAGCTGAGTAGTTCACCTGCATTCGGATTTTAGCAACTAAAAAAAGGCTATTAACGAAACACCTTACAAGCAGATTAACAATTACAAGATGATTGTTTATGTGGCCGCAAATGATACATCGCCACACCATCGATAAGCCCAGAGAAGGCCCAAGAGACCATCGTCATTGCGGTAGACTATACCAGACCACAAGCTGAGCAAGCAGTCTTACTGAAAATTGGATCAGCCAGTGACGTATGACTTGTTCCGTTCACATTGGCCGCTCGCATCAGATAATTTATGTACGCCCAAAAAATGCCTCGACACGCCTGCGTTTTCCCATCTCCACCCCTGTCACCGCCCCCAAAATGGACAGTTCTGTCAATCACATTTGACATGTCACTTCCTGTTCGCTGTTCGACGAACGACTGAAAAATTATCGCAATCAGCCGTACGCACATGTGCACTGTTACACCGACGCATGCGTGGTTGGACAACATTGGATCGCTACGAGCGAACGTCTGCTTACGAGCGGCTCTGAATGAGGGCCTAAGTACGTTACCTTATGAAATAAGGTATTGTGACGTATGGTTTACGATAATGATGAAGAGTGTTAGACAGTTTCCCAGAATTGGTAGTTTTGATAAATTTGTATTGAGTAATGTCCGGGATCACATCAGTCTGATG
Source organism: Taudactylus pleione (assembly GCA_031769625.1). Taxonomy (NCBI): domain Eukaryota; kingdom Metazoa; phylum Chordata; class Amphibia; order Anura; family Myobatrachidae; genus Taudactylus; species Taudactylus pleione. Next base: position 31,195,622 of record JAUIMM010000040.1, on the reverse strand, counting down.
CGTTCTCGAGTGAAAAAGGTAAAACATAATGAATGTTTAAAATTGTGGCAGCATGAAGGGGATGCGTGGCTTAAAAATGTGCAAGCGACGCATTGCCAGAAAATACACCCACGGCGCTAAATTGCAATGCGTGCGAGCCGCAAAACAGCGTGCACGTGTGGCGAGGTAGTGTTGCGGAAGGTACTGCCAGTAGTTCACGCGCACCACCACCTTATGTGGATGGGGGTGCAGGTACAGTTATTGAAAAAAATCATAAAAATGTAACAAGCAATTTGTACCCTCTCTTAAGCAACCATAAAGAAAATGTTTATGATGTGGATAATGAGCTTATTGTCATGTCTGCCATTTCCCATGCTGTACACATGTTAGATGCAGCACCACGACAAGCACAAGTGGTGCCACCATCAGTAACAGCATGGGAAGTGTTAACATCCTCTGCACCCGTAGAGGAAGTTGTTAATACTATACGTTACAGCAACAGACTAAACCCCCAGCCAGGTAATAAGGTCAAAGGTAGCAGACAATCACTGTTCCGAATGGGAATGCGGATGTGAACGGAATAGTGCCCACAAGGGATGTGGTAATGCATTGTCCTTGGACAAGAGCAGAGCTAAATTCCATCATGAATGATTTCCCCGATCCCAAAAAGGAACCAGGCAAATGTCAAAGATTTTTGAGAAATTTGGGTAGTTCTCACGAGCCAACCAATAAAGATTGGCGAGTGGTGTTAAAGGCCTGTCTACCACGCAATATTGACGTGATAAAATTTATCACGGATTGTGTATTGGATGGTGACGTTTCCTTAACAGACCAAGTAAACCAAGGCAACATTTCCCGCATTGTAACTCAGTTGGGTATATATTTTCCAGTAGTAGTTAACTGGAACAAAATTTTCACTATAAAACAAAAAGTGTAAATCTGCAGAAGATTATTGTGACCGGGATCTGCAGGCTATCACCCAGTACACTGGGTTAGAAGATATTAAAGATAGCACTCACCACAGGGGAATGATTGTCACTATACTCATGGATGGCCTTAAAGAGAACCTAAAAACCCTGGTTCAGACCTCACAGCCTGGCTGGAGGGGAGTCACAATAGATACCCTCATAGAATCCACCATAGAACATGACAAAAACATCTCAAAGAAGAGAGAGATCCAGAGCGAGAAACTAATGGCTGTCAGTATTCAAGCTCTAGAAGGAATGACGGTAACAACACAGCCAGCAGACACACCTGCACCTGAACAGTTGCACGTCCTCACCAATCCCACACCACTGCAAACACAGCCCTACCCCACTTATCACACACAGCCACAAGTCCCATACTACCCACAAACTCCATACCTCCCACAATATCCTTTTGCTCAATATCCTTACCCATACCCACCACCTTTCTCTCCCGCTCAACCCACACAACAATCCTTCCCACAAAAGTGTTTTAATTGCAACCAGCCAGGACATCTAAGTAAGAGCTGTACGGCAAAGAGGGTAGTACCTGGATATCCCTATAAAGGATATGCGCAGAGACCAGCAAATATCCAACAGGCACCAGCTCCAATTGTGGCCGCTAATGCTTTATTGGAGAGTGGGAGCCAGCGCTAGGGGTCAGGTCATACCTGTGGTCTACAGATAGTCAGGTTAACGGGGGGTACTAGGGAAGATCTAGTCATGATGGTTGATGTAGTTGGTACTAAATACCCTTTTCTTATAGACACAGGGGTGGCCAGGTCAGTGATAAAATCTCCCGTTAATTTACAGGTAACCAACGAGACAGTACCAGCAATGGGCGTTACAGGTAAAGTGCAACATTATCCTTTAACAAAATCCACAGAGGTTACTATTGGGCCGTTGCATACCAGGCATTCTTTCCTCCTGGCAGCAGCAGCTCCTACTAACCTACTGGGAAGGGATTTGTTATGTAAGATGGGATGTGTCATATATTGTACCCCTGATGGTGTATTTTTAAATATCCCAGAGAAAGTTGCGCACGAGGTGAGGGATATGTTGGACACTCCCCAAAGGATAATGTATCACTCTACCAGTTTAAATGAAAATCCATCTCAGGTAGATCACATGCTATCCCAAATTCCAGATTCACTTTAGACCAAGGATGGACAGGACACTGGATTAATGGCAAACGTAAGCCCCATAATGGTAAATTTAAAAAGGCGGTAGGCAAGCTCCAAAAATTCCCCAGTACCCACTAAAACAGGAGGTAGAATTAGGGGTTTATCCAATAATTGAGCTATTATTACAACAGGAAATTTTAGTTTGTACAGCTAGTGTAGCCAACAGTCCAATCTTTCCAGTAAAGAAGAGTGGTGGGAGGGGTTATGGGCTGGTACAAGACCTTAGAGGTGTTAATAAGGTAGTAGAGAGCCAATTTCCCATAGTGCCAAATCCAGCTGTCATACTTATGTAGATCCCACCAAATGCAACCCATTTCACTGTCATTGACCTCTGTTCTGTTTTCTTCTCTGTGCCTCTTCATCCTGACTGTCAGTACCTGTTCGCTTTCACATACAGTGGTGTACAATACACATGGACACGATTGCCACAAGGTTTCATAGACAGCCCCAGTATCTTCTCCCAGGCCCTGCACGACTGTTTACAATCTTTTCAACCTGCCAATGGGTCTGTTCTAATTCAATATGTGGACGATTTAATTCTATGTTCTGATTCGTTTATGTCATGTTTAAATGATACTAAACTTTTGTTGCTTCACCTTTCGCACACAGGACACAAGGTTGCTAAGGACAAACTACAGGCGTGCCAATCCAGAGTAAAATATTTGGGACACTGCCTAACTCAGGGGTTACGACATCTCACAAATTACAGAATCCAGGCCATACAGAACATGACACTGCCACAGAACCAACAGCAAATTCGTACCTTCTTGGGAATGTGTGGATACTGCAGAATGTGGATCCCAGGTTTTTCTATTTTGGCCTTGCCATTATGGGAATTAATCTCTTCCTCAAAGGCCGATCGTGTCATACACACAGAGGAAACAGAGCAGGCTTTCTTTAATCTTAAGGATAGTCTGACAAAAGTACCTGCATTGGGAATACCTGATTATGAAAAACCTTTTGATTTGTATTGTACGGAAGCCGATGGTTGTGCTGCAGGTGTCCTCACACAAAAACGTGGTGATGCCAGTAGGCCCGTAGCATACTACAGTGCCCAATTGGACACTGTGGCAAGATCACTCCCAACGTGTTTAAGAAGTGTGGCAGCAACGGCTTTATTGGTGAGTAAAAGTGAGGATGTAGTATTGGGCCATGATATGATTGTCTATACTCCCCATGCTGTATCTGCTCTGCTGAACTCTGCCCAAACCAGACATGTTTCTTCAGCTAGGTTTACCAAATGGGAACTAGCTCTAATTGCATCTGCAAACATCACTGATAAACTATGTAATACGCTGAATCCAGCAACGTATTTACCATATGTACAAAGGGTGGAAGGAGACGAGTTGCTGGTGGCAAGGGAGTTCAGCAGACATAATGATACACATGATTGTATGGAATATCTGAATCAGACCTTTACTGCTAGACCTGACATACATGACACACCTTTAGAGAATGTGGATGTGACATTTTACACGGATGGGAGTTGTCATAGACCAACAGACACAGGTGAATTATGTACAGGTTATGCTGTTGTAAATGACACAGATATCATAGAGGTGGAACCCCTTGGTCCTCCTCACTCTGGCAGAGTTAGTAGCACTAAGAACAGCGTGTGAACTGGCAGCAGGCAAATCTGCTAACATTTACACTGACTAGGTATGCGTTCGGAGTGGTGCACGATTTTGGAGCTCTATGGCGTCTGAGAAATTTTATGACAGCAGCAGGCACACCAGTTGCACATTCCACACATATAAAACAATTACTAAAAGCAATCCAACTGCCCAAAATGGTGGCAGTAATTCAGTGTAAAGCCCATACATGTGAGGATGATCTGGTGTCACTGGGCAACAACAGAGCAGATGAAGCTGCGAAATGGGCAGAAGGGTTAAAAATGAACATAACAGAACAAATTATGTATTTTCAAACAATTGATATGTTGAAATTAATTGAGATGCAAAATGTGTGTTCAATCCAGGAAAAGTCAGCTTGGAAGTCCAAGGGATGTGGGCAAGAGTCCACCGGGCTCTGGAGGGACGGACAAGGTAAGCCAGTAGCCCCCAAGGTATATTACCCCAGCCTGGCTGAGGCAGCACATGGTCTGACTCATCTGGGAAAGCAAGGTATGTGCAAATTGGTGAGAGCATACTGGTGTGCACCGGGTTTCTCTTCACAAGCAGAAAAGAGAGCAATGTCCTGTCTGACCTGCTTGAGGAAGAACATAGGGAAAGCAATCCCTACCAAACCATCCCACATTCCACCGACTGACGGACCTTTCCAGGTGATACAAATTGATTTAATCCAATTACCACCCTGCAGGAATCTCAAGTATGTATTAGTGTGCACTGACGTGTTTTCCAACTGGGTTGAGGCCTACCCAGCGGCCACTAATACTGCTGCGTTTACTGCCAAGAAAATAGTACAGGAGTTTGTATGCAGATATGGTATCCTTAAAATTGAGAGTGACAGGGGTACTCATATCACAGGTGATGTTTTTCAAAATATGTGTAAACTGATGGGTATTAATAGTCGACTTCACACCCCCTACCGACCGCAGGCCAGCGCCAAGGTAGAGAGGATGAATGGACTATTAAAAATAAGTTAAGTAAAATCATGGCAGAGACTGCACTAGGATGGCCAGAAGCATTACCATTGGTTCTACATAGTATAAGGACCACTCCTAGACCCCTTTAAATCTGTCCCCCTTTGAAACACTGTTCGGTAGACAACCTCATTTGATTACAAGTCCACAGGAAGACTTGAAGGGTAACAACGAGGTAACTGTAAGGTATCATATCAATGAGTAAACAGTTAAAACAGCAACAGCAGAAACTGAAATTGTTGTCCCGTGATATGCCTGAAACTAACTGTCATGATGTTGAACCTGGAGAATATGTTATGATCAGAAATTTCTTGCATTCAGGTTGTTTGACTGATCGGTGGGAAGGCCCGTACCAAGTGTTACTGACAAGTACCACATCCTTGAAGGTGGCTGACAGAGATACCTGGGTCCATTCCACTCACTGCAAAAAGGTCAACCAACCGGTGGAGAAACAAGGCGGAGACAAGGCTGATAACGTGGATCTGTCGATCGCGAGCTTGTTCCGGGAGGATTGAAAGGTTGTAGTGAGATACCTGAACTAAAAGAAATTTGCAGGTCTTTGTTGTGGCAATGGACTGGCCTGCTGTGTTCATTTTCATATTCTCTTCCAGAGTTATCACCATTCTGGTTGGCTCGGGAATGTCCGGTTTCTGTGACGGGGGACCGATAGAGGAGATGGTAGCTGATGGCAGTGCTGATGGAGTGGAGTAGGAAGGAGGAGTGCTATGCCAATCATGGGAGTGTCTGACCAATCTTAGTACTGTGATTGTTAAGAGAGCTGCTATTCCGGATACTCTGGGACGGTGTGGAGGTTTATCGTCTGAAGATTCCTGTATTTGTGAGCTTTGTGGGTCCCTAGTTGATGAGAACTGTATCCAACGGTGCCAGCCTAAATATAACCCGTACTGGGGTGGGTATCCTTTAGAGGATTATCATAGCATGGTAGGCAAAGTATTAAACCAGACTGATTGTTGGGTGTGCTCACACGTGCCACAGGGTCAGTATAATGTAGGGTTGGTGCCATTTCCGCTGAATATTACGGAAATTTTAGAATTGCAAAAAGGGAAACATTGGATGGAAAATTCCTCTCATCTAAACCACCTCATTTCAAACTCTATCAATTCCAAGTAGATAGATCACTTTTGTGCTTAAACATAACCAACCCCAATAAACCAGGGAGTTGGGAAGTGATGGGGAATAATCAGACGATGACTTTCTCGCTGAGAGCTGATAATGAGTCTATGAATCATGATCTGTTACGCTCAATTAGATCTAATGGGAGACATTTTAGGTATCGGTATACATTGAGTTCCACCAAAGAACTTATTGGTAAGCTACCAGATGGATATTGTGCTAAGATAATACAACCAGAAACTTGCATGTACCAGATGGAAGAGCCTGAGATAGGATTGTTTGCAAGGGAAATGTGTTTAATGATAATGATGCATACTATTCCTTATGTTCTCCCCGAGGTTATGACCCTCACACATGTTGAAATGTTTGGTATTCATACCATCACCATATCTTCACAAGCAGTATGAACACAGAGACAAAAGAAATATGATACCTGGTGACGTGCGTAAAGCCACTCAGTTAATTAGTGAGACAACTGTCTTTCAAGTTTTAGTAGCACTGGATCCCACCAGGATCGCTCAGGGTACATTAAATTTTAGATATATTCAGTACCTTGCTGAATTGATAATATAACCGAGATGTATGATGACACCTTCAGGTATACAGGTAGGGAATTGCAAGCGTACAAGAAAGAACTGGTGCAGCACAGGCTAGTGTTAAATTATTTAACCGCTGTTACTGGAGGGTACTGCGTAACTTTGGCCACCCAATTTGGAGTGAAGTGTTGCACCTATGTCACCAATGATACCAGCGACACCAAGGAGGTGATAGACTGTAAGATGGATGAAATTCTGCAACTAAAATGGGAATTTCGGAAGAACTACAATGCTTCAGTGGCTGAAGTAGAGGAATGGGTTTCATGGTTGAACCCAGCAAAGTGGTTCTCAGGCCTAGGGGAATGGGTCCAGGAAATGATCTCAAGCATAGGTAAACTCCTGATCCTCATACTGGTTGTCATCATAGTAATTGGCATATGTGTCCGGTGTGTTCCTACTGTGGTGAAGTGTGGAAAATGTAAAGATAAGGTAAAACGAAGGAACGAAATTATGATGGTGGTCAGTAATGACAATATGAATACTGAGGTAAATATAGAACTGCATTACAACCCTGAACTAGGTAATACCATCATATAATGTATTATATTTAGACATGCACAAAATGTATTATCAAAATGTTATTTAAAGAAAAATACATCTCAAATAATGTAAGTCCCTATTCCCCCTCAAGACTGCTTTTATAGGATTAATGCATCCCCACATCATTCCCATGATCTTCCAAGATCCGCGGTGAGCGTATAGTGGTAGCTTTATGTCCCCTCCCAGAGACACATTATCGATGGATTAAGAATCACCTTGTAACATCCCATAATAACATTTAAAAATATATAGAAATGTAAGCCTAAATTAAATTTTAAAATCAGAGTGTGATAGCTTGTTGTTCACTATCAAAGGGTGGACTGTCGAAGCTGGATAATTGGCTGAGTAGATCAGCTTAAAATTAGATTGAAATGACGCCACCTTGTGACTGCAAGACACCATCTTGAAAATGAGATCTGCAAGACGCCATTTTGTGAATGGCCGCCCAGCGCCATTTTAGTTAAACTCACACTTAAGTACATATGGCGATGCTATTATTAGCATCAGGTGACCGCATATTTTACCATACCACATACACACAGTCGCGCTGTTAACATGTCGCACATTAGTGAATGCCTAATACCCCGCATGCGAACGCTGTTTATTAGCTTCGTGCGTACACATCTGCCCCAAGTTAACCAGTGTCTTTTCCCAAACCCCTAATACTTACACAATGCACACTCACATAAAAGGTTCCATAGCTTTCAAGTGTAAGATTCAAGCTTTGTTCATTTATTACAAATGCTGTGAGGAATGGGTATGAAATACAGCCCGATTCCCATCAGCGGCAGCCCGACAGGAGCAGAGTGCGTCGCTGCGGAAGCCCGACAGCACTGGAAATCCTGATTGTGGATAGGTAAGTATCCCCTAACCTAACCCCCCTAACCCTCCTTAGGGGTGCCTAACCCTAATCCCCCCTCTAAGAGCTTAACCCTAACCACCCCCTTCCCCGCTACCTAAACCTAAGTCCCCCGGGGGGGTGCCTAACCCTAAGTCCCCCCCGGGAGTGCCTAACCCTAACTCTCCCTCCCCCTAGCCTAACCCTCCCGGTGGGGTGCCTAACCCTAAGTCCCCCCCGGGAGCCCTAAACCTAACCATCCCCCCCGCGGCTGTCCGCTCATGGCGCCCGGCATCACTACGATCGCGATGCCGGGCGCCGGTCTCCCGGTGTCGGGGAAATGCGGGCGTCTACATCTAGACGCCCGGCATTTCACCCATGCCGGGATAAGACAGTCGGAAGCCGGCTGCCGGTATATAGGCAGTTGGCTTCCCGATTGCTTCCCTGCTGTAAAATAAAGGCTATTTAGTATCTAAGGTTTTAATACATGATAAATAAGCCGTGTTTGGTGTTATGCTGATCTGCACTTTCTCAACAGCTTCCCGGTATCATCGGTGTGAAGATCGCAACATGCATTCTCAACTTATGGACCGTAGAAAGTTAAAGCACCAAAATGTACTTTGTAAAGCCAACAGCCTAGATTTGCATGAGGCGGGAAAATGGAGATAACCAACTGTCGGAGGCTGGTCTGTGGGGAAGCAATCGGGAAGCCGACTGCCGATATAGCGTCTAGATGTAGACACCTGCATTTCCCCGACGCCGGGAGGCCGCGAGCGGACAGCCGTGGGGGGGAGGGTTAGGTTTAGGGCTCCCGGGGGGGACTTAGGGTTAGGCACCCCCCCCGGGAAGGTAAGGGTTAGGCTATGGGGAGGGAGGGTTAGGGTTAGGCACCCCCCGGGGGGGACTTAGGGTTAGCCACCCCCCCAGGGGACTTAGGTTTAGGTAGCGGGGAAGGGGGTGGTTAGGGTTAGGCACTTAGAGGGGAGATTAGGGTTAGGCACTTGGGGGGGAAGTTAGGGTTAGGCACCCCTAAGGAGGGTTATGGTTAGGGGGGTTAGGTTAGTGGATACTTACCTATCCACGATCGGGATTTCCAGCACAGTCGGGCTTCCGCTGCGTTGCACTCTGCTCCTGTCGGGCTGCCGCTGAAGGGAATCAAACCGCCAGCGATGCGGCTGGCGGTATTTCACACCTATTCCTTCTGTGCCATGTCCATACACTAAGTTTTAGGATCCTGACAATCGAGCTCACACCTGTAAGGGTGGTGGCAGGAATATATCATCACCTCAACTGTATAGTGATTGTGGATACTCTGTCACCTTATTTATGCTGTATGCAATTTTTATAAATCATGCATTGTATTCTATCAAAAATAAAAAATTGCAAACTATTTACTGATCGGCCATTTGTCCTTTTTTCTTGTCGGGTGATCTTTGGTGAGAGGGTAGTTTTAGGAACACCCCGGACGTATCGGTCTCCACAATTTCACACCTTGAGGTATCCTAGTGGAAAGAACTTGTAGACACAGTAAAGACGACTTACTGATCTTAATATATGATTTCATCACTCGTATATTTTAATATTTCTTCTGTTTAGCGCCCCCGTGGGTTTTGCATTTGTGTATTATTGTTTGATCCTTACTAATGGGATTTACTGAGAGATGCAGCTTTTTACAACTGTTTGTTTTAGCACAAGATAAAGACATTGGTCTCTTCTTTATATATGTATATATATGTGTGTGTGTATGTGTATGCGTATATGTGTATATATATATATATATATTATACAGGCGCACACACACAAACACAGTGTAATTAGACCTACTTCGGGAGCCCGACGCCCGGCATACCGTACGAAGGTAAGCCGGGCACGGGCAGCCGTGGGGGGGGGGTTAGGTTTCAGGACCTCCAGGGGGACTTGGGGTTAGCACCCCCCCCCCCGGGGAGAGTTAGGGTTAGGCTAGGGAAAGGGGGGGTTAGGTTTAGGCACTTAGCAGGGGGTTAAGGTTAGGCACCCCTAAGGGAGGGTTAGGGTTAAGGGGTGCTAGGGTTAGCATTACTTACCTAAATCAGCTGTCGGGATCTTCAACCCTGCCAGGCTGCTAACTTTGGGATTTGAACATGGCCGGCGGTAATACATACTAATTCTGTATGTGTATATATGTATGTATGTATAATATATATATATAAGACAAAAGGTGATAAAACAGCGCCTTATAGTGTAATAATCAAATGATCTATATGGAATATGACAATAGTAATAAATGCGCGCGTGCCACATAGGTTACCATTAAGTGTGCATATAACCAAATGCTTCTCCGTCTCTATGGTGAATTTCTCCCCTTTGAGATGGTTACTTAAGTGGTTCATCAGCGCTGCTGAGTCTCTGCATGCAGGAGAAGAGAGGTGGCCAGACTGGAGCCCACTGAAGAGAGCACTGCCTTGTAAATATTTATATATATATATATTTATATATATATTTATATGTGTGTGTGTGTATATATATATATACATGATCCATCCGGTGTGGCACTCCACGCTGATAAAAATAAGACTCTCACAAAGCTTGAGGTGTCAACGTTTCAATGCTTATTATGTAGCATTTTCATCAGCATTTTCATCATTGTCCTGATGAAAATGCTACATAATAAGCATTGAAACGTTGACACCTCAAGCTTTCTGAGAATCTTATTTTATCAGCGTGGAGTGCCACACCTGATGGATCCTATGAAATTGAACTTTGTGGGGGCAACCAGCTAAGTAGTTAATTTTACACCGAGTGCCTGACCTATGTGTTGTGTGTGTATGTATATGTATGTATATGTGTGTGTATATATATATATATATATATATATATATACATATACATACATTATTTTTTTTTTCAATGTGGCAGTATCACCAGAGAGGATGTTGGTGAGCTACAGATTCTGTGTGGGATTGGAAAGATCTTCCCACACAGGGTAGAAATACTGAGTTGTGACACACCAGGTGCTGCCTTGTGGAGAGAGCTCATGTGTGGGCTGATGAGAAGGCAGACCAGTTAGGCTGCTGTTGGAAACAGTCTATGTGGGACTGTGGCAGCCAGAGAGCCCAGTGAAGCTAAGCAAGCCATTAGGGGCCTGGAGGCTTGTGTCTGGACCTTGCGTTAGGCAGGGGGGGGATCATAAACCTCTCAGACTGTGTAGCATTGAAGCAGCTGGGCTGCAAGCTGAGGAAGCCAGGGCCTACTGTATACCTGGAGGATACAGGGAAGGCCACCAAGAATTATGGTGTTTGTATAGCTGTGGCAGCCAAGCCAAGCCAGGCTGGAGCCGGCAATAGACCTGCAGAGAAGCAGGCAGAGACTTTATTGGCAGACTAGCTGCACCTTGATAGAGAGGTTTCAAGGAGTGAGCTAGTGCCCTAAGAGAGGGCTAGGTTGCTTGTTATTTTCTATTTCTGTTTTCTGATTACCATGCTGGAAGTAAAGCACCATTTTCGTTTATTTTACTGGAATGCCATGTGTGGACAATAATTCTGCACCTAATCACTGCACCACTGACACCAATCTACCAAGCTAATTACCCCAAGTTATCAAAATAAATAAATATATATACACACAGTAGTTTAACAGATTCAGCATATAGTAGGTCACCTCAGTCTCCACCCCCTCTCTGGAAACCCCACTACAAATCCTGCAGTTGCCCCTTCCAACCATCACCCTTTCCATGATATAGGTCTCCTTTTGCAGCCATAATATAGGCTGTTGATCAGAGCTCTCTGTGCTGTCTCCTCATAGCTGCTCCATAGTAATGGAGGTTCGCTACTGGGAATCCACAACCTCCAACCAAAATGCGCTTCTGCACATGCACGTCATTACTGCACATTTTCATCCAGATATTAAGGACGTGCCCCTGAGTGTCTCCCAAGAGGAGATAGTGTCATAGACACTGCTGGGTACACCTAAAGCCATTCTGTAACCACCACTTACCATCTGCTATATTTCACAACCTCCACCGCCTGTATCTATAAGTGTGTGCTCCATCCCAACCCACACCACCTGCATTAACCCAAATCCAACTGTCTCTGTCTTGTATTGTATGTTTCTGCATTGTGCTGCATTAACCCTGTGTTCTATCACATTCTACCTCTCTACCTGGTTAATAAACTAATACCTAGTTACACTATTCACTGTGTGGACTAGCCTCCATTACACATGGCTGACCTCTTTTAACATACTGAAGGATCTGGCAATAGGTTATGGGCCGAGGCCAGCAGCGTTTGAAGAATAACAATACCAAGAATGCATCTTTAACAACATGGAGTAAAACGATTTCAGTAGGTATAGAAAATATATTTTATTCATACTATGGATGAAAATGTACAGTAAAAATGGGACTTGCCAAGCTAACAGATTCTTATCTGGAACTGGGTGGAGGCCATGCAGCAGTCTCTGGGGTGGGCTGAAGGCTGGCCAGTGGTTACAGGAACTGGGTGGAGGCCAGGTAGCAGACTCTGAAGTGGACTGAAGGCTAGCCGGTGGTCTTTGGAGTGGGATGTAGGAAGACCCAAAGTATTTGGGGAGAGCTGTAGGCTGACCAGCAGTATCTGGAGTGAGATGGAGCCTGTTCAACAATTTGTGAAGTAAACTGGAGGCCAGAGAGTGGTCTCTGCAGCAGGCTGGATGCAGGACAACAGTCTCTGTAGCTGGCTGGAGACTAGTCTGCAGTCTCTGGCATGAGCTGGATGCTGGCCAGCAGTCTCTAAAGCAGACAGGAGGCCAACTAGCATTCTTTGGAGCAGTCTCTGGAGGGGGCTGTAGGCAGGCCAGAGGTCTTTGGAGCAGGCTGGAGTCCATCGATCAGTCTCTAGAAATTACTGGTGGTTGACCAGTGGTCTCTGAAATGGGCTGGAGGCCAAACAGCAGTCTCTTAAAACACTAGGAGGCAGGCCCATGGTCAGTGGGGCAAGATGGAGGCTGGCAAGTAGTCTCTTAAGTGGGCTGTAAGGCAGCCAGGGATATCTGAACTGGGGGCCAACTAGTAGACTGGAGGTAGGCCAACAGTCTCTGGAGTGGGTGGAGGTCAGCCAGCTGTCTCTGGAGGGGGCTATGGGCTGGATAGTGGTCTCTGGCACTGGAAAAAGCCAGACAGCAGTCTCTCCAGTGGGTTGGAGGCCATCAAGCAGTCTCTGGAGTGGTCTGGAGGCTGACCAATGGTCCCTGGAGTGGGCTGGGGGGCAACCAATGGTCTCTGGAGTGAGTTGAGGCCAATTATAGATCTGAAGTTGTCTCTTAAGCCTCCAGATGGCAGGCCTATGGTCAACGGACTAGCTGGAGACAAGTCACTGGTCTCTTGTGCAGGCTGGAAGCCAGCCACTTGTCTCTGGTGTTGGCTAAAGGCTGGCCTGTGGTCTCTGGAGATGGGTTGGAGGCCATAAAGCAGTCTGTGGAGTGGGCTGGAGTCTGGCCAGTGGTCTTTGGAGTGGGATGGAGGTCAATTAGGAGCCTTTGAAGCAGTCTCTGGAGAAGTCTGGTGGCCAGACAGCTGTCTTTTGGAGTGGGCTGGAGACATTTTAGAAGTCTCTGGAGTAGGCTGGAGGCCATTCACCAGTCTTTGGAGTGGGCTTGAGGCTAACCAGTGTTCTCTGGAGTGGTCACTTGTAAGGCCTAGAGGCAGGACCATGGTCTGGGGTGACCTGAGGAAGACCACCACTCTTTGTTGCTTCTGAAGCCTGGACAGTAGTCTCTGGAGCAAGCTGGTGGCTAGCTAGCAGCTCTGGAAAAGGCTAGAGGCTGGCCAGCAATTATCTGAGGGATGAATGCTAGACAGCGGTCTCTGGTGCATTCTCTGGAACAGCTAGAGGTTGGTTAGTGGTCTCTGGCACTGGATGGAGGCCAAGCAGTGGTTTCTAGAGTGGACTGAAAGCCAGCTATCATTCTTTGGTGTGGAATGGGTGCAGGCCTGCAGGCCCTGGGGAGAGCTGGCGGCTATCCAGCAGTCTCTGAAGTTGGTTGGTTTCCAGACAGTTTTCTCTAGAGTGGGGTGGAACCAGCATTGTGGTCTTTGGGACAAGCGGGAGGCTGTCCAGCAATCTTTGGTGCAGTCTCTTGAGCTTAATGCTCTCTTGTGGTCTTTGGAGCTGGGTGGAGGCCTGGCAGTGATTTCTGGGTGGAGGCCATGCAGCAGTCTCTAGATTGGGCTGGAAGCCAGGTTTTGGTCTCTGGTCAAGCTTGAGGCCAGACAGTGGTCTACAGAATGGACTGGAGGCAGGAGGGCAGTTTCTGGAGTGGACAGGAGGCAGGGCAGCAGTGTCTAGTGAATACCTGGATCAAGACTCGAGATGTAGCTGTCACAATTGGTGTTTGTGATTTACCTGACTCTGGTGATGAACCGGATTCAGCGGAGACCAACTTTACTCGAACCATGGGTAACGTGAATAGCTCTTTTAACATAAGAATTGGATAGCAGTGAGAACTGCCTTTGATGATGAATGACTGGAACTGGAAACTTGAAACGTTGGAGTGGGACCAGAAGGAACTTGGAGGAACTGGACTGGGACCAGCAGGAAGTCTTCTGAGCTGGATGGGGTACCAGTAGATGGGCTTGCAGACGGATGGTAGCACGGAAGCTACTTGGTGCGGCTGGGAAGCCATGTAGAGACTGATGGTAGTATGGGAGCTACGTGGAGTGGCTAGGGAGTCGTAAGGTGAGCGGTGCTAGCTCGGGAGCTACTTGGAGTGGCTAGGGAGCCATGAGGTGAGCGATAGTAGCACGGGAGCTACTTGGTGTGGCTAGGGAGCCGTAGGTGGTTGGTGGAAGCTACTGGTTGCGGCTTGGGAGCCGTAGATGATAGATGGTAGCGTGGAAGCTACCGGTTGCGGCTTGGGAGCTATAGATGATAGCGTGGAAGCTACTAGTGGCAGCTTGGGAGCCATAGATGATACATGGTAGCATGGAAGCTACTTGTTGCAGCTTGGGAGCCATAGTTGATAGATGGTAGCGTGGAAGCTACTAGTGGCGGCTTGGGAGCCATAGATGATAGATGGTAGTGTGGAAGCTACTCGTCGTGGCCTGGGATAGGAACCAGCAGGAGCCTGGGATACACTTATACTCAGAGGTACAGCTATAGCATAAGCTGTACACCATGGAATGTAACAAGATGTTCAGGCTCAGAATGCTATCAGGGAAGGATATATATACCCTGGGTCTGGCAGCAATTGGAGGATACGGACAGGTGGTCTGGCAGTAGTATTCTGAGTGGTGGAAGGCACAACATGCAGAGGGAGTAATCATCTCTACAGCCCTTGAGAATCAGGACCACACCTGCGATTCCAATTAAGACTAGCAATGCTCACAGACAGAGGAGAGTGCAGGTGGCTAATCACTGTGAGAAGGAGAGCAGTCTGCACATAGAAAAATGTTACAACCAGCATGATTCAGAGCAGATCTCCCAGGTGAATTACAAACACAGATCCATGGAGCAGCTGGCAGAGGTAATTCTCAAAGCAAAGGTAAAAACTAGCCAGGGTTATGACAGTACCCCCCTCTTCATGGGTGGACTCTGAACACCCAAATAAATACATAGGAGAACATGAAAAAATGAGACACCCAGAAAACTGAAAAACATTCTTCCAAACATGACATTACAGGAGCTTCAAACATAGGGACACAATCACTCTTGAAACATCTCTTAATTCTTATATTTATTGGGATACCAGGAGTGGAAATTCTTCAAAGGAGATGGTTCAAGACCTTCGTCGATTCTTCTTTCTGCTGCGAGAACGTTTTGTGCCAACCAACGGACATGGGTCTCTGGTAACTCTTGTGGAAATACATGACTGGAAAGGACAGGGTCAAATGGCAGATGGTTTTCAAGGAATGGAGAATTATCATATGCAGGATCGAGTTCAGACTCCGAGTCAGTATCTAAAGGTAAAATGGAAGGTTTAGGAGGACTTTAACATTGATACGACTCCTGGGAGGAACTAAGCGAAACATGACCAATTTTGATGGGGTTTTGGGAGGTACCGCAGTAAGAAGAGGACAAGGAGGTGGGCGCACATCTCATGTTCAGAGATGCCGATTCTATAGTGCCACTTTCCTTGGATGCTTCGAATTCAGCACGTTGGCCCTTGAAAACTTGAACTTGTTCGGATTTCAGGGAAGTGGAGGACTCAGCAGAGGATATTTCATTAGTAGAACCAACAGACTGCTTGGACCAATTTTCAGGACTGAGAACTTCACTAGAATTTTGTTTGACAGGTTTAAGACCAAATTCTTTAATAACAGCTTCACTGAAAGTCTTTATTTTTAGAAGCACAGGATCTTTAGACTCGATGAAAGGATTGGCCCAGTCCAACGCCTTATCTCTAAAGGAAGAGAGAAGGTACTTAGTAAAGTTGGTAGGAGTGATACCACAAGCTGGATCTGCTTCCATGATTGCAGCATATTGCTCCAGTAATGCAAAGTATTGCGATAAGTCCCCATCAAAATATATGCACCATGGAGTATCCGATGAAGTTTGTGTGTTCGTGGATTGTGGAGCACATTCAAGTGCAGGGCTGGAAGAGACTTGAGGAAGCTACGATTGATGAGGAGTCAAAACAACTGAAGTTGACAGCTGTTCGGTACTTGGACCAGCTAAAAGAACTGGAAGGAGTCCTGAGGAGCCAGAGACAGCAGCTTCAACAATCGAGGCTGAGAACAGTCTACAGAAACTGTCATCCTCTGGAACGATTTTCAGGAGATGCTGAACAGGAGCCATGATCAGGATTAGTAGTACATGACACTTCTCCCTGGGAACTGGAACCTGGAACCCGCTCCTGGGGTATGAGACTTGGAACCCCCTCCTGGGGCATGAGACTTGAGACCCCTTGCTGGGGTGCGAGACTTGAGATCCCCTTCTGGAGTGAGGCACTTTAATTCCCCTCCTGGAGAATAGCACTAGAAACCCCATCCTGGGGTATGAGACTTGAGACCCCTTGCTGGGGTGCGAGACTTGAGATCCCCTTCTGGAGTGAGGCACTTGAATTCCCCTCCTGGGGAATTCCCCTCCTGGGGAATAGCACTAGAAACCCCATCCTGGGGTATGAGACTTGAGGCCGCTTCCTGGGGCATAATTCTTGTAACCCTCTCCTGGGGTGAGAGACTTAAGGTCCCTCCTGGAGTACAGAACTTGACACTCCCTGTTGGAGTATGGGACCCAAAATCCCCTTCTGGGAAAGCTGACTCGACTTTTCCTTTTGGGGTATGGAACATGAACCCCCCTTTTGGGATGCGAGGACAGAGACTTCCTCCTGGGGTGAGTAACTAAAAAACCTCTTCTTGGATTATGGGACTTGAGGAACCTCCTGGGGTTGACACTCTGGAGACCCCTCTTGGGGTGGCCAACTGGAGTCCTCTACTGGGACAAACAGAATCCGGGACGGGACCGGAACAGGCAGAATCCGGGCTGGGACCGGAACATTGACACATGGTATTACTGCTGGAATTGCAAAGGGAACAGTCTTTGATAAAGTGGTCAGAAGCTCCACAATAGAGACAGAAATGTAAATCTCCACAATAGAGACAGAAATGTAAATCTTTACGCCGCTGGCCACAGAGAGCTTGGGGCGCGGGTAACTTCGATGTCTCACTTTACTTGGCATGGAAGAATCTTTGGTTCTTAGAGATTCCAAGACAGAGGTTCTAGTTGAGATAGAGGTAGCTCTAAGAAATTCAGGAATGACCTGACAAATTCTGCTGAGTAGAGCCTGTAGCTGTTCCAGCAGTTGATGGAAGATAGTTAGGGGTTCAGGTAAGATTTGTGTATCATCTAGCCGGTTAGTCAGAATTTGCAGAAGCTGTAGTACTTGATGCTGTACCGCCTCCTGTGAATCCAAGCGAGTGATCAGGTTACGGAAAGCACTTGATCCAGGATTAGGTGCTTGATCTGCCACCATCTTTAGGCATGAACATAATGTCACAATTGGTGTTTGTGATTTACCTGACTCTGGTGATGAACCGGATTCAACGGAGACCGACTTGACTCAAACCATGGGTAACGTGAATAGCTCTTTTAACATAAGAATTGCATAGCAGTGAGAACTGCCTTTGATGATGAATGACTGGAACTGGAAACTTGAAACGTTGGAGTGGGACCAGAAGGAACTTGGAGGAACTGGACTGGGACCGGCAGGAAGGCTTCTGAGCTGGACGGGGTACCAGTAGATGGGCTTGCAGATGGATGGTAGCACAGAAGTTACTTGGTGCTGCTGGGAAGCCGTGTAGAAACTGATGGTAGCACAGGAGCTATGTGGAGTGGCTAGGGAGTCGTAAGGTGAGCGGTGGCAGCTCGGGAGCTACTTGGTGAAGCTAGTGAGCCGTGAGGTGAACGGTGGTATTACGGGAGCTACTAGGTGCGGCTGGGTAGCCGTAAGGAGACTGATGGTGGCTCAGAAGCTACTTGGAGTGGCTAGGGAGCCGTGAGGTGAGCGATAGTAGCACGGGAGCTACTTGGTGCGGCTAGGGAGCCGTAGGTGGTTGGTGGTAGCGTGGAAGCTACAGGTTGTGGCTTGGGAGCTGTAGTTGATAGATGGTAGCGTGGAAGCTACTAGTGGCGGCTTGGGAGTCGTAGAGTATAGATGGTAGCGTAGAAGCTACTGGTCGCGGCCTGGGAGCCGTAAATGATAGATGGTAGCGTGGAAGCTACTTGTTGCGGCTTGGGAGCCGTAGTTGACAGATGGTAACGTGGAAGCTACTGGTTGCGGCTTGGGAGCCATAGATGATAGATGGTAGCGTGGAAGCTACTGGTCGCGGCCTGGGAGCCGTAGATGATAGATGGTAGCATGGAAGCTACTGGTTGCGGCTTGGGAGCCATAGATGGTAGCGTGGAAGCTACAGGTTGTGGCTTGGGAGCTGTAGTTGATAGATGGTAGCGTGGAAGCTACTAGTGGCGGCTTGGGAGTCGTAGAGGATAGATGGTAGCGTAGAAGCTACTGGTCGCGGCCTGGGAGCCGTAGATGATAGATGGTAGCGTGGAAGCTACTTGTTGCAGCTTGGGAGCCATAGTTGATAGATGGTAGCGTGGAAGCTACTGGTTGTGGCTTGGGAGCCGTAGATGATAGATGGTAGCATGGAAGCTACTGGTCGCGACCTGGGAGCCGTAGATGATAGATGGTAACGTGGAAGCTACTGGTTGCGGCTTGGGAGCCATAGATGGTAGCGTGGAAGCTACTTGGTGCGGCTGGGAAGCCGTGTAGAGACTGATGGTAGCACGGGAACTATGTGGAGTGGCTAGGGAGTCGTAAGGTGAGCGGTGGTAGCTCAGGAGCTACTTGGTGCAGCTAGTGAGCCGTGAAATGCACGGTGGTAGCACAGGAGCTACTAGGTGTGGCTGGGTAGCCGTAAGGAGACTGATGGTAGCTTGGAAGATACTTGGAGTGGCTAGGGAGCTGTGAGGTGAGAGATAGTAGCACGGGAGCTACTTGGTGCAGCTAGGGAGCCATAAGTGGTTGGTGGTAGCGTGGAAGCTACTGGTTGTGGCTTGGGAGCTGTAGTTGATAGATGGTAGCGTGGAAGCTACTAGTGGTGGCTTGGGAGTCGTAGAGGATAGATGGCAGCGTAGAAGCTACTGGTCGCGGCCTGGGAGCCGTGAGGTGAACGGTGGTAGCACAGGAGCTACTAGGTGCGGCTGGGTAGCCGTAAGGAGACTGATGGTAGCTCGGAAGCTACTTGGAGCGGCTAGGGAGCCATGAGGTGAGCGATAGTAGCATGGGGGAGCTCCTTGGTGTGGCTAGGGAGCCGTAGATTGTGGTAGCGAGGAAGCTACTTGTCGCGGCTAGGGAGCCGTAGGTGGTTGGTGGTAGCGTGGAAGCTACTGGCTGCGGCTTGGGAGCCATAGTTGATAGATGGTAGCGTGGAAGCTACTGGTTGTGGCTTGGGAGCCGTAGATGGTAGCGTGGAAGCTAGTTGTTGTGGCTTGGGAGCCGTAGTTGATAGATGGTAGCATGGAAGCTACTAGTGGCGCCTTGGGAGCCGTAAATGATAGATGGTAGCGTGGAAGCTACTTGTTGTGGCTTGGGAGCCGTAGTTGATAGATGGTAGCGTGGAAGCTACTAGTGGCGGCTTGGGAGCTGTAGATGATAAATTGTAGCGTGGAAGCTACTGGTTGCGGCTTGGGAGCCATAGATGATAGATGGTAGCGTGGAAGCTACTGGTCACGGCCTGGGAGCTGTAGATGATAGATGGCAGCGTGGAAGCTACTAGTGGTGGCTTGGGAGCCGTAGATGATAGATGGTAGTGTGGAAGCTACTGGTTGCGGCCTGGGAAGCCGAATGGAGATGGCGGTAGCAGGATTGCTGGACACAGCAGGTTTTCAGATAGAACTGGTCTAGGAACCAGCAGGAGCCTGGGATACACTTGTACTCAGAGGTACAGCTATAGCATAAGCTGTACACCATAGAACGTAACAAGATGTTCAGGCTCAGAATGCTATCAGGGGAGGATATATATACCCTGTGTCTGGCAGCAATTGAAGGATATGGACAGGTGGTCTGGCAGTAGTATTCTGAGTGGTGGAAGGCACAACATGCAGAGGGAGTAATCATCTCTGCAGACCTTGAGAATCAGGACCACACCTGCGATTCCAATTAAGACCAGCAATGCTCACAGACAGAGGAGAGTGCAGGTGGCTAATCACTGTGGGAAGGAGAGCAGTCTGCACACACAGAAATGTTACAACCAGCATGATTCAGAGCAGATCTCTCAGGTGAATTACAAATACAGATCCGTGGAGCAGCTGGCAGAGGTAATTCTCAAAGCAAAGGTAAAAACTAGCCAGGGTTGTGATAGTAGACATATTTGGGAGCTGCATTCATTATATTTTTCAGTCCAAGGAATATGTCCAGCTAGTGGGGTTTATGCAACTAATCTTCATTGTGTGCCAGGAACATTTTGATACAGTCATGTCTAGTGGGCTCCTGTTATTAGGAAGATTCAAAATCACCTTCCTCGACATCCCTCTTTTTGCATCTAGATGCATACCAATGTACACATCCATAAAGGAAGCCTGCCAGTAACCCAGCACTGATGCCAGCCACCAGCATGATGTATAATCTTATTTGTATTATGGTAAGTTTAGCCTCTGTAACTGGCCTTCTTCTTTGTGATATCTCCACCATCACCTTCTGGCTCCTTGCGAGTAACTTCTCATTGCTGAGACTGGCAATCTTATGGTTCCGCATCTTCAGCCCAAAATATTGCCTTTTCACTAACCTGTGGTCTTGTTTATTGTGTACATCACATCGGTATGTCCCAGCATGTTCCTCCTGTATGTTTGGAAACACCACCATGTAACTCTTGGGCTTTATTGTTCTGAAGGCCTCCTCTTGTGTTGTGAGAACCCCACTTGCTACTTTCCAGTAAATATCCACTGTCTCCAGGTATGCTTCAGAGTCTGGGTTTAAACATGTAATATTAAAATATTCTCCAACATACCGGGTGTATGTGTGCATACCGCACATCCAGCTGGTCACACATCGCACTGCAACCTTTTCACAGTCATCCACCAGGCCATCTTTGTCCACTGTGCAGCGGGTCTCTATCCTTGTGCCTACTCCGCAGGATGTACTACATGGGGAAGCAATCAGGAAGCCGACTGCCTATATACCGGCAGCCGGATTCCCGACTGTCTTATCCCGGCATGGGTGAAATGCCGGGCGTCTAGATGTAGACACCCGCATTTCCCCGACGCCGGGAGACCGGCGCCCGGCATCACGATCGTAGTGTTAGGGGGGTTAGGTTAGTGGATACTTACCTATCCACGATCGGGATTTCCAGCGCTGTCGAGCTTCCGCTGCGTCGCACTCTACTCCTGTCGGGCTGCCGCTGACGGGAATCGAACCGCCGGCGGCGGTATTTCATACCCATTCCAGTCTGTGTCCATCAACCTGTTAAATGTCCTGTAACAGAAGCAACGTGATGGGGAACCAATGGGTTCGCAACGAACCTCGGTATTGTGTAGTCTATTTCTGTGGGGGTATAAATATGTGTGTTCTGACCCCAGTCTTCATGCTGATGCTGTTGATGGAGGTTTCTTGCTGATGCCGGAATTTGGTCCCAGAGCGCGTGCTTATGTATAACTGTATCTTGGGTCTGTATTATTTTTTTGCGCTAAATTGTACTTAGATCACAGCGTGTAACTAACTGCACTTTGCTTGAAATAATACTTTGTGCTTTGGAAACACATGTTTAAGGTCTAAAGTCTTTATTTTACTGTATGACTGCGTACGCAAATAACGTCAATTTTAGAAGGTATATGCAGGTTTTTAGAAGGTATAGGCAGGAGCGTATAGAGGTTACCACCCACAGCTATAGCGAGCGTCCATGATGATGGTCGCGATGGTCTTGACCATTGCGACAATCGGGCTTGCGACGGAGACCCTGCGTTAGGGTCTCGCTGCCGCAAGCCCTGGAGTAATTTTGGCTCTATCAGAGACAAAATCACTCCCACTGACATCACTAGTGATGTCAGTGGGGCCGGCTTGAGACTGTAGGCGTTCCCATGGGAACGCCTCCGTCTGGCAGGCACGCCCCCGGCACGCCCACCAAAGGGGGCGTGCTGTCAATCAACATCGACAGCACGCCCCCTTTGGTACGAGACCCGGAGCGATGGTGAGCCCGTCGCTCGCCGGGTCTCACACATGCGCACGACGGAGCTCCCTCCGTCATGCGCATGCGCAGTGGGGAACATCGACCCGCTTGCGAGCGTCCTGCCTCTCGCGAGCGGGTCTGAATGACCCCCAGTATCCTTAGGTGTACAACATGTATTTTGTTTTTGTTACTTGGGACTCTGGCCCTGATTCAGAGCCGGACGCTCTGACAGAGCGCTCGCTCTGAATCAGGGCCGTACTTCCTAATTTTAGAGCGGCCTCCTGGCCACTCGTATAGCTGTGGGTGACCACCCACAGCTATAGCGAGCAGCCAGGAAGATGGTTGCGATGGTCAAGACCATCGCGCTTGCGACGAGACCCTTGTGGTAGGGTCTCATTGCCGCAAGCCCTGGAGTGCTTTTGGCTCTATCAGAGCTGAAAGCACTCCCACTGACATCACTTGTGATGTCAGTGGGGCCGGCCCCAGACGGTAGGCGTTCCCATGGGAACGCCTCCATCTGGCCAGCCACGCCCCCGGCATGCCCACCAAAGGGTGCATGCTGTCACTCACCATCGACAGCACGCCCCCTTTGTAGCGAGACCCATAGCGACGGCTTGCCCATCGCTATCCGGGTCTCGTGCATGCGCATGATGGAGCCACCTCCGTCGTGCGTATGCGCACTGCGCTAACATCGACCCGCTTGCGACCGCTCAGCACTCGCAAGCAGGTCTGAATTAGGCTCTAGAATTTTTCTTTTTCCAAAATGGGCCAACAAATGATTTTTCCACTCACTTCTCTTGGACTCTCTACACTCTCCCAGCCCATTTTCAGAAGATTTTGGATCAAGCTCTACCTCCTTGTTTGGCATGCGCCTGGTTCCAAGTAGTGCATACTGCTCTTCTGTCCAACAGTCGCACTGCCCTTTTAGCAT
Organism: Taudactylus pleione; assembly: GCA_031769625.1. NCBI lineage: Eukaryota > Metazoa > Chordata > Amphibia > Anura > Myobatrachidae > Taudactylus > Taudactylus pleione. The sequence continues at coordinate 31,172,239 of JAUIMM010000040.1, read as the reverse complement.
GTTGGGAGCTTGTAGTTTTAGGAAGCAATGGCAATTAGTAGAGGCTGCATCGGTGACACCGTGATGCATTGTGGTATCACACATGTACACAAGCTTACCAAGTATTCTTATTGCTAAGAGAAGATACCCTTCACTTGTCATTCAAAGGATTGGAAGATATTGAAGTTGATGTGTTTGAATCTGGAAAAATGGGCAATCGTAAGGATCAGAGCAACTTTGACAATGGCCAAATTGTGATGGCTAGACGACTGGGTCAGAGCAGTTTCAAAACGGCAGGTCTTGGGGAGTGTTACCAGTATGCGGTTGGTAGTATCTACCAAAAGTGTGGTCCTAGGAAAGATAACCAGTGAACTGGGGAGATGGTCATGGGCGCCCAAGGCTCATGTATGCATGTTGGGAGCGAAGGCTAGCCCATTGGTTCGATCCCACATCCGATGTTGACCATACATCTCCAATGGCTAGGAGTATGCGCCTGCGCAGGATCTGTTCTTCGCATGTGCAGAAAGGGTCCTGCAATTATGCTCGCAGCCCCTCCCCCCCCAAAGCCGCAGCATAATTGACATGCTGCGGCGCTTAGGGGCAGAGCGGGGCATGGCTGGTCACAGTTTCGCCCCCGTTTTCCTTGGAGGGACGAGGCCACGGTCTGCATCGGCGGACACTGATATCTGGCCTCTGAAGTGATCAGCACCTTCAACTCCTGCAACTTGACCAAAGGTGCTCGTAAATGCAGCAAGGAGGTTTCTGCTCTTTCTGCATTTCCATTAAGATGGACAGAATTGCAAAGCTGCTTGTGTGCGGCTCTGCAATTCCATCTGTCTCTGAATCAGTGCATCACAACTTGCTGTGTAGTCACAGACAGATGAGAGAGCCCATGCTGACCCCTGTCCACGACTGAAAGAGCCTACAATGGGTACGTGAGTATCAGAACTGAGCCATAGAGCAATGGTCTGCTGGTTCCAGTTTTCTTTTACATCATATGGACGGTCTTGTGCATGTGTGTCATTTACCTGTGGAACAGATGGCTCCAGGATGCACTATGGGAAGAAGGCAAGGTGGCGGAGGTAGTGTACTGCTCTGGGCAGTGTTCTGCTGGGAAACCTTGGGTCTGACATTCGTTTGGATGTTAGTTTCAGAACTAGCAAACATTGTTGCAGACCAAGTACAACACTTCATGAAAACTGTATTCCCTGATGGCAGTGGCATCTTTCAGCAGGACAAAGCACCTTTTCACAATGCAAAAATTGTTGAAGAATGGTTTGATGGACATGACAAAGAGTTCAAGGTGTTGACTTGGCCTCCAATTTCTCCAGATCTCAATCTGATCGTGCATCTGTGGGATGTGCTGTAAAAACAAGTCCAAACATGGAGGCCCCACTTCGCAACTTACAGGATTTACTGCTAACGCTTTGGTGCCAGATACCACAGGAAACCTTCAGAGGTCTTGTGGAGTCCATGCCTCCACAGGTCAGAGGTGTTCTGGTGGCACGATGAGGACCTACACAATACTAGACAAGTGGTTTTAATGTTATGGCTGATGTGTATATGCACAGAGCTGTAATTGACGTCTTTCGCAACAACAAATGAATTGTATTAGAGATACTAAATTTCAAAGTTTATATACAATACTTATTGAATCTGTTTAAAACCAGATGCATCTAATTAATTTTATGGGGCATGCAGTGAAATAATATCTTTATAATGAGCTATTAATTTCATCCTTTATTTAACTGGGGTAATTTTAATGATGTTTGTTCAAGCAGTGTTATTAACACGGTAGACTTCAGTATGCCAGAAAAAGCTTCTTTCTATATAGTGTTCTAATAATAATTAATTTGTAACTATTGCTATATGTGATGTACTAGCGGCTAGCCAATATTCATTCCTAGAGAGGATGTTATTAGAAAGCCTATTCAGTATCATTTATGGGCCCGTTACACATGCAGAAATATTTGTTTCTGCATATATTAATGAGCACTTTCTGTAGAGAGTGTGTAGATCTTAGGGGGCGATTCAATTCAGCACAATGCTGAATAGCTCCACGAGGGAGCTCCTAGAGCTATTCAATTCACTGCTTTGTTTGCTTAGTTGGCAAGTGGTTAAGTCGGAGAATGCCGATTCTCGCGACTTAACCTGGGTGTTTAGTTGCAAGAACCGGCATTCTCCGACTAAAGTGACGGTTGTCATCGTTGCACTAAGCAATAAAACAGTCCCGTAGCAGGCCCTTTAATCGGATTTCTACTCGCATCCCCATGGGGGTGCGAGAAGAATTTCTTAAGTCCGACCAAACAGCGCAGTGAATTGAATAGCCCTGGGAGCTCCCTCCCGGGGCTATTCAGCATCGCGCTGAATTGAATTGCCCTTAATGATTCTAGCAAACTAGTGTTTGTTCATCAGAAGCCTTGCCACCAACCAACGGCTTGAGGGCAGACTACCACATTGTGGTTACTTGGAGGAACTCCATATTATTTGGTTGTTCTCTAATAATGTGTAGCAAATGTGTATTATAAGGACCAATAAGCATGCAAAAATATACATTTAGCTGCCACACTAATGGTGGCAGCATTCCATAAGGAATGCCACTTAAATTGGGCAGTGTCAATGCTGAAATTTTTCATAGTCTCAACAATCCACTCTCTAATTGTGGTGGCTCTGGCAGTCCAGAAATGTTCATGGACAGTTATAAAAGGGATGTAGTTATGGGACCGCCCCATGGGATGTCGGCGGTCAAAATCCCGGTGCCAGAATCCCGACCTGTATCCAGAACACCGGCGTCGGAATCCCCACCGCCGGCATCCCGATCGTACTGTAAGTATAGCGGGCCAGGTTAGCTGTTAGCCGCGTGGCGGAGGGTTAGGTTTAGGCACCACGGGGGGTGGGAGCTGATTATGGTTAGGCTGCAGACAGGGAAGACTGCCGGTCTCCCATACCCAAACCATTATAAACAACTGAGATGGTAACTACCAGGGAAGCATTGAGCAATACATATAAAGAAAGGCAAACCACAAAGGCTAGGATCTGATGCATCATTAGCAATGTCAAACTCTACTAGAGAATTACTAAAGGAAGAAGTTTTGGTGTGGCCATAGAATGTAGAACTGTATGCAAAATGTATACAAAAGTGAGCTATGCCCCCTAGCAGCAAAGGCTAGGGCTAGCAATGATGCAAGTTATCAGGATGTCAAAAAAAAAAGATTGAACCTGCATCCAATGATAATAGGAATGATAAAAAAGAGGTAAATATTCCAAGTGCTGGAATAGCGTGGTCGAATAAGTCTGAACAAAAACAGCCATGATTAAGGGCCTTATTCTGAGTTGCATGCAGCTCCATATGTGGCCGGATTTGGAATGTCAGTATTTTGCTAACAGAATGCAAAAGCGTCTATACGCATGTATTGACGTGTACATATCATAGGCGTGTTATGAGAGGCTCCTAGGCATGTTATGGGAGTGACATGGGCATTGTGTGATAAGGTCACGGGCATGTTATGGGAGTTTCATGGGCGTGTTATGAGAGTGGCATAGGTGTGTTTTGGGAGTGTCATGGGTGGGTTATAGGAGTGTCATGAGTGTGTTATGGGAGTGACTTGGGTATTATAAGAGTGTAATAGGCGGTTATGGGCGTGTTTTGGGAGTCTCATGGGTGGGTTTTGGGAGTGTCGTGAGTGTGTTATGGGAGTGTCTTGGGTGTGTTTTGGGAGTGCTATGGGAGTGTCATGGGCATGTCAGTGAATTCAGCTGTGCTCCCAAATGTGTAGCCACAGAAGCCTTGTACAGATATAGTACTGAAGGACACATTTCGTCAGCTATAGGGCATCATAAGTGTTGATGGTGATCACAATGGATGGTGGAGTGTCCACTGACGGATTTGCACTGTCCACAGACACTGAGAGTGGGTGTCTCAGGGCTTCCAATGTCTGTCACTCGCATGTACACAAAGGGAAGGCTGAGACTAGTATTTACATATAATCACAACTGTGTATCTGAAATATTATGCTATAAATATATATATATAATATATAGATGTGCGCCGACCACCGTGTTTTGGTTTTGGATCTGTATCTCCTTCTGTTTTGGATCTGGATTTGGTTTTGCCAAAACCGCCCCTTGCGTGTTTAAGTTTTGTATTTGTATTTTTTTTTTTAAATTTATAAAATCTGCTAAAATCATAGTTTTTTTTTTGTTCCTACAGTATTATTAACCTCAAGAACATTAATTTACACTCGTTTCCAGTCAATTTTGACCACCTCACAATGTTGTTTTCATCCGGTTTAGGACTAAAATTTGCACCAAACTAACTGGCTGACTAAGTTAAGCAGCAGCAGTTGGCGGCACAAACACGTGGCAGCTCAACTTCCAACATGGCACATCAGGAAACAAATGTTTTTATTATTCAAGAGGCCTGAGGTAACTGGAGTATGTATGTAGTTCAAGGCAGGGACAGGAAGGATTGATTGGTAGTAAATTTAAATATTTTGATTCCAAAGCAAATTTATAGGGGAGGAGGGGAGGCATTTACAAAAAAATATTTTATTCATTCACATCAGTCTTTGCCCCAGAAGAATCCTTGAGTGCTATGCCTGCTGCTGCTGGGATTTTCATCCCAGAAGGGGACCAGGAAGATTACTAATAGGGCTTTCAAAAACAATTGACTGTCAAACAATCCTTTGCAAAGATTCCACTTCATTAGAAAAGCATTTCCCAACCTATACAGGGACATTAAAAAAAACTTAAGTAGTGGCCTTCAAAATTCAGTTTATCCACTGTCGACTTAACCACAGATATGTGGACAAGCCGATTAGAGCAAATGCAAAATTTAAGATTGAAGGTTTAAGTCTTACGTTGTGTCTTTCTTGAGAATCCATGAGTGCTATGCCTGCTGCTTGGAGTGGATTTTCATCCCAGAAGGGATAAAGATGTTGTGTCTTTCTTCCCAATGGACACAGATCTGCAAAGAGCTGTTGGTAAGAAAATTGTCAGCTCAGGTGGCACATGTTGCAGCGGTGGCTTCTCCTTCAGTTTCTCCAGAAAGTGCATCTGCAGAGAAAAAAATAAACTTTCCCCCAAAAATCTACTGGTGACGCATATCCAAGTTTTTTTGTCTTGTGCCCAGGCATGACAATGGGCTTTTCCTTATCATGGGCAACAACTGTTTCATCCACTGGTGCCTAAGTTACACAAACAACATTTCATCATCAACATCCTCATTAGCGTCAGCTACACAAATATCCTGCTCATCCTGGTGCACTTCCACAGAAGCAACCTCGATTTCTATATCACATGTTCACTTGTGCTTACTTCATCATAAGAGGTAGAACCACCAGTCATAAATTAAGACCAATGCCTTAGCCTTTCCTTGCCACTTCATGTGGTGAAACTGGCATATTGCTAATTTTATGTCTTTCTACAGCTAACTTTCCCTTTGATGTTTTCTTCTTTATCACTGTAAAAGATTGGTTCTTGATTTTAGATGCCCTGACTTAAGCTCTGTATGCCCCTGGGCATCGGCTTTAGTAGATGATGTAGATGGACTAGTATTGTCATGACTGGTGGCACTGGCAGCCTTATCATGGGCAACAACTGTTTCATCCACCGGTGCCTAAGTTACACAAACAACATTTCATCATCAACATCCTCATTAGCGTCAGCTACACAAATATCCTGCTCATCCTGGTGCACTTCCATCATTCTCCATATCAACAAACACAAATTAAGTGGGGTACAGCACACATCAATTTGTACCAATTTTAAATACTACACTGCGCTATCAATGACCTACAGTCAGAGGAGTAGCTTGGAACCATGGTGCCCGGAGAAAGTGCATGTCATAGTGCCCCCTCCCTGTACTGAACTGTGCTAGTGGGGTATTGCCAGCCTGCGGGGGAATACTGACGTGAAGAGAAAAACCGCAAACAGTGGCAGTATCACGCTGGGCGTTGAGGTCCCTTTGGGGGGAATAGAATGCTTCGGTGATGCACTATCTGACATTAAGGGGTAGCTCCTTTGGCACTGCTTTATTTATGTATAGCACCTAGGATCTGACTTTAGCTCATTTGAATCATTATCAGTCAATAGAGGAGTTTGTATTATATATTCTGATCATTTAACTTAAGTTGACAGAATACATGTGCTAGAGTGAAATTCGGCAGGGTGCACAGCTTATTACTGCAGTTGCAGCCCCAAGCAGCTATCACTGGAGTGGGAACACCTATGGGAAGCTCCCTTCTCAGCTATGCTCCTACTTCACAAATGTACATTGCACCTATATTAATGTGAGTACTACTAACCATGTCATGTTCTTTCTACCACCATTATTATTATTTTAGGTCTCCTAATATTTTTTTAAAAGACTTTTCAAATATCACTTTGTGGTCATGCCTGGGAACACCTCATTACATTAAATAGCGAAGCAGTGACTTTTTTTTAACTCATACCTTATAATTGAAGTTTAGGATTTTACGTCAGATGTGCAACTTTTAAGCCCATTGAAGCACAGAATGAGGAGAGAAGGATGGAGGGGATCAAAGATTAGAGGAAAGAGGAAAGTGCCACCAGAGAGGGAAGGTGACAGAGGCCAATAAGAAAGGAGTGGACAGGAGCAAAGAGCCTATCACAGGGTAGAGAGGGGAGAGAATTAAAGCGATGAGAAGTGAATGTAATCAATATGACAGGAATGGGGAGGTGACAGAAGATGATCACAGAGGAGGGAGGGCTGGAGGGGAGGCAATCAGGGCAGTTTGAGGGAGCATGAAATGTAGAAACTGATCTCAGATCCATAACTTATTTAGGATATAGAGCAAACAAACCGAGATAAGACGTACAGGCGGTCATCATACTGTGCAGTGCCCCATGAATTCCGGGACCCTGGATGGCGCCCTCTGTCCATTTTGGCACCTGGAGCTCGTGCTCCACTGGAACCACCCTCGTTACTCCCCTGCCTAAAGTGTCACAAGATTTTTTATGAGTAAGAAAAGAATAACACACTGCACTGCCACTTACAGTGTCACAAGATTATTTATGAATAAGAATAACACACTGCGCTACCACTTAGTGTCACAAGATTAATTATTTATGAATAAGAATAACACACTTTGCTACCACTTACAATGATGTCATTATGTTTTATATATAACGCATGTTATTTAGCACTTTGTTGTGGTGCTGTAGTCGGCGTGTAGAGTAATCATTTATTCACAACTGAGGAAAGAAGTGAAAAGTTGAATATTAGACTGCTACCACTTACAGTGTCACAAGATTATTTATGAATAAGAATAACACACTGCACTACCACTTACAGTGTCACAAGATTATTTAGTTATGAATAAGAATAACACACTGCACTACCACTTACAGTCACAAGATTATTTAGTTATGAATAAGAATAACACACTGCACTACCACTTACAGTGTCACAAGATTATTTAGTTATGAATAAGAATAACACACTGCACTACCACTTACAGTGTCACAAGATTATTTAGTTATGAACAAGAATAACACACTGCACTACCACTTACAGTGTCACAAGATTAGTTATGAATAAGAATAAACACACTGCACTACCACTTACTGTGATAGAAAAGTTATTTTTTTTCTTAAAGAAGTGGGGCCTGATACAGAATATTATGTCAAAATATGTGTCTCTCTGTAGGAAGGTGTATCTGTATAATGTCATGCTAAAGTCTAATGGGAGGTGTCAAAACCCTTAGTGTAGCTCTTTGTAGCTGAGATGAATGGTAGAAGGGATTTCCTTCCCATTGCATCATAAAACTTGGGGCCTGATTCAGTCCCACTCGCGAGCGGCTGTCCGCTCGCAAGTGGGTCGATGGTGCGCATGCGCGAGACGCGACGAGCGAAGGACTTTCCTTCGCTCGTTGTGTCTGATCAAAGGGGGCGTGCTGTCGATGTTGATTGACAGCACGCCCCCTTTGGTGGGCGTACCGGGGGCGTGCCTCCCAGACGGGGGCGTTCCAAAGGGAACGCCTACCGTCAGAAGCCGGCCCCACTGACATCACTAGTGATGTCAGTGGGAGTGATTTTGGCTCTGATAGAGCCAAAATCACTTCGGGCCTTGCGGTTGAGAAACTCAACCGCAGGCTTCGGCTCACAGTGGCGATGGTCAAGACCATCGCGACCATCATCCTGCACGCTTGTATATGCTGTGGGTGGTGACCCACAGCTATACGAGCGTCCAGGAGGACGCTCCATAATTATGGAGGTGGGCCCTGATTCAGAGCGAGCGCTCTGGTCAGAGCGTCCGGCTCTGAATCAGGGCCTTGGTCAACTATTAAAATCTGTGGTTGTGGGTAGTGAACACAAATTACATGGTCTGTTCATAGCCCCAGGGGGCCAGGTCTATAAACCCTGGTGTCAGGATTTGCCTGGGCATAACTGCACATGATTGCGTCAACAAAATCTGTAACTTTCCCTTGCAAATTGTATATGGCACAGAAGAAAGATGTCCCTAGAAATGACTACACATGACCAGGCTTTGCTAACACCAGCCATAAAAAGCCCTGTGTCCTGTTTAGTGCCGGAGATCAAAGAATTGTTGTTATACCAACAGGCAGCCAGGCTACAGAGGTGTATGTTTAATTACTTAATCTGTGTGCACGTTTATTGACCTAAGCCCACTTCTCAAACTTCAGAAAGGGCTGAAAGGTAATTAAAATAACCTCTGCCCAAATGATAGAGAAACCCTGTAGTCCAGCTAGAGGGACAATACACTCTGAGCTGACAAGGGTTAAAATTACCCCAGGGAGGGGGTTGAGGAGGGGTGCTGGAAAAGCAGGATAAAATACAGGCTCATTGGTAATAGAGGGTGATTCTCTGCTTGAGGCTGTCAACAAGACACAGGGCACCTGAACTCATTGGGGAGGCCTCACCTCTAAGCTGTTCTCTCCATCGCGATCTGAATGGTTTGTTTCTCCCATTTTATTATTTTCTTTGTATACTTGAAATTGTGATTAACTGTGTTTGTGACTTTTTGTAACATCCTTATTTCCTTTGTCATTTTTGTACATAAGCTTTGAAGATAATTAAACTAAACTAATTTTAGTTCTTGGAATCTGTGTTTTTATGACCCAAATGCCTCATGTTTGGCATGTTACCTATGTTTAAATATTGATAAGTTGTGTGTACAGGTAAGAGCAGAAGTTTGCCTTACGCTTTAGCGTTAAATTGGTCTTCTGCTGGTGGCAGATACCGGAGTTAATAACCACAAGCACTGTGTTATGTTCTGGGTTGTTTGTGGACCCGGGGTGGTAGCAGGAGCGATCACAGAAGCAGATTTGAAAATAAAACTAGGATTTTTAATAAGTGCTTGAGTAGACATATAATGTGGCAGTAAATAAAAGTCCAGGAATATATAAATGTGCACAAGAGTTCTGTGGTGGGAGTAAAAGGGTTAATGTCCAAGTAGAAACAATTAGAGCTGTCCAGGTGTGCAGGTAGTGAACTGAAAATAATCAAGCTAGGTATGCAGGTAGTGAACTGAAGCGCAGGATGTCAGCAGGCTCAGGCACTCAGGTATGGGCAAGGGTGATGGAGGAAGCGGGGTAGTCCAGTGGGAGCTAGGAGCTGACAGGCAGACTGGCAGACAGCGAATTCACAGGAACAGGAAAGCACAGAGAACTCCCTCTCAGCTAGGCTGAGATACACGTTGCACTGGCAAAGAAGGAAGGCACTGACCCTTCTTAAATACCCCATGCCGTGCTGTTACTGGCCGGAGGGAACATGTGACTCACCAGGATTGGCCAGCCGCATCACATGGCCAGAAGGCAAGATGGCGGCGCCCATGCCAAACGGCATGGAGACGTTGCCAGGCCTTACCAGCGCAGAGTGACAACAGGCCCGCACAACAACGCGCGCAGCCAAAGCCCCCCCGCCAGACACCAGCTCCGCCACCAGATAGCCCGCGCCACAATGACCTCACAGGTAACACTCGCCTAGTGCCATGCTGAAATACCCTGGCCGTGACACACTGAGGTACTTGGTATAAGGTCACGGCGGCGACTCTCAGATTGTCATATCTGGGAAGAGTAGTCATGGCGGTCCGTGACACTTACAGTGTCACAAGATTAATTATCTATGAATAAGAATAACACACTGCGCTACGGCTTATAGTGTCACAATACGTGGACGATAAAACTGCGATCTGGCCAGCAGTGTCACCAAACAATAATAGCGCAGCTAAGTTGCTAACGCACACACACAAAAATATATATTTTTTTTTTTTGTGGATTGATATTGATATTATTAACTTAATTTCACTTTGATTTTTTTTATACTGGGGAAGAGCACCCCTGAATAAGGGAGCAGCCCCTTGATGAACAACATAGCACCCCTTTTTGATGGACAACAAAGCACCCCTGCCGAGTGCGGACAGACCACGTCCAAATATGTGGACGATAAACTGCGGCAGTGTCACCGTACAATAATAGCGCAGCTAAGTTGCTAACGCACACACACAAAAAAAAGCACTTTTTTTTTTAAAACTGGGGAAGAGCTCCCCTAATTGACAGGGGACCTCCCCCTGGACAACACAGCACCCATTTTTGGATTGCAGGCTGATGGACAGGAAAAAACACAGCAGCAGCCACAGTTAATTGACAGGACATATGACACAGCAGCTGCAGCACCCACTGAAGGAAGCCCCCCTTTATATACTGCAGCCGAAGCCCCTTTATGGACAACAAAGCAGTAGCCTTCAGGCCAAGACCCTGACTAGACACACACACACTGAGTGACTGACTGGGTGTGGATCATTAGGTCTACTTTGTCTAGATAGACAATGTTTAGGCAGATGGAAGATAGACAGGCAATAGAAAGACAGGGACTGAAGGTCGACAGGGACTGAAGGTCGACAGGCTGTAGGACGACTGGGACTGAAGGTCCACAGGCAATATGTTGACATGTACTGAAGGTCGACATGCAGTATGTCGACATGTATTGAAGGTCAACACACTAAAGGTCGACTAGTAACAAGGTCGACATGTACTGAAGGCCGACAGGGTCATTCGGTCGACACTCATATGGGCAACATGCAAATGGTGAACACATGGTTTTTTTTCCTAACCTTTACCATAATCCTAACCCTCCCTCCTGGTGCCTAACCTTAAGGGCGGAATTCAATTGATTCCAGCCTAATATGCATCGGCAGCCACAAAGAGTACATTTGTACCCCTGAGCAGCTGCTGTAGCCTGTAACCAGCAGAATGGCAGGGAGGAGGGGACATGAGGGTGGGAAGTCTCTTCCCACAGGTGTCGGCTGCTGTGGGCGTGGCTATGGGATCTCCTATCCGCCGCTGTACAAGAGGAAACATTGGCCCTGATTCAGAGCCGGACGCTCTGAACAGAGCGCTCGCTCTGAATCAGGGCCCTCCTCCATTAAAATGGAGCGTCCTCCTGGGCGCTCGTATAGCTGTGGGTCACCACCCACAGCATATACGAGCGTGCAAAAAGATAGTCGCGATGGTCTTGACCATCGCGACCATCGGACTTGCGAGGGAAACCCTGCGGTCGGGTTTCCCAGCCGCAAGGCCAGGAGTGATTTTGGCTCTATCAGAGCCAAAATCACTCCCACTGACATCACTAGTGATGTCAGTGGGGCCAGCTTCAGACGGTAGGCGTTCCCATGGGAACGCCTCCGTCTGGCAGGCACGCCCACCACAGGGGGCGTACTGTCAATCAACATCGACAGCACGCCCCCTTTGGTGCGAGACCCCGAGCGATGGAAAGCCCGTCGCTCGCCGGGTCTCGCGCATGCGCACGACGGAGCTCCCTCCGTCGTGCGCATGCGCAGTGGGGAACATCGACCCACTTGCGAGCGTACTGCCGCTCGCGAGTGGGTCTGAATGTCCCCCATTGTCCCCCTTAGCAGCTGACAATGTCGTTCACAGACATATTGCGCCAGCTGTGCTGCACAGCTGATGGACAGATATATCTGCAAGATATATGGAAAAGATTTTATGAGAAGCGCTGGTCAAATAAAATAACAATTTATTGCATACAGAAATTAAATAAAAAACATAAATCTATGGACAAACCTAATGTAATAAAATAAAACCATACTGAATCACATAAAAATAAAATATGACATAACAATGACAAGTAGCAATATGATGTAAAATGACACACATATAAAAATGGATATGCCAATAATATCAGATATTGTCTAATCACATGATATGTCTAACCAAATCAAAAAATACAGAAACCGAAAAAAACCTTTTCTCTCTGAATGTTTCCAATAGAGTCAATGTAGCAGTTATTTCTCAGTAAGAGATATATATAAGCTAACATTTTTTTGTTTTTGGTTTCAACATGTTATTCCAACACTGTGATACACTCTCAAGAGGGCAATGATGTAGCCGATAATTGTAAAATCCTGTTAGCACTAACAGATATTGTGGATTACTCAGCGCAGGTGAATAAACAAAAGATCCTTTTCCTTATAGCATGCAGGCACAACAGAGATTTTTTAGATGTGTCTCTGTAAAAAGAATCTTTATGAAGGACCAGGGGACCCAGAAACCTCGTGATTTCCTCTTACCACTGGTGTTTTAAAAGTATTTACACATATTACCAGTCTGTCCGGTTCCTAATATTTGTGCACGTGTGTTAGCGTGCTGTGGACTTAATGCTGGGAATAGCGCTATTCCAACAGGGGAATCTTGTAATGATGCATGAATCCCTGTATCACCTGAGCCTCTCCACACATGGGTATGGTATTCAACGCGTTTCTCCGCTTCTTAGACCCGTCGGCAGCTTTTTCAAGAAGTGTTGAAAAAGCCGGTTTGTCCATGAAAGATGACTCCTGTAGCAGTCGGTGCAGGTGAGTAGACTCTGGTACTGTGCCAGAGACTATTATTATTATCCGTTATTTATATGGCGCCACAAGGGTTCCGCAGCGCCTTACATAAGCAAATGAGCAGAAAGGAAAACTGTTATTAACAGTGCAAATCAATGCAGAACAAGGAGAAGGTTTATAAGCATTGGTGTATTAGTGATCATACCACTTAAATAAGCAGCAGGGCACCAGCAACCAAGTGTTAGGTGCTGTTGTGGGGAGTTATAAGTAAATGATAGCATAAGTAAGGGAAGGAGAAGCACATGAGGGAAGAGGGCCCTGCTCATTAGAGCTTACATTCTAAAGGGGTGGGGAAGACAGACGGGGTAGTCACAGATGGGGTAGACAGTGAGGAGGAGCAGTGGGTTAGGATGAGAGCTGGACATGTGTAGGACTTTAGGAACAAGCCGTCTGCACCATGTTCGCATTTTTTTTTTCGACTGAGCATGCACAAATTGACTGCAGCGCTATTTTCTTGGAGATTACTGTAGTACCGCCAATGCAGGATTTTGGAGACAGTGTTAAACATGGGTGCATGGTGTGTGGTGTGTCATACTTGCCGATTTTTGAAAAAGCATTACAGGGAGATTGTGAGAGCAACACCTATGAGCGCAGCGTTGGAGTGGACATTTAATGTTACATCTGATATGTGTCATAAAATTGACTTTCATCCAAATGTAAAAGAGTCCCAAAACAGTTAGTAAGATTTTCACGGCTTGCTCATGAATTGTGTTTTACATGTGGTTCAATATTATTGGCCAAGAGAAACCTTATATGAGGATCAATGTGCTTTATAACCAATGCAGGGAAATTGCACTGATGATCCAATTTTAATGTATATATCTCTGATTTCTGTGTTTTGTAGTATAAAACAGCTATATGAGGGTAAAGTGCAATCAGGGAGATTGTTACTATTCAGGTAGTCAGGGAGATTGTCAGGCAGACTCCCTGAAATAGTAGCAATCAGGGAGAGTTGGCAAGTATGCGGGAGTGCCAGATTAATGGTGGGGCGGATGGAGCTACAGCTCCAGGCATCCACATAAAAATAGGCCCATTGTCATGACAACATGATGTTGACTGGCCATCTGCTCTCCACACAGTCAGCCATAAATCATAAGAAGTAACATTATATTTCTATTTACCTCACAAAATGAAGCATTTTTTTCTTTTACATATTTAGAGAGACAGATAGTGTAGGGTGTGTACACACCCACATGGCACTGGCCACACCCACACAGCACTGGTCACACCTCCTCTGCATCTCATAATAGACCCTTGGTCATTTTCAGCCCCAGGCCCATGTGGCCCTAAATCCGCCTCTGGTATGCGGTGTGGGCTCCACTAGACCCATGGGCCCTGCACACTCTGCATCCATTATGGATACGGTACTGCTCTGCATACAGAACAATAAATCAGTAAATACATGTATTTACAGCCCTTACATTGCAACATGTTTTGTTCCATTTACAAAATTACTTGATTTTTTGTTTTGCATTGCTCCCAACTCAAAATTAACTCCATTATGAGAGCAAAGGGGATTCAGTTATTCCACTGATTGACTATCCCGGGGAGGAAATAGAAAAGGTAGGCAAGTATGCTGTGATGTGCTCTTCACATATAAATAGATCTCACAAATGTGCATGTTTGCATTACTCTTCTGCTTAATACTGGAGCATATATTTGAACCACGCCTTTTATCTAGATATCAATTGACACACTATATTTTTTTAGTAGATTATACAGTATCTTGTTACCTAAATGTGCATGGGGCAGGAGTGGCTCCTACTCTTTTAGATGAGGGGGACTGCCACTCAGGGCCGGCTCTAGGTCTAGCAGCACCCTATGCGAGATGTTAATGCAGCTGCAGCATCCCATAAGACTCATACTGTACAGTGTAGCTCCACGGTGGACACTCTCTAAACTGTAGAGCAAGCTGCTGAGAGGACAGACCAGAGGCAGGATATACTGCCTGCCTGCCCGGTCACCAGTTAGAGCAGGAAGTTTACTCAGTCTTGCGGGAGCCAAGACCCTATCATAACGAGACGAGACTTGCGACGAGACCCTTGTGGTAGGTGGTCCCCCACTTGCGACGAGACCCTTGTGGTAGACCTGTAGGTGGTCCCCCACGGCTATGCGAGCGGCCTGGAGGCTGATTTTTTTTTTTTTAAATCCGCCCTGATTCAGAGCGAGCGCTGGCAAATAGCGAGCGCCTCTGAATCAGGCCCATAGTTTAGAACTGCACATAAAAAATATAAAAAAAAGATTTTTACATACATGTGTTGGCGCCTCCTCCACCCCAGGGCATGTGCTTCGCTTGACCCACCCTGAGCACTACTACTCCAACACTACAAATTACTTACTTATTTGCACAGGCGGAAAAAGGAGAAGGCGCGGCTGCCGGTAAACAGGAGAGAACTATAATCTCTGCCTGCAGTCACTGTCCACTCATACAGACTCTTTGCTGGGGCCAGCGAGACAGCCGATGCTACACACAACTCTGCGGTGCGGGGTAGGATTATTTTGCAAGCCCCGCCCCTGTCACCTCCGAATGAGGCAGTGGAGAATGCGGGGGATTTAATAGACTTTGCAGGGGAGTGGGAGGCTTGTCAAGAAAACTTGAGCCTTCCGCAAGATGTGGGAGGGTTGGCAAGTGTGATTTTAAGACACAGTTTCACTGACACCATTGACCAAGTACCATTGAACATTCGCAGCAACCATAGGGCTGCTCTAATGTCTAATGTCTGATGGTAAGGCTGATGAATAGACACCTCAATGTATATAGATTAGTAATAAAGACAAGTATATAATACTATGTGCCTCATGCTGCTTGAGTTGGGCTCATTTCAAAACTCTGCGGGTGAAAGTAGACTTCTTACCATGAATTAAAATGTGTCACTGATAAGTATATCAATAACTCCCAATGAGCCATGTGGAAGAGGAATGCTTGGTTTACAGATAAGTTGGGTATACACTACAAATACGGATCGATTCGCTGTCCGAGCGGCCGATTGGTAAGCAATGTAAGTTGAAATGTCTGACTCTAAGAAAAATTGCCAGAACATGAAAACTGACATTACAGAAAGTACTCTGTGATGCACCTGAGAAAGATGCAGCCTGTAAGCACAAGTACATCATCCAACGCAGGTAGAAAATACAACAGATTTGTCCACTGGCTGTCTCCAACTCTGACACTTGTCTCTAATAAATATAGGGCCAGCACTACCATTAGGCAGCTGCCTAGGGCGCCGTCACCTGGGGTGGGGGGGGGGCACCTCTAATGCCCCTTTCAGACATCTCGAGATTCCCGGGAATTTGGCCTGCCTCAGCCAAATTCCCGGGTAGCCGTGTCTGTCTGAAAGGTACCTACCCGGGAACACGTTCCCGGGTAGCCACCCCTGCAATTGACCAGGGTTTTTCCCGGGACTTAAGTTACCCTGCTTCTGTCTGAATGGTGCTACCCAGGAATTTACTACTCCCGGGCAGCACCAAGCAGCTTTTACATGTAGTTGACAGCACAGAGCGTCCTATTGCTGCTTTGAGCTAACAGCGCAGAGCGTCCTATTGGACGCTCAGCGCTGCTGCTTTGAGTTGGCAGCGCAGAGCATGCTATAGGACGCTCAGCGCCGGCCGGCTGTGTACAGAGAACTCCAGCCGGACGGTGGGGACACCCGCCGGCGGATCTCTGCCACAGAGGGCCGCCCGCCACGCCGGTTGCTGTGTCAGCAACACAGGACCCCAGCCGGATGCCGGGGACACCAGCGCTGGAGACCGCCGACTGGTCCCAGCCATAGCGGGCCACCCGCACTCCCGCTGGACCACCAGGAAATTAAAATAAATGTAAAAAAAATTATTATAAAATTATTTTTTTTTAAATCTACATTATGATTAGCCGGCTTCCGGCAGCTGAATGATTACATCATCATCAGCCAGAGAGGGGATAGGCTAGGAGGAGCAGATGGCAGAGAAGAGGCAGGTAAGCATGAAAACCCTGCTCTTGTCTGAAAGGGGTCTACCTGGGAATTTCCCGGGTAGACACTGTAGTGTGAAAGAGGGGTCTCGAACCAAATACCCGGGAATTTGCAAAAAAAGAAATTTCTGGGTCTGAGCAGGAAATTTCCGGGTTGTATATCTGAAAGAGGTATAAGTGTCCACTTCGCAGTAAAATAAAGAATGTCTCAGAGACATCCTTAAGCTACGTAGTGCTGGCACCGCCAGGGGTTTTATATGCCACCCTATCCCTATCCCTTCACCTGGCTGGCCGTGCTCTGTGTGCGTCACTGACAAGCCATTTCCTCCCTGCCAGTGACTCAGGGGTCTATTTACTAAGCCTTGGATTGAGATAAAGTGAACGGATAAAGTACCAGCCAATCAGCTCCTAACTGCCATATCACAGATGTGTTTGAAAAATAACAGAAGCTGGTTGGCTGGTACTTTATCTCCATCCACTTTATCTCCATCCAAGGCTTAGTAAATAGACCCCATACTGTAAAGCTCCTGCATGCACGGCCGATGGAGCAACCCAGCTGCCAACGCCGGAAAGGTAAATGGTGCCAGTGAACGATATATCAGGCAGTCGTTCACTGGATCATGCAGTGTGTACCCACCACCGCATATATCGTTCATCGGCACCCTCTAGCGTCGCCTTGGCAGGTCGCTTAGTGTGTACCAGCCTAAGGTATTGGCCCAGCAGGCAACACATAAAAAAATAAACTTTCTTACAGCACAAAACTTAATACAAAACATAAATCTTATACGTGAAACTAGCATTTTGCAACATATTTTAATTTTTTTAACAGGTGGAACTGGAACCACAAATTAAGCCATGTCAGATCCAGCAAGAATGGCCTCACTCATTTGTCTGTGGGGTAAATGTCCTAAGCCTTGGAGAAAGTTAAAGTGGACCAATCAGCTCGTGTCACTTTACAGGCTGTGTTAGGAAAATGAGTTAGGAGCTGATTGGTTGGTACTTTATCTCTCTCTAAAGCTTAGTACATCTACCCCTGTGCGAGCCACACTTATGCATACCTCCCAACATTTTGGATCCTGAAGTTGGGACCCCTGTGTGTGCCCGAAAAGGGGACAGACCTTGTTAACACGAGGCCACGCCCCATGGGTGATGCAAATTTGAGGCATGACTTTACGTCATGCTGGGGGTGAGCCCAGCACTCCATCGGCTGATGGGCTGCCCTCAGCCCTCTCCTTGCACTAAATGTATACCGCATCCACTCAGCTTCATGGCATTGCCGCTCTCTGCCTAGTGGAGCAGAGCTGTGGTGGTGCCTAATTGTCCCCAAACTCCTGCAGAACACTACAGCCCATGGGTGGGACAGTGCTCGGAAAACGGGACTGTTCTGCTGGATTTGGGACAGTTGGGAGGTATGCTTATGGTAGCCCGGAACTCGCTGATATTTGTTCGTAGGGTTGCGTAAAATGGAGTGAGATCAGGACAGAAGGAGACTGAGATTTGGTGCCATTGCAGATGTTTCCAAGCTGTTGCAATGGCAGCTTGTCCCTCTCACGCTTACTTCAATCAACCCCATAGTGTAATGCTGGGTACACTCTAGACGATATATCGGGTACATCATCTAGTACACTCTGGAGCCACATATCGGGTACATCATTTAGTGTGTCCCCATGATATGCGCAGGTACAGGGGCGTTTCTAGAGAGGAGGGGGCCCGTGTGCAGTCTCCGACATGGGCCCCCTCCTCTCCACCCGGCAGCCGGCAGCGCACTGAGCTGTGCGTGGCCAGCACCGGAGTTTTAGACTCTGGGCACTAGAGTGTGCCCAGAGTCTATAATGAATGCACAGGTCACCGAAAATGTCCGCGACGGACATTTTCCCTGTACTGCGCATGTGCAAACAACGGGAAAATGGCCATTGCGGCCATTTTCCCGTCGTTTTACAGCGCCAGACCCCCGCGCCGACATGGGACTCCAGAGAGGTAAGTAATATTATGGGTGCAGGATGTGCGGTGTGGGGCCCCCCTGGACCCAGGGGCCCGTGTTCCCCACACACCCTGCACCAATTATAGATACGCCCCTGTGCAGGTCGTTAGAGACACTGCCTGTCGGCCATACTGCAGGGCTGACGGAGGATGTCGCTAATGATGTCACATGTCCCTCCCCGTCGGACATCCATTTTCAGCAGAATTAATTGACCCCACCACAAGACACATTTTCACACATAATGGATCACTTCATATGTTGTGCATTAGTGCTGGGTCCCAGTTTTCTCTTTAGCCACTTACATTGACTTCTGCCAGTGGGACCCAGGACAAGGGGCGGATTGGGGACACGGAGTCCACTACCGGAGCCGGGCTGGAACTCACTCATAAGCTCCATCTACCGGGAGGACAGAGGAGAGGACGACGGTGGCGGGTGCAGGGGCGGGGATACAGATGTTTTTTTATTTATGTGTTTGTCTTTGTATGGTACTGCTGGGGGGGGCTACTACTGGGGGCACTATATCTGGGGGACCACTAATGGGGGCACTGCATAGGAGGGACTACTTATGGGGACTCTATATAAGGGAAACTACTGGGGGCACTGCATAGGGGGTACTACTACTGGTCGCATTATATAAGGGGCACTGCATAGGGGGGATCACTACTGGGGGGACTACTACTATATGAGGCACTACTGGGGGCACTGCATAGGTAGGACTGGGGGCACTGTATAAGGGGGCACTGCATAGGGAGGACTACTACTGGGGAAACTATATAAGGGGCACTGCATAGGGGGGACTACTACTAGGGCACTGTATAAGGGGCACTGCATAGAGGGGGCCACTACTGGGGGCACTGTATAAGGGGCACTCCTGGGAGCACTGCATAGGGAGGACCACTAATGGGGCACTGCATAGGGGGGACTATGACTGGGGGCACTACATAGGGGGGACCACTACTGGGGGTACTGCATAGGGGGACCACTACTAGCAGCACTGTATAAGGGGCATTACTGGGGATACTGTATAAGTGACACTACTGGGTGCACTACTGCAGAGGCACTGCTACTGGAGACATTGCATAAGGGGCACTACTACTTGGGGCATTAAAGTGCATATGGAATGGAAAGGAATGTTCCTAGAGTGACGAGAAACTGTAGTGTCATGTTGCCATGCCCCTTGTGGCATGTGGCTACGCCCACTTTTTGTTGCACGCCTTTGGTGTGCACACCTACTTGTGGGGGGTGAGGGGCTGTTTTTTATTCATTACTCACTGACACATTTTAAAATATTCACAGGTTGAGCTAATTATTTCACTTGTGATTCTGTGAGGAGACCTGGAAAACATGCACTGTTTGGGGTCCTGAGGACCAATTTTCAGAACCTGTGTTCTTTACAGTCCTGGTGACTACTCCCTTCCAGCTCCTCTACACTGACATCTGCCAATTCCACAGTGTCACAATGTTAAAAGTACTGGGAGGAGCCGGGTCATACTTGCCTAAGGGGGAGATGTATTAATGGCGGTATCGCCGATGCGGTACCTTCCCCCTGACTTCGCGTACATACCGCGGTTCATTACCGCGGTATGTACCAAGGATTTTGCAAAGGACAGCTCTCTTTCAATGAGAGTTGTCCTTTGCGATGCTGCCGGGTTGAACACCCAGAAGTCCTTCTGCGCATGTGCAGAAGGACGCGGGCCGCGGGGGCTCATGGGAGGGATCCGATCGGATCTCTCCCAGCCCCTAGCTTTGCGTTAAGAAACCCACAGGCTTCTACTGGGTAAAGCCACCTCAAGGTGGCGTTACCTAGCGATGCGAAACAGCAGAGTGCAGCGCATTCTGCTGCTTAATACATACGGGGAATGCGGTAAAACCCCCGAAAACTGCATTTTCGGGGGTTTTACTGCATTTTCGCCGTTAATACATCTCCCTCTAAGTTTGAAAAAGCATTTCAGGGAAACTGTGAAAGCAACACCTATGAGCGCGGCAGTAAAGTGGACATGTACTGCTACATCTGAGAGGCGTGGCATACTGCAGGGCTGACGGAGGATGTCGCTAATGATGTCACACATCCCTCCCCCCGTTGAACCCGGAACTCGCAAGTGTGTATGCACTTGCCACATGCCGGGTCCCGTTGACGGCTATGTCACGCTGGGTACACATCGTCTAATATGTACCCAGCTTAACTTTGGAAATGGTGATTAATTCATAAAAAAGGTGATCTGCATCCTGTGCAATAATTAATACATTTTAAAATACAGCAAAATAAGTTAAGTGAGGTGACAGTTCATATTTGCATCCTATGTTAGCACAGTCAGACTTGTGTGTCAGTAAGCCAGCGACAGATGAGCAATGCCCTTGCTGTTGCCTGCACCTATTACGAATATGAAAGCGTTATATATCAGGAGGGCGTTGGGTCAGTGTGTACTGTGTGTGTTTAACTGAGCAGCTTGGTTACCCGGCAACGTGCGCTCAGGGTGATGACGTGTATCCCCCGCGGGAGCCGGCACTGTCCTGCTGTCACTTCCTGGTTGAACTTCGGGTGCTTTAAGGCTTCATCATGTCCCACCAGACCGGCATCCAGGGTGAGTCTCGCCGCAATCCGGCACAGTGACGGGCCGCTGCCGGGGGGGAGTGAGTAGGATCATTCACAGTGCGGGCGCTGCTTTCAGTCGTGCAGTCGACGCTTGACACAGAGCTGGTGTGCCCCGCCTCGGGTGTCACAGGCTGCTGCGCTGTGCGTGCTCCCTGCCGATCAGTGCTGCCGTAACTAGTGCAGAGCTGCCTTGTGTAGGGTAACAGGGCATACCCTATACCATGTAGATCACTCACACACGGTCTCTGTAATAACTCTTGTGCGAACTCGTTACATGTAGGTCGTGGTTATCCTAATTATCTGAAAAAGAGGGTTTTGCATCAGAAACATATTGAATAACAATATTGCAACACTTGTATGAGAGACAGATGTGTGACTTGAATAAAGGGCTTCAGCTTTAGAGAAAGCATAGACTTTTGTTCTATTTGCCTTTCTGTAACAGTTTGTCTCGTTAGTGATAATAAAGTCACGTGGTATATTGTTAGTGCTTTAATACTTTGCTCACACCCTCTGCAGGTGCGAGGAAAAATTAAGTATTGTTAAGGCTAAAGGTGCCCATACATCTGCGACGGATGGTCACGATGTAGCGATGCGATCGGAAATGCCGATCTGCCAGTCGGAAGCGCCGACTGGCCGCCATCGATGCAGGATCACTGACATTTTACATGTTAAATGTTCTCGATTTGACGATCACGATAATTTTTTGATCGCAATCATCATATCGGGAAAATCCAACATGTTGGGTTTCTGCAGTCCTGCAATTCCGAGTTGCAGCATCTCAGGATCACGGCAATCCGTCGCTGATGTATGTGGCCCTTTGTTCCAGGTGCAAAGAACATCGTGGGACTTAAGGTACCCATACATCTGCGACGGATCGTTGCGATGTAGTGATGCAATTGGAAATGCTGATCTGCCAGTCGGTAACGCCGACCGGCCACCATCGATATTCAGCGATCCGTCGCAGCATCACTGAAATTTTACATGTTAAATGTTCCTGATTTGACGATCACGATAATTTTTTGATCGCGATCGTCATATCGGGAAAATCCAACATGTTGGATTTCTGTGTTCCTGCAATGCTGGATTGCGGCAATCCATCGCTGATGTATGGGGCCCTTAATCAGGGCTCGACAAATCCCAGGGTCCAGGTCGCCATGGCTACCAGATTTTGCAGTGAGGGAGGAATCTGATCCTCATCAGCTCTGGCGGAGATTCGTGCCTATAGTATTACAGTGTTCATATCATGCACAGGAGTGCATGTGCTGAGTGTCACCTGCGGTGACTGCTGTGCCTGTGTCCGTCCCGGCCTGCGCTGACGACTCCTCTCTATCCTGGCCTGCTCTGATCCCTGTTGTCTGTCCCAGTCTATGCTGATCCTCCTGTATGTCCTGACTGTCTACTGTCTCCTATCTCCGGCTGTTTTGAGCCCTCCGGTAGTAGGGTCTATGCGTGTCCAGAGATTGCGGAGTGGTTTCAGAGGGATAGTGTTGTGACCATGAGGGGAGAGGGGTTTTGTTGTACTTTCTGGCACCATTGTTTTATGTGAAATGTGGTCTGTTATTACTGGAGGGTGGAGCAGGGGAGCTATGCAGAGCAGTGAGGGAGCCTCCATTTTACTGTATCCATTCAACTGTGACCATTTTGTGGACTAGTATAGTGTGTATAAAGGTTGCATAACACACAGAGCTGTGCTCCTAACTCACTCCTGTAATTGTTTTGGGGGGGGGCAGTGGTCTGGCTCCTACAATTTCATCCTGGCTCCTAGATTTTAGAAAAATTTGTCAAGCCCTGCCTTAATAACCTGCTTTGGTCTTGGAACGTTTAACTGGATCTCTTTGATGTTTGATAGTTATTGATAGAGGTAGCACCTTGATATTGTTGTATCCATAGAACAGGTTTGTGTTGTAATAATTACCAAACAAAAACTTCCTCATATACAGATTTGGCTGTAAAGCACATAAGCAAACTGCAAATGTGAAAGCATTTACAAGCCTGTAAAGTTATCTAAAGGTGGATCTTTTGTTCAGTTCAACCTGGAATTTCTCTTTATTAACAAATAGTGGATTCATATTTTATAAGTATTTAACAAAACAAAATACGTTGCAGGATATAATGATATTTGGAATGAGACTACAGGCCATGTACTTTTATACTAATAATCTCTAAAATGGCGGAAGGGGTTTTTACCACACTTAAAATGTTAACACATTAAAGTTAAAATATTAGTGTAGTAAGTGGTGCTAGTAGAGTCTGGTACATATTTTGTAATGTAATTTTGCGTTGGTATTTCTTTAATAAATATTGCTCCTGGGATAGGGTTGTCAATTGTAACCTTATTGTTTGAGTTCCCTGGTGGGATAACCATATTGTAGTAATCATAGAAGTGGAAATGAGGCATAAAAGGTTTCACAGAGAACATGGGGCTTAAGGTGCCTATCCATTAGGCGACCTGAAAGACTGAACGTCTAGGTCACCGGGTGCGGTGCCCGCACTGAACGGTGTTCACTGAACAGTGCAGGATCCCGACCTCCTATCTCTGAACATGAGGAACCTGACGAGCGTCGTCAGGTGGACCAGCATGTTCCATAGATAGTCTGGGTCGGCAAAGACCCAGCGTGCATGGAATCGGTATGAAATACCGCCGGCCGCATGGCTCGATTCCTGGCATCGGCAGCTGGAAATCGCAATCGTCCTAAGGTAAGTAATCACTAACCTAACCCTAACCCTCCTTAGGGGTGCCTAACCCTAAACCTCCCCACCAAGTGCCTAACCCTAATCCCTCCTGTAAGTGCCTAACCCTAAATCCCCCGGGTGGTGCCTAACCCTAACCCTCCCGGGGGGGTGCCTACCCTAAGTCCCCCTTCGATGGGATGCCGGGCGCCTGTCTCCCGGCGTCGGGAAAATGACAGGCGTCTAGATATAGACGCCTGTCATTTAACCCACGCCGGGATAAAGCAGTCGACGGGCTGACGTGATCTCGACAGCCGGTTTCCCGATTGCATCCCGCATGCACACGCATGCTGGTCCTTGCCAGCTATCCTTTACACAACTTTGTGAACAGTGCGGCCAAAACCTCCTGGTTTTGGTCGGATTGTTCACAAAGTCGTGTAATGGATAGGCAACTTAATTCAGCAAGGATCGCAGTTGCTAATACGCACGCAACCAGCCGCTACAGTCGCAGTGGCGACACAGACCCATCGCAGAGTGACTGACAGGAAGTGCTGTTTGTGGGTGGTAACGCAACGAATGCAGGCGTGCCAGTGCGTTTCAACAGCGTTGCAGGGGCGTGCATAAATTAGCCATTGCGATACCATACGCAGCCTGAGGCCTCCTAGCGTGCGCTGAAGTTAGCAGTTCCTGAGTGCCTTAACTGTGCGTATGGGTCCGATGTTACCGTTTAATTCGCTATGTTGCTAAAGTATACTGGTTGAGTAAGGTGAAGCGAGCGTCCCTATGTTAAGATGCGATCGAAATGCGAATGCAATTATTTGCATATCACTGCTGATATTAGCAACTGCATTGCGTGCGTATTAGCAGAATAGTGATCCTTGCTGAATCGGCCCCATAGTGCCCAGAATAGCCACTTATTACCTCAGTAGCTGTGGCTCTTTGCTGCTAGCTCTGAGTTGCACAAGTGACTGTAGTGTTACCAGGTATTAAACTAGGACTAGAATTCACTTTACTTTTGCAAGTAGTCCAACATCATAAGGGTCATTCCATGTGACTCACGTTACATTTCATGTTAATTTTCAGAAGTTTAAATGCACTACATACAAAAATGAAGCTGAAATTCAACTTTTTAAAAATGAAAATGATGAGGTAGTCATAATGAATGCTTAGAAGCAGAAAAATGCACTCTCTTAATAGTTACATTTTATTCTTTATATGCGTGACTCATGTTACAGCAGAATGGACATAAGAAATGCGGGGACTATATTTATTTAAATCTGCTCTCCTAATTATTTTTACAATATGATTGTTAAACTATATACTTATAAGACCCTAAACTTATGATTGCCACACAAACAAAAAAACTGAATGTTAACCAAATTATACTTAAAAATCAACGTGTAAAAACCCGCCGAAATCGACGGTTAGTTTTTTTTAAAGAATAAATTCATGTCAAGCAACAATTGTAAACTTTATTTGATTGACAAAAAAATGTTACAGATTCATTCAAAGACTGCAGTAAAGACCATATTTTGAGTCCATCCATTTGCGGCAGGTAATGCAGGTGCATCTTCATAGAGTTTGTCGGCAGATAAGAACCACTTGGCCCATCTAGTCTGCCCCTTTTCATGTATCCTTTAGGCAACTTCAACCCTATTTGGTCCTTACATCTCTCTTAAGGATATTTTTATGCCTATCCCAAGCTTGTTTAAATTGTACCACCGTTTTAGCTTCAACCACATCTGATGGGAGGCTATTCCACTTATCCACTTTCCTTTCTGTGAAGTAATTTTTCCTCAAATTCCTCTGAGCCTTCCTCCCTCCAGTTTCAATGCATAGCCTCGTTTTCTTGTACATCTCTTCGTTTGAAGAATGCTTCCCTCCTGTTCCTTGTTAAAACCCTTCATGGATTTGAAAGTTTCTATCATGTCCCCCCTTTCCCGTCTCTGTTCCAAACTATACATATTAAGTTCTTTTAGACTTTCTGGGTAAGTTCTGTGATGTAGACCATGCACCATTTTAGTTGCCCTTCGTACCATCTCTAATGTGTTAATATCCTTCTGGAGATATGGCCTCCAGAACTGAGCACAGTATTCTAGATGAGGCCGTACCAATTATCTATACAGTGGTATTATCACTTCTTTTTTTCCTGCTACTGATTCCTCTCCTTATGCATCCAAGCATCTGACTTGCCTTCCTCGATCCTTTGGTGCATTGCTTGCCTGATTTTAAGTCATTTGAAATTGGTGACTCCTAAATCCCTTTCCTCCTCTGTATTTTCCATTATAGTGTCCTTGATAGTATATTTAGCCTTTAGGTTATTGAGACCCAAGTGCATGGATTTGCATAATTTTACATTAAACTGTAGTTGCCACGTTCGTGACCATTCCTCTAGTCTGCCCAGATCCTCAGTCATTTGTTTTACCCCTCCTGGTGTG
Source organism: Taudactylus pleione (assembly GCA_031769625.1). NCBI lineage: Eukaryota > Metazoa > Chordata > Amphibia > Anura > Myobatrachidae > Taudactylus > Taudactylus pleione. Next base: position 31,145,743 of record JAUIMM010000040.1, on the reverse strand, counting down.
TCTACCCTGTTGCATACTTCGGTGTAATCTGCAAAAAGGCATACTTTCCCTTTAATATTATTTGCAATATCACCAACATAGATATTAAAAAGCACCGGCCCATGTACAGATCCCTGGGGTACTCCACTGGTAACCTTTCCCTCCCGTGAATACACTCCATTTACTACAACTCTCTGTTTCCTATCCTGCAACCAAGATCTTATCCATTCAACAGTCGTAGAGTCCCATCCCAAGCTTTCCAGTTTGTTTATCATTCTGCAATGCGGGACAGTGTCAAAAGCCTTACTAAAGTCTAGATAAGCTACATCTACGGCCCCCCTTGATCTATTACTTTTGTCACCCAGTCAAAAAAAGTCAATCAGATTTGTTTGGCATGATCTCCCCTAAGTAAATCCATGCTGTTTGGGATCCTGTAAATTGTTGGATTTGAATCACTTGTGATACTAGTGACTGGTTGAATAATTCTGTTAATGGTGTTACCAGGACCCCTTTAAGCTCTTTTAGTATCCTAGGATGTATCCCATCTGGCCCCATTGATTTATCCACTTTCAGTTTTGAGAGTTCTGTTAGGACCCTCTCCTCTGTAAATGTAATTTCATGTACTTCATTTTTATGAATTCCTCTGCAACTTAACTGTGGCCCCTTCCCCTCTTTTTTTGTAGTAAATCTTTGTGAGTGATCTCTACTGCAACAGAATCCTTTGATCTTGCTCGACATAGGGCAGTGTAGAGCATATCATGTGAGAAGACTGGTTCTGGCAGGTATATTCCGATTTTGACATGCTCTTTTCAGACCAAGTCAGCGATGTCTGTGTCTTCTAGGATGTAGACATTGTGATGTCCTGGCAGATAAATAGCTAACTTCTGGACAGTATGCGATTTTAATTGCAATGGAAGCTCAAGTAACCTCCAACATGCCTCAGGTGGACTCCTGTAATCCCATCACAATCCGCTCGCCCATCCATGGGGCAAGGTTCACCATCTTGACATTCGTACTATCAAAGCCTTTGTAGGTGTATTTGTGTAGGTACTTTTACTGCTTTAACTGTCATTTATACTTCTATGTTGATATGAGCCTGGAATTTCTCACTCAAGTACGGGTTATACGGCCCCACCCACTCATTTGTGATATTGAGAAAGTGACCACTAACTTTGGTTAGAATGGTTCCGCCATCGTTTCTTCGCTTGTAGATGGGATAAGTGTTGCAGTTTTCCTTTGTCACAGCTGCGTAAGGTTTCTGGAAATTCTTCGTACATTTGCCATTTTTCATACATGGCGAGCACTCGAAGACTTCGAACAGGACAGTCCTGTCAGATAGTTGAAGGTCTGCTGAGATGACTTTATCAATGTGTTCAGTCTCAAATATAGCATCTTTTGCCAGGGTGAGAAGCATGTGGCAATGAGGTAGTCCTCGTTTCTGGGAATCGATGACTTATAAGTAATAGAGCACCTTTCCAAAGACTTCTTTCTTGGCCAAATCAGAGATGAGCTCATCGCTTTGATTACTCAAACAATAAGTTCATGTCTGAAGTTGGACTGAGTTGCGTATACAAGATTCTCGGTTATCTCTTTCCATTTCAGATGGTTTGCCGAATGCTCTGACTAAAGCCATACTATCTTGGTAAGCAGGAAAGAACACAGAGGTCTAACGCTGCTAGGAATAATATCAATCTTTTAATAAAATATCAAAATAATATCAAATATAAATATATGGCACATAAATATAAAGGCTATAAATAAAAGAAAAAAATATTATGATGCATCATAAAATAAATAGATTAACTACACCAAGGATCTAAAAAATATAAATGCAATTGTAGCAATCAAACAATGTATCTCTTACAGAAACATAGTATCATATGTATGACTTAATCGTGTATCCCTTGTAGGGGAGACCAAATAGATCTATTAGTAATGTGAATAGTTCCTTGAAATAAAACAGGTGGATTCAATTAACGTACTGTTGGATCCTGTTGTTAACAGCTGATATGGAACATTCACAATTGAAATATATATATGGAGATCCTGATAATAGCCGTAAAAAGACTGGGCTGGAAGCAATAAAGGACAACCTTCACACTAAATTAGTGAGTGTATGCACTGTATTTCCAATTGATTGGACAGTATTAGGTACCTGGTCCGTCCGAGCGTCCTCGGAATGATGTGGGGACCGGATATCCACTGGCAGCAGTGTCCAAGTATATGGTGGCTGTCCGGATCAGCCAAATGTTCAGCCCAATATAATATCAGGAAAAAACGTCCTATAATAGATGGCAAGGCTCTATTATATCTTGGTAAGCATGTTTGTTTCTGGGCGAACCTTGGAAGGAATAAGGCAAGCTGACTATTTTCCCCGGTTGTAGTCCACGCTCGCCTGCCTCATTGAATAGGTAGTCTTGTAGGCCAGTGAATGTCTCAACTCTGAGTTTCTTTTGCTCAAGCTGAGTCCTATAATACATGAAATGGTCACCTTCAACTCGTACGTACAAATCGACTAAGTACTGTAGCCACACCTCGCTAGAGTTGTGTAAAACAGAAAATTATTTCCGGATAGCCATTCTATAAGACACATACTGCAATTGAGTCACTTTTCTGAACTTGCCACTGGTCTGGCTTTAATATGGTCTGGCTTTCCGTAAGGAAACCGTAAAGGGTATAGCTTCGGGGCAGTGAGTTGATATTTTTCAGGTATTCAGTCCCAGATCCCTTAGGGAAGACCTTCAAGTCGTAGTTCCTGAAGGATCGCCGTCTTTGATCATGAAGATGGCAGCTATTTAATTTGCTGAAGGCAAATTGAATTGGTTCTTGCTCTGGTCACGGATGTCAGGCTGTTCTAATAGTAAAAACATTTCGAACTTCGTATGCCTCCCTGACTTTGATAAGTGTCAGTTCGTTCTCTACCTTCTTAACTTTTGCCATCATCTTGTACTTGTGGACTAAAGGGCTGACTCTGAGCATAATTTCATGCAGTTTTGCCATCAGATTAGGATTGCAGGTTGAGCTCCGCCCAATCCTCATTTCGGTTGCTTCAGCAGTGTAAATGATGTAAAGTTGTGCCTAAGCTCGCTCAGAAATGTTCTTGGGATGCAGATGGCCAAATTTGTAATGGAGCTGGCCATTGATCTTGAAAGTATATGGGCCATGTCCTACAGGTGAGAGCTTCATTTGCAACAAAATAAGCTAATGACATTGTGCTGTTGTATTTCCTGATGTTGTCTAAGAAATCGCACTGGTCAGAGTTGCCATCTTTCTTTAGAAGATTTTCAAGTAATGGGTGAGAGAGTCGGTAATAGGAGAACTTTGTTACCGTGGCAACAGCTACTGTACTAAAGTGAAAGTTCGTCCTGGTGCCAACCTTTTCACAATCGAAATGTAAAGCTCTGCAGAACAAGCATTCGAAGGACATAGGGTCGTAATAACCCACAAAAAAAAAAATCGGGATTCAGTGTGCAGCGAAGGTGCGGTTTACATTCTTTTATAGCTGGCATCAAGAGATGAATCACTTCTGCTGCTGCTTCATTTGAGGTATCAGGCAAAACAAAATCGGCAAAGTGCTCAGAGTGGTGACATCCCGATTGGTTCAATGTCTCACTGATATTTGAGATTGAGGGTTCAAGGCCCTGTTCAAATCGGGGATTTAAGGTTTGCCATCAATGCCTCCATTTCGGTTAGCTGTCTAGAGGGTTATGGCTGAGGGCTGGATAGTCTTCTCCTCTTGATTTGGTTGTAAATGTTGTTGGGATGAGACTCGCGTTGCGATTACTCTTCATTCTCTCTTATCTGAGATATAGTTGTGACCCATTGATCGCTCACGCCAGGGGCTGGCTGGCAACTTTGAGCAAATGCATGCAAGCGGCTCTGACAACTGTAGATGGCACCCTTCCATCTGACCCAGCTTTCTTTTAAACCTATTACAGGTCAGAGAGGTTTTCTGCTTTACGTGTAATAGTGAAATCACTGACCTACCCTGCTTTTACTAACACGCTAGGGGGTGACGTGACAAGGGGGAATGCTCATTATGGGTGATGACAGGGCTTATATATGAGCTTTTTTTTTGTCATTGACGCTTTGTTTCAAAACACAAAAAATCAGAAATAATAAATAAGCTGGTGTCCCCCTAAAAAGTAATGGTCAGACTGGCATTGTGTAATGTTTATAGTGCTTCACCTTTATAGTACACAGGGACCTACTGCTGCCCGGCTCAGATATGTACGCTAATGCATTTGTAGCTGTGATCTGAAAATAAGCTAATGCCGTTGCAGATCATTCGATAAAATCGGCCGTCTGAGTAGGCCTATCGTCACGCAGAATGGTTACCTGGACTGAGCCGTCGGAACCACTTTATCTGCATACGGGATCACAGACGCACGCTATGGTACCCCAAAAATTATTTTTCTTGCTGTCATGCCCCGTAACATCCACCAAACGGTCCCTGACTGTCGATCACTTTGTGAAGGAGACCTCACTATGAGTGGCATCGCAGAGGTACCTTGCCACATGCGCAGTCAACCCAAAAACCTAATAAAAAAATGTTTTGGTTCGGATGATTCTGGCACAACCTGGTAAGAGAGGCAGTCACTCATATTCTCCGCTGTTATCAGTGTCTGACCCATCCAGCCTCACTCAGTGCTGCTCTGTGAGTGCGGGCAGGACCTCTAATGCTGAGGTCGGTGTCCCAAACTCGTGTAGGGCTGGAAAACACCTAAATGTCGGTGTCCCATTATTACCTGTGTATGCTGTCTGTGCTGCTGCTGTCTAAATGTTTTCTCTTGCTGTGCTGCATGTCCGCCCACGTTCCTCCTCACCTGTTCTTCCCTGCTTCTAACATGCCCACTGGCTCCACTTTAGTCATCCGGCTGCACCTCAGCTGCCTGACTCCTGCTCGGTTCTCCTGCTTTTGCTGACAGGCTGATCGAGACCACATCAACCACTGGACCACCAGAGCTCTTACTGGATAGGAGGCGGCCTGAGACACTAGGTGATGGTGCGGCACGGGGGGCACATGGCACTCTGCCCCCCTGGCCCAGTCCGCCCCTGGCTCACGCCTTCCAGTAAGGCTTTTACATTTTCTTTTTTTGCTGCAGAGAAGACTTTCTGTTACAGGTAAATATGCAACAGAAATGTGTATGTCTGTCAGTGAGGCAAGCATGTGCTACTTTCCTGCAAGTAGTGTCTGTATGAGTGATGCTGTTTACAGTTGGATTTGTCATAGTTGGAAGTAGTTCAGGTGAGCGGTTCCGTTGGGAAGTGTGCGGCCGAAATAATGCACGGTCATGTAATCTAGTGTGTCCAATCATGTAAGTGGGAATGCTGTCGTTATAACACGCTACTTTACATGGGAACATTGCCCCAATCTCATGTTTCTCTTCGACTGGCACTTCTACATCGTAAGACCTTTATTTTGATACTGCAACCATATTTTTACGTTCAGCCGTTTTGATGTGACTCGTGTTACATACGAATGTGACTCGCTTTCTATTTCTGTCCCCAGTCAAAGGGCTCTGATACAAATGACTCAAACCATTAGAATCCACGTGAATTAATCAGTGTAGGCCTGTTTATCTTCCTGATTAACTGTGAAGATGTATAAAATATTTCATGTGGTGATGATGGCCATTTCCAATTGCTGCCAGCTTGCTCCTTTGTGCTCACTAAGTATTCACCATCTCTGATGTCCTTGATATCACCTGGGTAACTTTTTCCATTATATTCAACACAGAACCAATCACCAACGGTAACTACATCATCTGTAGTCACTGTGACCGTTACATTAAGTTCATCAGTAGAAAGAAATGAAGTAAAAAATGTCATGGCACCTGCTGTGATACTATTTAATTATCATGTATTTGGGTATATGTACTAAGCCTTGTAGAGTGATAAAGTGAAGAGAGAGAAAGTACCAGCCAATCAGCTCCTGTCATATTACAGGCTGTGTTTGAAAAGTGACAGGAGCTGATTGGTTGGTACTTTCTCTCTCCACTTTATCACTCTCCAAGGCTTAGTACTCATACATCTGCCCCATTTTATGGAATGACCCATAAGTCTATGAAAAAGTGAGTGTCCCAAAGGTGCTAAAGTAATTATATAGCTAACTTACAGATGCCTTCTAGACATTCACGTGGCTTGTACACTCAAGCTGCGAGATTGTGGTCTAGGTCATTGTTAAGATGAATTCATTATTTATTCATGGTTAGCCATGTGTAGATGAGCTTCTGTTGCATTATACCTTCACAGTAGAGACTTAGGTTGTGCCTTAGGGGCCTCTTTATCAATTAATATTTGTGGAATATATCCCCCCGAAGACAGGTGGGGGGGGGGGGATGGCACATGCAAATATTAAGTATCCCCCAAATGCATTTCAGAGCTTGTTCCCAGTAACTAATGACATCTCCAGTTGGTGTTAGCCGTTGTAGCCTGTGGGCTACACTTCACAAAAAGTTCCGGGAGATGGATCTGCAGGATCCCTCCCCAGCACTCTCCACTCACGCATGCATGGTAAACAGACAGATCATGTAAGGTTATGCTCACTGCTTACGAAGGAGAAGTGAATGGATCGCATTTGTGATCCTTTCATTTCTTGAATACCGCAGGGACAAGCTTTTTTTCAGAGCTCCTGTCCCGGTGTGTTATTAGTACAAGCGATCTATAATTTCTTATTGCAACTAGGACCCATTAATCTATACTAATATAATAAGTATGTTGCGTCTGTCTGTCTGCTTGCTTGTTCCAAGTTGGAGCAAAAACTACTGAACCGATTTTCATCATTTTGTAGTGGAATCTCCTAGAAATAAGCTGCACTTTTCATCTCAATCTGTCTTGTTAAAGCTGAGTAATAACTAAAAACCAAAATTTATTGACACCATCAATGCAAGAGATAGGTGTGGCACCATGTGCACGGTGGTAAGGGGTGGGGGGAGAGGTGCTTTGGGCCTGCGTTCACTTGAATAGAATAGGCTACATATCAGTCTGTGCACAGGGCACACAGTGACATTGCTGTGGGTGGTGGGTGAATAGGATAGGCTACATATCAGTCTGTGCACAGGGCACACAGTGCCATTGATGTGGGTGGTGGGTGAATAGGATAGGCTACGTAGCAGTCTGTGCACAGGGCACACAGTGACATTGATGTGGGTGAATAGGATAGGCTACATAGCAGTCTGTGCACAGGGCACACAGTGACATTGCTGTGGGCGGTGGGTGAATAGGATAGGCTACATAGCAGTCTGTGCACAGGGCACACAGTGACATTGCTGTGGGTGGTGGATGAATAGGATAGGCTACATATCAGTCTGCATAGGGCACACAGTGACATTGCTGTGGGTGGTGGGTGAATAGGATAGGCTACATATCAGTCTGTGCATAGGGTACACAGTGACATTGCTGTGGGTGGTGGGTGAATAGGATAGGCTACATAGCAGTCTGTGCATAGGGTACACAGTGACATTGCTGTGGGTGGTGGGTGAATAGGATAGGCTACATAGCAGTCTGTGCACAGGGCACACAGTGACATTGATGTGGGTGGTGGGTGAATAGGATAGGCTACATAGCAGTCTGTGCACAGGGCACACAGTGACATTGATGTGGGTGGTGGGTGAAGGCGCTGCTACCACCTGTCTGTATAACGCTGCTGGTCACGTGGGCCACTCCCGCCTATGCAAATCCATACAATTAGAACACCTCAAATAAATTTTTTTTTGTCAGAAGCGATTTCATAGTGGGCAAAGTCGTGGGCAACAGCTAGTTAATATGCCCCCTAATGTTAAATGAAAGAATGCTAACAACTGTGCAGTGGCGAGGGTAAGTACAATAAATGTTGAGCAGTACTAACCAGATGATCCATGAAGTCTGTCAGTTTACCTTACATGCTATCAAATCAGAATTTACTCCACCTCCTCCGCCTCAGACCTTTACTCTATACTTCCTACAGATAATATTCCTCTCCCCTGAGTTGGAGCAGCACATGTCAGCATTCTATGTAAGAGACATATATCATCTTGGTAGTAAACCTTGGAAAATGGTTATTACATTCCTGCTTCATAACAAGACTGCCTTGTTTTTACATATACAGTGGAACACATGAGCCTATGCAAGGCCTGATTTTCACATCTCCTAAAGAATAAGAAAAGTATTTTCATATCATTTTTATATTTTATTTCTATTGTGGCATCCAATAAAAATCCAGCAGTCCCTACACAGACATAAAGTAGTTGGTATATGTAACGCGAAATGCTTTGGAGCGTTTATTCCATCTTGTATACTGTGAGTAAAGATAAAACCGATGGTGCTCCAGTCTATGGGGATACCACACTCTATAATATGTATCTGGGCTGCTCCTTAATGGGTAGGTAATCCTAATAAGCACAGCATTGTTTACCAGGGTAGCTATCATGTAACAGTTATTTTCTTAACATGGAAAAGCCGCTGAATTACAGTAGAAATCTATAGTATATTATGTCGTTATTTTGAATGTCGATAGCAGCATAATGTTGACCTCTTCTGAATGTCAATATTCAAAATGTTCAGTATGTCGACATTTAACACGTCGACACTTGCATACTATCGACATTACTAATGTCGGCAATGGTATTTTGCATTAAACCTTACTCCAAGCTCAACCCTTATTGCAGCCTAACCCTAAAGTTTTATGTCTGGCTGTCAACTTTCTGACACTGTCGACATCCTGTAGATGTAGCCATTCAGACCATTCAATATAATGTTGTTGACATTCTGAATGTCGACATAAAGACAACATACAGAGTGAAGGCATCCTTGTATGTTTAGACCTAAAATAAGACCCATCCCCAAAATGAATTTAATGGCATATACTTTACATAACTTATGCATTATCCTGCTACCTTCCACATGGTCTCTACTACATGTGTCAATGTCCTCACTATATAACGCATGGGAGTATAATTAACATGGTGTATAAAATTGGTTTGAAGGAAGCTATCCCAGACACACAGGGTAATATTTGGGACTTTCTACAGGGTCTCCTCTCACTGTTTATCTGTGAGAGTCACAATGGGCCTGATTCAGTAAGGAACGCACCCGCGAATTTGCACCCACCCGGACGATGTTTGCGTTCTGCGCATGCATCACAGTGCCACTGCGATCGGGAAGTGATTGCAATGAGCATGCAGTCCCCTCATAAAGTGATTGACAAAGTGGGTGGTGACGGGGGGTGGTCATAGAAATTTAGACGCGCCAGTGCGTTTGAATGCCGTTACAGGGGCATGCATAATTAAGCCCCTGCGTCGGAAGACACAGCCAGAGCTCTAGATGCACGCAGGAAGTGGGCCAAATCCTGAGTGAGGTCAGGTCAACCACTATTATGCTAATGGATTTTATGGTTCTCGATGTTTTCGCTGTCTAGCGAGGTATTGCGGATGTGAGTAAAGGGAGGTGGGCGGCATTATGTTATCTGGTTCTTGTGCGGCGGTGTCATTGCGATTAGGTTCATTAGCATATTTTTGCAGCGGCTGGGTGGGTGCGTATGCAGACTTGAATCAGGCCCAATGTCTGTACATCTGCTTTGTACATGATTCAGTAATGTATAGTATTCTATAAAGATTTGTACTGAACTTCTCCTCGCCCCCTCTTAGAATACTGTTACTTAATATGGTTTAGGTTTTTTTTGGGGGGGGGGGGGGGCGGGGGGGTGGTATTTAGCAAAGCTCAGAGATAAAATTGTGAGAGATAAAGTATTAACCAATCAGCTCCTATCTGTCATTTTTCAAACCCAGCCTGTAAAATGCTAGTTAGAAGCTCATTGGTTGGTACTTTATCTCTCACATTTTTTTTCCCAAGCCGCACTTGGTCTTGTCCAAATACTGTCTTGCTGAGCGATTGCCCAGTATGGCCGTATGTTAGCTGCAACTCTATAACTACAATAGCCTGGTAGGTGCGTGCGTTGGAATAAATAATGGTTTAGTATATTAATGATTTAGAGCCTCAAGTTAGGTAAAGGTTTTCAAGTGAAGTTGTGGTCTGAGTGCTAAAACAAGAAAGCAAAATGATACCAGTCACTGGAGCAGGCACACTGATAAGCATCGCGCACACAGTAAATCATGCATTAGGGCAGATCAGTTGTACATATTTAGGCAATTGGTTCAATACAGGAAAAGAGTTGAGGAAAATACCTTATGTGACACTAAACCTGTTATGCTAAAATTACAACTGAAATACCAAAATATTTTAAATAGTGTTTATTTGTAATGTTTTTAGATCATCAGTGGTCAGCCATTTAAATAGAAAGTGTGTTAGTATTTCAATTACTATATTAATAATTAACAAATAATATAAGAAAAAACACAGACTACTGGAGCAATTTGGGTCAACTTGTCTTTCCATATTTACCACAAATTCACACAAGCGAAAAGTGTAAACCACTCCCTTTCCCTTCGTGATCCTTGGTCAGTTTATCCAACCCCAATTCTTTAATTCCATCTTATTTTTTCCTTTATAGATATATAGGAATTTATATTTATTTGACTGTACTGTATGGTGTAAGGAAATCTTCCCTAAATACAGTGTTTTGTTAAAGGTTACCTAAGGAAGAGAAATGTTAAAATGAACAAAGCTCCTATGTTGCTTAAACATTGAAGCAGTAAATTTTGAACTTTTTTTTTAAAACCTCTAATATGGTGTTTTGTACGTGGCCTTTCAGTTTAAAGCAAATTGCTTTCTTTTTGGACAATTTGTTTTGTAGTATTTTGTGATGGCTTTATGTGAAGTTATTTTTTCAGGCACTTATTGTACTGTATGTGTAGAGTTCACTGTAAAGCCTGTAAATGTTTTTATGTTTTTTTTAATATTATTATTATTATTTTTTTTTTTCCCACCAGCAAGTGATGATGTCCAAGAAACATTTGCCAAAGCCAGAAATGGAAAGTACAGGTTATTGAAACTGGATATTGAAGATGGTTTGTAATCCATTTGTTCGTTTTTTTTTGTTGTTTTTTTTTTCCAATTATGTGAAAATACCAGTACAAAATACACTATGTAGACAAAAGTAATTGGACACTGATGTCAATAAAATCTTGTTGATCTATTTGCTATCAGTACTTTGTAGGTCTATCACGTGCAGTGATTACTGCAGACAGCCTTCTTTGCAAACTATCCGCAAGTTCTTGAATGGCAGAATGCGGTATGTTTTGCCATTCCGCCTTAAGTACAGTGACCAACTGTGACACTGAAAAAAGTCGAAACTGCCTAGAACGCACCTATTGCTCCAATTCATCCCAGAGGTTCTCAATGGGGTTAAGATCTGGACTCTGAGCTGGCCAGTCCATCCAGGTTACCGAATGTTCTGTATACCAGTCCAGCGTCGCCCTGGAAACATGACAGGTGGCATTGTCATCCTGATAAAAACATTTGTTGTATCTATAGAACTGCGAGTGCATGGGCCTCCCTACAAAGTGTTCTTGTCGAAACCGCCACAGTAGTGGCCATTTGGAACTCGTATGCTTTTCGCTTACGTGGGGGTATCCAATCACTTCTGCCTATATAGTGTACAGTACGTTAAGCAGGCAGTAAGGAGTACTGTTATAAGATGATTATAATAAATTATTTTTATGCACAATCATGATATAACCATGAGTTGGGCTTTTCTTTATCACTTTATTTTTAGAAGTGTTCAGCCATGTCTATAGATCCTTGCACAATATTTTGTATCATGTTTATCCGGCTTAACGATAACCTCAATTACATTATATAACGAGCAGATGTTAAACACATTTCATTAGTTGGAATGTAAATGCCATATTTAGTATTTATCCTGCAGTCAGACAAAAAGGGAAATTTTTTAAATGAGTAGATTGTTTGCACCATTTTATAAATTTTGCATTATGCACATCAATATATTTCACAGAACAACTGACTGTAAGCGTCCGTGAGAAGCCTGAAAGCTCATGGGACAAAGACTTTGACTCCTTTATTTTGCCACTGTTAGAAGATAAGCAGCCATGTTATATTTTGTATCGGCTGGATTCTAAGAATGCACAGGGCTATGAGTGGCTATTCCTTTCCTGGTCTCCAGACTACTCTCATGTAAGTTACTTCAGGACACAAATTAATATTCACATTTTTCAATTAAATTAATAAAAAATACTTTATTTGTAAGAAAAAAATATTGTATTTTTTTTTTTCTTATTTAGACTTGAAAAAAATGCATAGCTTCACAGTGTTTTCTTCAGGGTCCATGGGGTCTACAGGATCTACCTTGGGGTATGTAGTTGGAGTGATCCATTGCACAAAACAGCTTACAGCTTTGAAGCTCCCAGCATGCATAGGTCCTCCTCCCTGTATACCCTGCTCCCAGCCACAGGCTTTCAGTTTTTAGTTTGGTGCACGGCAAGTATCCAGACGCACCATTTTAACAGGAGTCCCAGGCTTTTCTTTTTTTGATTTTGTCTTCGTATTTTTAACTTCTTAGTTTAGTGGTATTAGGCGCCGAATATGACGTATATACTACGACTCCTTCTACCTCCGCTGATATAGAAACACCAGTACCGTTATATGCCCTGGGGATTTCGGCTTGCCTCAGCGTGGCTCATCTAGTGGCATCGCTGGGGTCCGGACTGCGATCGGATTCACGGACATGGCAGGTAAGATGATTCCTCTTGTGGGGAATCGCGCACGAAGCAGTTCAGGCCTCCGATATAGAAGACACATCGGAGGCGGCTGCTTGTGAAGGTCTCGTTTAACATGTCCTCACTAAGGTGGCTGGGGCCATATAGTCTGTTGCTGGGGACGGGTAGTAGATGCACTTGAGCACACTAGGTAGCATCTGCTACTGTGAGGCTAGCGTACCCGTGCCTTCAAAATCGCAGCTTAGGGGAGATGGACGCTTCCCCGGCCGCTTCTCCCCCAACTCAGACGCAACTTCCGGTTGCGGACTCCCACGTCTGGTTTGCTACTTCTGACCACCTCGTGTGTGAGACTCTCACAGTCCACCTTGGGTGCACAGCTGAAATCTGTTGGTCTCAGAGGTTAGGTCTGTCTCCCTGTATAAATATATAGCTAAGGCGCCTGTGAGAGTGCACTGTGTGCTATACTGCTGGTCAAAAAAAGCCGCACACCTATCGGGTCTGCCACACTCCCAACAATCTAAACCTGAAACAAACAATAGATAGACGGCGCTAATTTATCACAGCAGATAGAGAAGATATGCAATATAAAAATTTATATTTATTAATATGCACATATGATATGTGAATAATCCCTAAATGGGATTTCTAAAAAACAATCCTAAAAAAACATATATAATAGAAAACATGTATTGTACAAAAAATGACAATGAAATCTAAATATAGCAGCCGGTGGATAATGATCTCCAATCCCCTGCAATACAGGGTGCCAAAGTCCCTTTCTGGATCAAATGATAAAACTGTGCACAGTATTGACTCCACATCCAGTAGTAGAAATAATGTTCCCAGTGTTTGTGACACTATGTAACAAATGGGCCACAGACTGATAATTATAGCAACATTGGTATCAAAGCACAATGCAGGTGAGCTAAATTTCAAAGTGGAGTATATGCTGATGGTCGAGCAGTACTGGAGCAGGAATAGATGTATATAAGGGCTCAACAGTACTCACAATCCTCCATTGAGCTAGGCCACTCCGGTAGTGATAAATAATAAGCAGCCTCCGTGGCCACCACCAGTGCCCCGGGCAAATGGAACGAGTGTGCGACAGGGTCTCCCTATCTCTGAACCGCTCCGGCGGTCAGCAGTCTGCGGCGTCCGTAGCCGTAAAGGCTTACTTGAGAGGTGAATTGAGCAGGGACTGACCCCTCCTAGGCACTGATCCCTTGATACAAATCACCTGCGTTGCTCACATGGATCCCGGCAAGCCGCTGTATGTAAACCAGCGTGTCAGCCGCTGGGGGGGGGAAAGGAAGACGGGCAAAAGTCTCGCACTGCAACATGCAGTAAAGGATGGAGTCACACCACCGGATAACACAACCGTTTCCTCAACGCGTTTCTCCGCACCTGGCGGCTTTCTCAAGAGGCAGATGTATTCAGGGGGTCAGTCATGGCCCAACCTTATAGTGCTGCCAATCACAAATTTCAGGTGCATTAGAGTAATCAATCAATTAAGACAAACACCACTACTCCCTTCGTATCTAGTGATATCACCCATAGGGAGAGAAAAGCAGATATTTAAACAAGCTTAATTATTCATATTTACCCGCACCTAATACAATACAATTCATAATAATAATTAATAAATACACTACAGCAAGGAAATGTATATTAATATTAATAACCAATACATAAATAAATAAAAAACATGTAATAGATAATAAATAATATTAAACAAAAGCAATATAAAAAATAACAATAAATATACAAAAGATATACATAACAAAATAATCACTGATATAAAAAAACAACAAGAACTTGACGTGTTCTATTGCCTAAATATTTAAAAATAGGAAACAGAGAAGCACCATTAGTACAGAACCAGAATGAAAAGGCTCAGGTACACTATATACTAAAAAAGAGTTTTATGAGAACAAAACAGGAGAAGTGGCAGAAAGAGCTTCTCACAAATGACTAAATAAATTCAAGATCAATTGTTTCATTTAACTCTTGTGGCTAACCCAACTACTCTCAGACCAGAAGGATCACTCCCATGCATTTCCAAGAAATGCCTTGGGACACTATGGTTCATACACTTATTTAAAATATTCCTCCTGTGCTCCATAAATCTACACTTTAATTTTCTCACAGTACGCCCTACATAATAGATATTGCAAGGACAATATAATAAATAGACAACAAAGTCCGTATTACAGTTAATAAATGTATCTATTATGAATTCCTTCTTGGATTGACTAGAAAATACAGTCTTAGTTTTATTGACTACATGTAAACATGTAGTACATTTATTACGATTACACCTATAGAAACCGCAAATATTCAAACCTGTAATGGTACTCTGTCTAGCTAAGGATTTTGAATCCCGGGAATTATTAAAAAAGCTAGGGGCCAGCTTATTTCTTAAATTATTCGCCTTCCTAAACACAACCACCGGCTTCTCTTCCAGGCACTGAGCCAGAACCGGATCTGTGAATAATAGCTTGTGATTCCTCTTCATTATGCTAGTGATTTTATTAGCTGAGATATTATACTTCGAGATAAATGTAGGATTAGGCCCAAAGTCCCCTCTCTGTTTGAGCATAGAGCTGGATCTGGGAGCAGTGACGGCGTCTGTCGTAATATCACTGCTAATCCCAGACTTACCTATGTTGGTCTGCCCAATAGTGGTACTATCAATAGATGGCTGTATAGCATCTAAGCCATCACCATCTATCTTGGATTGCCTACCTTTCAGAATTATACGTCTATCTAGTGCCTCAGAGTATTCCAACGCTTCATCAAGCACCTCAGGGGGATAACCTTTATTTTTGAATTCCTGAATCAATTCAGTGGCCTGTATTTTGAAATCTCCCTCCAGAGTACAGTTCCTACGAATACGTTGTAACTGGCTTTTGGGAACATTTTCAAGCCATTTTTTCTTATGGTTACTAGAAAAAGGGATATAATTACATACATCAACAGGCTTTTTATAAGAGGAAACACTCAGGGATTCCTGTATCACCTCCACCATAATATCTAGAAAATTAATACGAAGTAGATCATGAGTGCACGTGAAAAATAAACCAAAAGAATTAGTGTTAAGATAATCAACAAAGTTAATAACTGAATCCGCATCCCCATCCCAAATGAAAAACAGGTCGTCGATATAGCGTCAGTAGTGAATGAGATTCGCACCATATGGGCCGTCCCAAATATGTTGTTGCTCTAGGCGGCCCATATGTACCGAGGACCTGTTTATAGTGCACGTGATCAAACAAAAAATAATTGTGAGATAAAATAAATGCAATAGAGGATAAAATAAACTCCCGCTGTCTGCCAGAGATCCCACTATCATGAGAAAGGAACATCCCCACAGTTTCAATTCCTGTGTCATGTGGAATATTACTATAAAGGGCCTGAACGTCACACGTCACCAACCGGTACGTGGACTTCCATTCTAAGCCTTCAATCTGAGTAATAAATTGCGTAGTATCACGGATATGGGATCTCTAGGAGACAGCATGTGGCTGCAAAAAAGAATCAACATAAAAAGACAAATTGGATGTGAGTCCCCCTATACCCGAAATAATAGGACGCCCCGGTGGATCATGCAGTGTCTTGTGGATCTTAGGGAGGTGATAGTAAACAGGAGTGATTGGGTGGAGGGGATACAGGAAATCAAATTCTCCCTTTTGTGAGTACTTCATCAGAAACAGCCTTAATCAATAATTCTTTCAATTCTCTCTGATATTCTCTAGTGGGATCACTAGGTAACATATTATAAAATCGTTTATCTGTCAACTGTCTGAGAGCCTCTTTAACATAAGCAGAGGTGTCCTGAACCACTACCCCTCCCCCTTTATCTGCAGCCTTAATGGTAATAAGGGGATCCTTAGATAATGATTTAAGAGCTTGTCTCTCACCGTGCGTAAATTATACATACAGGGGTGTATTTTGTTCTCACATAATTGACGAAAATTGTCAAGAGTTGTAAAATAAAATGTATCTATAGCACTAGTCTTATGCTGTACAGGAAAGAACTGTGATTTATTTTTAAACCTCCGCACAGACGGTTCATTAATATCAAACACTAATGTGTCCTCATTATTCACAGTCTCATTCTCAGCTAATAAACTATTTAGAATATCGATACCTATCTGATCACTGTGATCCAATACAACAGGATTTCCTGCAATCCCAGATTTAGCCAACTTCTTTTGTGCAAAATACCTTTTCCTACATAAGCCTCTGATGTAACGATTCAATTCAACAAATAATTCAAATTTGGTTGTGAAGTGGGGGAAAACTTAAGGCCCTTAGATAACAGTCTGATCTCTTCTGTAAGTTCCCTGGAGGAGAGATTAAACACACCCTTGGATTTTTCCTCTTTTTCTTTTCCTACCTCTGCCCCGTCTCCCTCTAGCTCTAAGTTTCTGACCCTTTTGGGGGACTGGAATATTGCTGCATATTGATTTGTTGGCAACAGCTGATGTGTGGTATCTGGAGGATTGTCCCTTCTTAGTGCCTGTTCTCTTTCTAAAAAACGTTTTAGATGTAAATGGTGAACGTTGTTTCATATGAAGAGAACTACTGTTTCTCCTTATAGTCTTGGGTCTAACATCCTGCCAGCCCCCTAATGGCTCTAAATGTCCTCTCACTGAGGGATTTATGGGAGGTGTTGTCTGATCTAATGTATGGAAATGATCTGACTTCCTTAGTGGAGCTTCTATCTCCCGTTTATGATAATCTTGCTTCTTCTTCTGAAAATTGAACCTATAGGGTGCAGGTTCTCTCATTCTATATGTTCTCACTTTATCTGTATCATAATCCTGTAAATCCCTTTTGAATTTACGTTCCTTCCTTTCTACAATCTCCTTTTCATATTTCTCCAATCTCGTATTGGTGAGAGATTCCCTATCTTTATAATGAGGCTCATCCTTATATTACGAATCGGGGTGGCGACAGATTTAGAACTTTATGTTGACAAGAAGCTTCTTGGGTATTGAAACTGCAATCATTAAACCCACAAGGGTTAAATGAAACAATTGATCTTGAATTTATTTAGTAATTTGTGAGAAGCTCTTTCTGCCACTTCTCCTGTTTTGTTCTCATAAAACTCTTTTTTAGTATATAGTGTACCTGAGCCTTTTCATTCTGGTTCTGTACTGATGGTGCTTCTCTGTTTCCTATTTTTAAATATTTAGGCAATAGAACACGTCAAGTTCTTGTTGTTTTTTATATCAGTGATTATTTTGTTATGTATATCTTTTGTATATTATTTTTTTATATTGCTTTTGTTTAATATTATTTTGTATCTATTACATGTTTGTTTATGTATTGGTTATTAATATTAATATTTCCTTGCTGTAGTGTATTTATTAATTATTATTATGAATTGAATACATCCGCCTCTTGAGAAAGCCGCCAGGTGCGGAGAAACGTGTTGAGGACACGGTTGTGTTATCCGGTGGTGTGACTCCATCCTTTACTGCATGTTGCAGTGCAAGACTTTTGCCCGTCTTCCTTTTCCCCCCCCCAGCGGCTGACACGCTGGTTGACATACTGCGGCTTGCCGGGATCCATGTGAGCAACGCAGGTGATTTGTATCACGGGATCAGTGCCTAGGTAGGGTCAGTCCCTGCTCAATTCACCTCTCAAGGAAGCCTTTACGGCTACGGACGCCGCAGACTGCTGACCGCCGGAGCGGTTCAGAGAGAGGGAGACCCTGTCGGACACTCGTTCCGTTTGCCCGGGGCACTTATTATTTATCACTACCGGAGTGGCCTGGCTCAATGGAGGATTGTGAGTACTGTTGAGCCCTTATATACATCTATTCCTGCTCCAGTACTGATCGACCATCAGCATATACTCCACTTTGAAATTTAGCTCACCTGCATTGTGCTTTGATACCAATGTTGCTATAATTATCAGTCTGTGGCCCGTTTGTTACATAGTGTCACAATCACTGGGAACATTATTTCTACTACTGGATGTGGAGTCAATACTGTGCACAGTTTTATCATTTGATCCAGAAAGGGACTTTGGCACCCTGTATTGCAGGGGATTGGAGATCATTATCCACCGGCTGCTATATTTAGATTTCATTGTCATTTTTTGTACAATACATGTTTTCTATTATATATGTTTTTTTAGGATTGTTTTTTAGAAATCCCATTTAGGGATTATTCACATATCATATGTGCATATTAATAAATATTAATTTTTATATTGCATATCTTCTCTATCTGCTGTGATAAATTAGCGCCGTCTATATATTGTTTGTTTTCTGTCTCCCTGTATACCTCTCCACTGGGTCAGGTATATAGCACTCTATATCCTACCAATACCCCTGAGGGGCTGGTCAGTTGAGTCAGGCAATTTGCATTAGCATTTGATTATATTTATGCATTGTGTGAGACTGTAATGCTGCTGTATACTGCCTTTTTGTTTTCAAAACTCTCAGATATTGGTCACTGACTTGGTCTTATCTCAGTCAGATGCAAGAAGCAGCTATCATTGATGCAGGTATCTGCAACTTTGGTTGCAGCTTGAAGAACCTTTTGACTAAAAATCTGGAAGGTGGATACAGGGTCCAAGAAGGCCCTGGAGTCTTTGCCTTTTTTTGGGAAGGTACTGTTTGGACCAGAGCTGAATGACCTAGTAGGCAAAAATTACTGGAGTGTCCTTGGCGCAACTAACACCAAACTAGCAGCAGACTGAAAAATCAAATAAGTAGTACCCTTCACTACAATCTTAGGCGAAATATAAAAATGGTGAAAATTCTGAGTGCGAACAATTGATCACCAAGATTGAACGGCAGAGTTTTTAACACAGTAATCCAAGTTCCTCCGAAGTCTAACTAATCCTGATGGATTGTGATTAACGCACAAGATTCAGTGTGTAGAAATGTAAGGAAAGTATATTCTTTAATTTGTATGACACCAGCGCACTCACAGTTTTCACCATCTTTGTATTCTGGATGACAATGTCTTCTCTGGCAACATCTAAGTCTGCGGGGTTGCCGTCTACGACTACCCCTAAGTATAGGCAGTCGTCGGCTTAGTCCTGTCGCCCACAGAGTAGGGCAAAGGGACAGTCTTCCCCTAGACGGGATAATTCCCACAGGAAACCACAGACGAGGGAATCCTGGTGAACCAGACGTCCTGCTTCCATCTGGATGATAAGCCCACTGCCTGATGGGGGCTGGCCTCCCCTCTGGGGTGTCTCAGGGTTGGAGGCCGACTTCTACAGTTTTCTCATGCCTGGCATCAAACGACTACGGATGCCTGCGTTCGAGAGGTGGTCACGTTCCTGAGGTATCCTCCTCTGACGTTTGTTGGTAGAACACTTCCTTTAGATCGGGTTAGGTCTTTGGTTATTATTCAAATTTGTTTTTGATTCAGAAACCAAATGGGTCACATCGCCCTATCTTGAATCTGAAATCTCTCAATAGATTCATCCATGTGCCCAAATTCCGTATGGAAACCCTACGGTCAATTATGCTGGCAATGGAGCCTGGAGATTTCATGGTCTCCCTGGACATACAGGATGCATATCTGCATGTTTCTATTGCACGATCTTGCCAAGGATTTCTGAGATTGGTGGTAGATCAGCAACATTACCAATTTCAGGCTCTACCCTTCGGGCTGGCCACAGCCCCTCGGGTATTTACCATGATAATGGCAGTCATGACAGCTCATCTCAGACAACAAGGAGTTGGGATACTGCCATATTTGGACGACCTACTGATAATAGCATTCAGGAGATATTACAATGTCATCTTCAGATGACCATTGTCTGCTTACAAGAGCATGGCTGGATAATCAGTTGGAAAAAGTCTTCTCTTTCTCCAACTTAGCAAATGGTGCACTTAGTGGCGCTGCTGGACTCTTGTACCAGAGGAAAAGATAGCGGCGCTATACTCCCGTGTGCACAGTCTACTTTGCAAGCAAAAAGTGTCAGTTCACTTGGCAATGCAGGTGCTGGGCTCCGTGGTATTCACATTCGACATGGTGGCTTATGCCCAGTTCCACTCCAGGTCCCTGCAACAATGGATTCTGTCTCATTGGGATGGTCCGTATCATCAGATAAAGTCTCAGATCTGCATTTCGCCAGAGGTTCAGCTCTCCCTGGCCTGGTGGCTGCAGACGACTCATCTAGACAGGGGTCGCCCACTATAGGCCCCAGATTGGGTACTCTTCACCATGGTTGCACGTCTGCGAGGATGGGGAGCGGTGACAGGTCATCACACCTTTCAGGGAAGGTGGACGGCTCAGGAAAGTAACCTACAAATAAATGTTTTGGAGCTTCGTGCAGTGCACAGAGTGCTCATTCTGGCACAGGACCTCCTTCATGGCAGGCCTGTCCAGATTCAGTTCGACAATGCGACGGTAGTGGCCTATATCAACCCATCAAGGAGGTACACGAAGTCCGGCAGCCATGAGGGAAGTGGTGAACATTCTGCTGTGGGCAGAATGACATCTTCCAGCAATCTCAGCAATATTCATCCCAAGAGTCCTCCAACTAGGTAGCAGACTTTCTAACTCGTCCTGGCATACACGCCGGAGAATGGGTTCTTCATCCGGACGTTTTTCAAATCCTGGTGGACAGGTGGGGAATACCTGGACGTGGACCTCATGGTGTCACGTCACAACCACAAGGTCCCCAGGTACAGGTCCAGAACAAGGGACCCCTCAGCTGCCTTCGTGGACGCTCTGGCGGTGAGGTGGGACTTCAGGTTGGCATACAGGTTTCCTCCAATCTCCCTCCTCCCAAGGGTGGTCAAGCAGGAAGGTGGCAGGATAATTCTAAAAGCTCCTGCCTGGCCCAGGAGACATTGGTTCGCAGATCTGACGTGTCTATCCATAAACAGTCCTCTTCCACTGCCTTTTACGACCGGATTTGTCAGTGCAGGGTCCCTGCCTGTGGGCCTGATTCAGACCCGCTCGCAAGCGGGTCGATGGTGGCCCAGTGCGCATGCGCACGACGGAGCCGGCTCCGTCGTGCGCATGCGCGAAACCCGGACAGCGACGGGCAATCCGTCGCTCCGGGTCTCGTACCAAAGGGGGTGTGCTGTCGATGTTGAGTGACAGCACGCCCCCTTTGGCGGGCGGGCCGGGGGCGTGGCTGTCCAGATGGAGGCGTTCCCATGGGAACGCCTACCGTCTGGGGCCGGCCCCACTGACATCACAAGTGATGTCAGTGGGAGTGCTTTCGGCTCTGTTAGAGCCGAAAGCACTCTTGGACTTGCGGCAACGAGACCCTACCACAAGGGTCTCGTCGCAAGCCCGATGGTCGCGATGGTCTTGACCATCGCGACCATCATCATGGCCGCTCGCTATAGCTGTGTGTGGTCACCCACAGCTATGCGAGCGGCCAGGAGGCCGCTCAAAAAAACCAGAGGGCCGGCCCTGATTCAGAGCGAGCGCTCTGTCAGAGCGTCCGGCTCTGAATCGGGTCCAGTGTCCGGATTTACCTCGGCTGGCTTTGACGGCATGGCTCTTGAGTCTTCCATCTTAAAGGCTAAGGGCAAGGAAGCCAGCTTCTGCTTGCATCTATCACAGGGTCATAATTTTTGTGGGAAAACCAATTAAATAATGATTACCAAATCCTAAGGTGTTCATGGTCTCGCGAGTGCTTGCTGTTCTTCAGGCTAGGTTAGACTTAGGTCTTCGCCTGGCTACCCTGAGAGTTCAGGTTTCTGAATTGTCAGTTTGGTTCCAGCCAGGGCCGGTTCTACGCATACACATGGTATGCAGCTGAGTAGGGCGCCACATAGTGGAGGACGCCTCAGCTGCGACCATGCGGGCTGCGTTCAGACTGTCTCTGTGACACAGCTGCACCGCACGTGTAGCGCTTACCGGATGGAGTTCGGTCAGCACTACACAGTGACAAACACACAGCAGCCAGCGCCAGCAGCTGTGTGTTTGATTTAATTAGCAGCCAATGAGAATCTGTCAGCTTCTCATTGGCTGCTGCGCCCATTGCTGGAGCTCAATCATGAGCTCCATATTCCGGCTCCCTCAGTGGGTAATGGGAGAGACGTCATGGCGTCTATCCCATAATGCAGATCGTCCCAGCCCGGGAGGACGGAAGGAGGAGCGGATGGCGGTGGCGGGAGCCGGAGCGGGGATTCAAGTAAGTGTTTTTATTTTTTTATTATTATTACGTGTGTGTGTCTACTGGGGGGAGGGACTACTACTAGGGTCACTACAAAGTGGGGGCATTACTACTGGGGGCACTGCATAGGGGGGGAACCTCCACTGGGGGCACTACAAGGGTTGGACTACTACTAGGGGCTCTACAAGGGGTGGGGGGACTACTACAAGGGGCACTACAAGGGGTGGGGGGACTACCACTGGGGGCACTGCCTCGAGGACCTCTACTGGAGGCACTATATAAAGGGCAATACTGGGGGTACTGCATGGGGGGGGGGGGGGAACTACAACTGGGGCCACTGTTTAAAGGGCACTGCATAAGGGGTACCACTTTTGGGGGCAATGCATGGGGGGACTGCTACTGGGGGCACTGCATAGGGGGTACCACTACTGGGGGCACTGCATAGGGGGGAGTACTACTGGGGCACTCTATAAGGGGCTTGCTACTGGGGGCACAAGGGGCACTGCATAGGGGGTACCACTACTGGGGGCACTGCATAGTGGGACTGCTACTGGGGTCACTATATAAGGGGCTTACTACTGAGGGCACAGGGGGGGACCACTCCTGGGACACAAGGGGTACTGCACAGGGGGGACCACTGCTGGGGGCACTGCATAGGGGGGGGACACCACTGCTGGGGGCACTGCATAGGGGGGGGGTCACTGCTGGGGGCACTGCATAGGGGGGATCACTACTGGTGGCAATGTATAAGGGGCACTACTTGGGGCCTGCATAAGAGGGACCACTACTGTGGGGTATTGCATACTGGGGTACTGCATAAGGGGCACTACTGGGGGAACTGCATTAAGGTGCATATGGAATGGAAAGGACTGTTCCCAGAGTGACGACAAAGGGGTGTGTGTCATGATTATGGCTTTTTCCATGAGACCACGGCCCCTTAATTTGTTTGGGCACGCGCAACAATATGCCTAGGGGCGCCAAAAAATATACTCGCTTACCAAAAAATTTGGGCTAGGGCCGGTCCTGTTTCCGGCGCAGAATTTCTCCCCTGCAAGATGTTAGAAAATTTTTGCAGGGGGGTTCTCCGTTTGTCCCTCTGGTGGCACCGTGGGATTTATCTTTTGGTTCTCAGGGCATTGCAAGTTGCTCCCTTTTGAACCCTTGGACCTTAGATGGTTGACAGCGAAGATGCTTTTTCTTCTCGCTATTTCCTCAGCTCGCAGAGTTTCTGATTTGGCAACACTGTCATGTCGCTCTCCATATTTGATTTGTCATCAAAATAGAGCTGTCCTCTGTACTGTGGGTTATCTTCCAAAGGTG
Organism: Taudactylus pleione; assembly: GCA_031769625.1. Lineage (NCBI taxonomy): Eukaryota > Metazoa > Chordata > Amphibia > Anura > Myobatrachidae > Taudactylus > Taudactylus pleione. The sequence continues at coordinate 31,121,714 of JAUIMM010000040.1, read as the reverse complement.
GTGTCCCGTTTTCATATGAGCGAGGAGATTGTAGTACCTGCCTTTCAGTCTTCAGACCTTTCTAGGGGTGAAGCTTCACTGGATGTGTTCCGAGCTTTGCGTATCTGCATAGATCCTACCAACTCCAACAGGAAATCAGATGTGCTCTTTTTTTGTATGGTGTTATATGGTTTTCACAAACAAGGCTAGCCAGCTAACAGACTTTGGCTCGCTGGCTGCGTTTGACTATTTCTCAGATCTATAAACAGGCTGGTCTCCCTGTCCCGAACAAGGTGACCGCACATTCTACTCGGTCTGTGGGACCATCGTGGGCGATTAGACATGGCACCTCGGCTGAACAGCTGTGCAAGGCAGCCACTTGGTCTTCCGTCCATACCTTTATCGACTTCTATGCATTTCATACTTTTGACTCCCAGGATGCTTCCTTTGGGTGGCGGATTCTCCTCTCTGCTCAGGTCCCCACCCTTACGGGAACTGCTTTAGGACATCCCCAAGGTATATCCTGTGGATCCTGAAGAAGAAAATAAGAGTTATGGTATAACATACAGTCAGGTGCATAAATATTGGGACATTGACAGAATTTTCATATTCTGGCCTCTATTCACTACCACAATGACTTTGAAATGAAACAAACAAGATGTGCTTTAACTGCAGACTTTCAGATTTAATTTGAGGGTAATTACATCCAAATCAGGTGAACGTGTAGGAATTACAACGGTTTCTATATGTGCCTCCCACTTTTTAAGGGGCCAAAAGTAATGGGACAAACTAAACAATCCTAAATCTAACTTTCACTTTTTAATACTTTGTTGCAAATCCTTTGCAGGCAATTACAGCCTGAAGTCTGGAACGCATAGACATCACCAGACGCTGGGTTTCATCCCTGGTGATGCTCTGCCAGGCCTCTACTGCAAATGTCTTCAGTTCCTGCTTGTTCTTGGGGCATTTTCCCTTCAATTTTGCCTTCATCAAGTGAAATGCATGCTCAAATGGATTCAGGTCAGGGAATTGACTTGGCCATTGCATAACATCCCACTTTTTAGCCTTAAAAATCTCTTTGCTTTTGCAGTATGCTTCGGGTCATTGTCCGTCTGCACTGTGAAGCGCCGTCCAATGAGTTCTGAAGCATTTGACTGAATATGAGCATATAATTTTGCCTGAAACACTTCAGAATGCATTCTGCTGCTTTTGTCAGCAGTCACATCATCAATAAGGGAACCAGTTCCATTGGCAGCCATACATGCCCACGCCATGACACTACCACCACCATGCTTCACTGATGAGGTGGTATGTTTTGGATCATGAGCAGTTCCTTTCCTTCTCCATTCTCTTCTCTTCCCATCACTCTGTTACAAGTTGATCTTTGTCTCATCTGTCCATAGGATGTTGTTCCAGAACTGTAATGGCTTTTTTAGATGTTGTTTGGCAAACTCTAATCTGGTCTTCCTGTTTTTGAGGCTCACCAATGGTTTACATCTTGTGGTGAACCCTCTATATTCACTCTTGTGAAGTCTTCTATTGATTGTTGACTTTGACACATATACACCTACCTCTTGGAGAGTGTTCTTGATTTGGCCAACTGTTGTGAAGGGATTTTTCTTCACCAGGGAAATAATTCTTCTGTCATCCACACAGTTTTCCGTGGTCTTCCGGGCCTTTTGGTGTTGCTGAGCTCTCCGGTGCGTTCTTTCTTTTTAAGAATGTTCCAAACAGTTGATTTGGCCACACCTAATGTTTTTGCTATCTCTCTGATGGGTTTGTTTTGATTTTTCAGCCTAATGATGGCTTGCTTCACTGATAGTGACAGCTCTTTGGATCTCATATTGAGAGTCGACAACAACTGATTCCAAATGCAATTGTCACACCTAGAATCAACTCCAGACCTTTTACCTGCTTAATTGATAATGAAATAACGAGGGAATAGCCCACACCTGTCCATGAAATAGCTTTTGAGTTGATAGTCCCATTACTTTTGGCCCCTTAAAAAGTGGGAGGCACATATAGAAACCGTTGTAATTCCTACACCGTTCACCTGATTTGGATGTAATTACCCTCAAATTAAATCTGAAAGTCTGCAGTTAAAGCACATCTTGTTTGTTTCATTTCAAAGCCATTGTGGTGGTTAATAGAGACCAAAATATGAAAATTCTGTCAATGTCCCAATATTTATGCACCTGGCTACCTTGAGAGTTCAGGTTTCTGCATTGTCAGTTTGGTTCCAGTGCAGAATTGCCACTCTGCCAGACGTTAGAACATTTTTGCAGGGTGTTTTCCATCTGCAACTTCATTTGTCCCTTCGGTGGCACCTTGGGATTTAATTTCAGTTCTCAGGGTGCTGCAGGCTCCCCCCTTTGAACCCTTAGACACAGTGGACCTGAAATAGCTGACATCAAAGACGCTTTATCTCCTCGCAGACAGCACATTCTACTCGACCTGTAGGGCCATCATGGGCGTTTAGTCGTAGTGCCTCTGTTGAGCAATTGTGCAAGGCAGCCACGTGGTCTTCGCTCCACACTTTCATCAAATTCTATGCATTTGATACTTTTGCCTCCCAGGATGCTTCCTTTGGGCGGCGGATTCTCCTTTCTGCTCAGGAGCGTCCCCACCCTTAAGGGAACTGCTTTAGGACATCCCCAAGGTAGTTCCTATGGACCCTGAAGAAGAAAATTAGTTATAGAGTAACATACCTTTTCTTTTTCTTCAAGGTCCACAGGGCACCCACCCTGATGCACCTGGCCTCATTTGGGATCTGTTCCTTTCTTTTTGTATCACTGATTCCCTCTTTGTGTTTTGAGAGTGTTTCTTGGGTACATTGTACTTCCTGCTCCACTTTCCGTCTCTTGCCATTAGGCTTGTTTACAAACTGCCTCTGGCTGTGGGCGGGGTATATAGGGAGGAGGACCTATGCATGCTGGGAGCTTCAAAGCTGTAAGCTGTTTGGTGCAATTGCTCACTCCAACTACATACCCCAAGGTAGATCCTGTGGACCCTATGGACCTTGAAAAAAAAAGAGTTAACTAAGGTATGTTATACCATAACTCTCTTATTTTTCCAACTGTATAGTAGCTTGTACAATGTAAACTTTGCTAGGATACTGGAAAGTGAAGAAGAGCAAGGGTTTTGTTTTCATCCTCTTCACAAGTCTGCCTACTTTTGTGGGAATGGTCTATTTTACTTACCTTAGCAATTGTGCTTCAAAGTGTAAATATTAAGAAGGTTTTTATTTAACTTTTTTATTACCAGCACTTTTATGGGTTTTTAATTTGTGCAAACCTAAAAATAACTCTTTATTTATTTATTTTTAAAAAAACATTTAGGTACGACAGAAGATGTTGTATGCTGCAACTAGAGCAACTGTAAAAAAGGAATTTGGGGGAGGGCACATAAAAGAGGAACTGTTTGGAACAGCCAAGGTAATCTTCTTTCATTGGTGTGACCAAAGCCTCATATTGCTGCTATGTGATGCTGGGGATGGTTTATCTCTGTCTATGGCATATTTATTTTCATTAACCTTTATCTAATGCCAACATATTTAATCCTACACATCAGTCTCTCCCAGTGGAACTTATTATTTAAATTCTCTACAACAAAAATGCTTCAACCTACCAGTATGTGTTTGTGCTGTTGGAGGAAGCTGCAGCAACCTGAGGAAACTAACGTAAATACTTATTGCTCGGGCCTTACACTTCCTCACATGGCACTACTTGCTGTGTCCTTGCTAAGATAAACAGACTATTACGCAGGTCACTGCATCCCACAAGATCAATATTAGTGTTCACGCCCGGTCCGAAGAGAGGCAGTGCGTCTGGCATGAAAACGGGCACTATTGCAAAAAAGGGGGCGTGGTCACACAAAGGGGCATGTCCTTAAGACGTGCCCCCTTTTCGTCACTGTAGCGGGTGTGCCCAGCACTCACGGAGATGCTGGGCAGCCCCAATGCGCTCCCTGAAGATTGAAAAGATGACATGCGCACAGCATCTATTCACCTGACGGTGACTGTTTCACTGTAACTTTTCCCACCCACGGGTCAGGGTGCATATTACAGTTTAAAAATCAGAATGGGCATGGCACCCTGCTAATATTCATTTTAATCCTCTTCTGTGATACTGCGCCTTAATCAGAGGTGGATGGAGTTGCAGCTGCTACTGCAACTTTTGCAAATTTATGCTAATGCTGTAGCCAATCGGCTTCCAGTTGATATGTCCCCCGACCGTTGCTCTAATCTGTCGCTGTGCGCAAATTGTCGCACAATTGATCAGACAACGGCCGCACTGTTGTTGCTCAGATCGTCCAATGGTACATTGCCGCCGGTGCCAGTAGGACTGTGTCCGTCTATGCAGTCCCTGACACCGCCAATGATAGCCACCCCTCCCCAGGAATGCCAATCAAAATTGCATGGATCTCTATGCAATTCCCGAACTGTGTCCCCCGATGCAGTGCATCATGGACGCATGCGCCCAATGTTTTAATTCCTTCTACCTCAAAATCACCTCTGAATCCGGCTCACTGTGAGTTGTTGTGATCATTCTGATGGGCTAATAAACTGGGTATGAGTAAGTAGGTGATGAATATTGCCTAAGGTTAGAGCATCCAATTGTTACAATCTTGTAGAGATTGGGGAAAGCTCCTGCCCACCAAAAGTACATATTCTGCCATACGTACTCTATTAAGATACTTGTATGATTTACGCACGTGTAAGGCCAAATTGTACAGTTCATATTGTGTGAGAATCTATCTGAGAAACTAGATTTCAAATGCTTCATACATATATATATTTTGTTCCTGTACACAACTTCACTGTGAGTTGACTTTATATAATTTGTCCACACTATCCAATACAGTTTCCAAATGTGCAGCCACCTGAGGACCGCAAGTAGATTTAGATGAAAAGAGCAGAGATCTTATTACATGAGCCATGTCTCTCTCTGGCTAGCTAATGCTAACACATTTTAGTGAATTAGGGACTTATTTATTAACAGTCCCATTTGAATGCGATCTAGGGATGGTGTTTCGGCCCATGATCGGAATTGCAAGATGTGATCACAATGCTGGAATGTATCATCCGGCACATGTAGGGCCAGGGGCTCTGAAAGGAGCTCATCCCTGCGATGTGCCCGGAGTGATGTTGGGGCTACTGTACATGCGCAGACCCGCTGACTGCACATGTGCGGCTGCCATTGCCGGGGGAGGGTTCCTATGAAACCCTTTCCCAGTAAGTTATGCGATATGTAGCACATTGGCTAAAGCCATCTTCAGATGGCGTTAACTGTGGGGGGCCAGTATCCAGAATGCATCGCATTCCGGATGTTGGTAAATCTGTCAGCATCGCATCCCCCATAGAAACCTATGAGGGATGCGGCTGCCTGCGGGAATGGAGGGATCGCAGTAGGTATCGGAGATATCTGGTGATACTAAATATGTAGTGATAAATGGGCCCCTATTGTTTTCCAGTTGATGCTGTGGCAGGGCAGGAGAGCAGTATATACAGCACCACCACCTTCTAGATAAATGTATTCTTGCAATAAAGCAGACAGGGCATGTCTACACAACCGTAACACCTGTGTGAGTCCTTTTATGGTCAGTTTAATACAACTTGCTTTGCCATTAATCTCTATGCTGTGCCATGAAGTCCACGCGAACAGCATTGAAACATGTGGGTAGAAATAAAAATATCAAATATGACAGGGTTGTACTATTAGGTAAGATATTAAGCAGCAACTCGCAATTGTGTTTGACTCTTATTATTAAGCATAATGTCACATTTTAAAATCTTGTTCTATGCGCAGGAAGATCTTTCACTCAGTGGATACAATAAGTACTTGGTTTGCAGATCAGCTCCTGCCCCTCTTACTGCATCCGAAGAAGAACTGCGGCAAATAAAGATGAACGAGGTAATCTTTATTCTGTAGAATTCTATCTTGTTACTATTGGTTCCTGGTTTTAAGACAAACCATGTAGTCGATTTAGTATTTTAAATGTATTATTTTGATTAAATTGTGCACATTCTTGTATAATGACTCCTTCAGTCTCCTCATTTCAGGGCAGTGCAGCAGGTTTACAAATTGTGATGTCTGACTAGTAGCCCTCTGTCAGTTAGAATAAGCAGCTCAGCTTATATTGGAAGCTTGTCCCTCATAACAGGATTTGTCTGGTTTCAGAAAGTATAATAGCTTTTAAAAGAGATGGGGCCGTATCCAATTAGCTGCGATAAGCCGCAAACGTGTGAAAAGTTTACACTTGTGCGAACGTTTTGCCAAAAATGCGTATCACGCTCTCCTATTAGCCACACCTTTTGGCATGTGCGAATTCTGCATAGTCAAAATCTGCAAAATGTTTTCACCATCTCAGAGCAGTTGAAGAGAAAATCCCCATTTTGGGCTAAAAATGTTGGGACTTTGTTCTGAACCCCTTGGACACCCCCCTTAATGACTAGTCATTTTTGGGTGAAAAAGCAAAAAGTGTTGGAAAATGGGTTTAAAGTATTGGGATAGGTATTTTGGGGGTTGTATTTTTAAACAATGCACTTTTATGACACAAAAGTATACTTTCATCCATTTTGATGTATTCCCAGTTTAGCTACAGCATTTACTGTATTTTTCCCAAAAAACATTGCTTTCTATCGTTTTCCCACTGCTAGAAAAAAATACATATAAGTCACAAATTAAGAAACCTAATACTTTTGCATATGTCCCCTAACAGACTTCTATACTGTTACCCAGTGTTAGTTTTTGGGGTACAGGCTGATATTCCTGTTTTTAGCTGTACTTTTTGTATATAACACCATGAAGAATTATCGGGCAAATCCCGCTTCGCATCTTTTGCAATAGGATAGCAGGGAAATGCATATGTGTGAAAGGTGACCCATTCGGGGGAAGGGGAAGAAAACTTTACACATACGAAAACCTTAATGTTTTCACTTCTAACTCGATAGGCCCTTAGTGTTTAAATTATTAATTAAACAAGATTAAAGAAAAAAAAAAACAATTTCTAGTTTCCTTTATGGGCAACACCACATGGGTAGTACTAGTTTCGAGTGGGTGTGTGGAATGCAATAAAATGGGTTGTCTGGAGGTGGGAAGTCTACTTCATAAGCTGCAGATTTAATGGTTTACATAAATGTATGTATTCATAAGCTCTGGTTTATTCATGTCATGGAATGTAGCTATACTCTTATCTTTAATATTGCAGACTCAAGCAGACATTGGGGTAGACTCTAAACACCAGACCCTTCAAGGCATCGCATTCCCGATAGTGAGTGAGGCATTCCAGGCATTGGAACAGTTGAAAAACAAGACACTAAATTATGTTCAGTTGGTAAGTTGATGAAAATTAATATTGATGAAGATATTGAATACATATCATACATTATGTACTCATTGTATTAAATATCTTTGTTAGTGACTAAGCTGCTTTTCGTGCGGTACAAAATCTGTCTATTGTTTACATCTTCACTATTTTCTAAGCATTTAATTGTTCTAAATGGTTAAACCCCTTTACTGTTGCCTTTCCAGCATTTACTGGTAATTTCAAGCTTTAACGTTTCCTCTTCAGTACTCCATGGCACTACTAGAGATGAGCTGTTTGGGTTTTACTCTGTTCTTTCACCAAATTAGCGCAAGTTTGGATTTATCGTATTGGCTGTCCAAAACATGCGATAGCCAATAAGATACTGTCTTTGAAATCCGAACATAACCGAGTAAAACTGAACCGTTCATCACTACTTACTGCTTGCTAACTCCTTCTAAGTTAAGTAGCTATAAACACTCCATGGGTGGTAAATAACAGGGCTCCTCCTCTTTCCTTGTTTTCAAGTATACAGTCAGGTGCATAAATATTGGGACATTGACAGAATTGTCATATTTTGGCCTCTATTCACCACCACAATGGCTTTGAAATGAAACAAACAAGATGTGATTTAACTGCAGACTTTCAGATTTAATTTGAGGGTAATTACATCCAAATCAGGTGAACGGTGTAGGAATTACAACGGTTTCTATATGTGCCTCCCGATAATTGGCGACTTTGACCTATTTTATTTTAAAATGGCAACCAGAATCTGTGCTAAATTAGGCTTGTTTAGCATTTAATGCCTGTTGCTGTTTGTAAGTGCTCCATTATATCATCATTGAGCAGCTGCTTTGACAAACTGCCCATTAGCAAATCTACCCTCCTTGTTGTGGAACTGTCAAAAACATCTTGCTTAAACCAATGACTGGTTCTTTGCGTGTGCACCACGGCAATAGGAGAAGCACTGGGCAGGCCAGAAACTGACCAGGAATAGTCTGAGTAATCACTATCTCACCTGTAATGATTTTCTTGCACATTACACATTGGGGAATCTGTGTCTGGAAGCAGGATGGACCCTGAGCCCCATTCCAAATTGCACTTGGTGCGCTAATATCCAATAAGTTAGTCTAGTGACATTTTGTTTTCTTAGCAGTCCTACAGATCCTGTGTGAAAGAAGGATAGTCAGAGCAAAGTAAAATCTGTACATTAAACATTTTCTGTTCTAAATAAAGGTTTTTAGAAGTAACTACAATTAGACTAAATACAGTATCATCATCCAGATCAATCTAGAGAAGTTATTGCAGTTATGCAGGATTGCTTTGTCACAAAGGATGATCATTGTTAAACATGGAGTTAAAGATCAAGGGGTAAATTTACTAAGGAGCAATTTTTCAATCCATTGGCTTTGACCAATAGTTGTAAAACGGCAAAAGGTATAAATGTAAAACAAGGCCTGGTTTAGCATTCATTCCAGTTGCCGTTATAATGATCAGCAGCTTTGACAAACTTTGCCTTCGTAAATGTACACCTAAGATTTCTTACAAGGATGGTAGAAGAAAATAGATATTCTCATTCTGAAAGGGGTAGTGAAAGATTCCTCTTTCTTCTTAAAAAAAAACTGTAGAAACACGTAGTGGCTAGAGCTGTAAGGTAATGGAGATAACATTCCACACTGATATCGCGAAAACGGCAATATCTGTTGGGAAGTATGTGGTTTATACAAAGAGTTTCTTTAGATGCCATTGCTGCTTCAATAAGATCTACTGCATCAAACAAAAACACATCCGGAAGATATTCTGTAAGCTAGGCATGCTTTCCAAGATTAGCAATGAAAGGCAAAATCTAAAGGCCCCAATATGAATAGTGTAACGTCTGCATCTGTCTCCTCTAGCACCAGTCAGGGGCAGAATTGCATAGAATGAAGAGACCGTCACATTCTGTTCAGACCTATAGAACATACAAGTAAAACCTCTTGATCTATCCTGCATTTGCATGCTGAGAAAACTCTTATTTGTTCTCCGTTTTAATTTTTTTTTTTTTACTTATCCCTTATAAATCATATTTATGTCAAATGTATCTAATTAATGAGAAACTGTAATGCTTTCGGTTTTATTATTGCAATAATTCCCTAAGTCTCCTTCCATCCATGAGTCGACCCCAATGCTTGACTATAATATATGCACAATTTTTTTTAGCTTTTCACGGCGACCCCAGTTTCTGTTGCTGCTCCTCTGAACTGCTGAAGTGTATAGATGCTAAGATCAATGCCTATATTTATGCAGATTGAGCTATTAGCCATTGCTGTGCACACAGTGATTGAATTGTGGCTACGCTCACACAAAGTATTCACTCGCAAAGTGACTGGCAGGTGGTCAGTTTTTGATGGAGGTAATGGGGGGCGGTTAGAAAATTGTAGGTGTCGAACCACTTAAACACTGTTTTTTGGGCGTCCGTAAACTAGCCACTGCATTTTTGCTCGTAGCAGCAGAGCCCTCTGTGTGTAAGAGACCCGCTGTGTCTGCGGCAACTTAGACTTACTCAGAAGGCTGATGGCTGCCTGATATGTGTTTTGATATTGGCAGTTTTGTGCGCGAGCGTCTTAAGTACTAGGCGGCAAGTGGGTCATTAGCATATTTTACGCTATTGCGAATCCATGAGAAATCACCGCTGTAATGGTATTTGTGTCCACATCTGAATTAAGCCCAATGTTCCCAGTGCTTGCATGATTTTCAGAGCAGCTTACTTGATGAATGTGACCTGAGCAGATTCTTGTATACACGCCTAATGAGACATAAAAGGTTCTGCCTTGAGAAATGTAGTGACAAAAGATGGGCAGAAGAAAGTTTGATGTAAGACCAGCATTTCATATAGAAGTGCCTTAGACGCTATAATCTTCCACTCTAGTTTGCTAGTCTCACACCACTACTGTAGGAAAGCCTGCTACTTCCACTTTGTAAAGCTGGCCACACATCTACAGAGTATCTGTCCAACCATCCAACTAGTTGATTAGTTGGAATGAAAATCTGGTAAGGTATGAAAGCAAATGACAATCAGCAATTTGCTCCCAAACACCGGAAAATGGACAAAAACTGTTGTTTGAACAAATTGTTTAGATCAAACATTTAACAAACATGTCTGACCGACTATTTTCATCTGTTTTCTGGCATTTAGGAGCAAATTGCTGATCATCATTTACTCCCATACGTTACCAAGTTGGCTGGTTGGGTGTAAGTTGGTCTAGTGTGTGGCCAGCTTAACTCTATGGTTTTCTGCTACCTCAGTTCCGTTCCCCTCATTTTGACAATGCCACTGTCTCAGTTACGGAGTCATGGAACTGCACAGGTCTGTCATTGTCTCCCACAAGATCAGCAAATTTATCTTCTGAGATATAATCTGTGTTGCTGTGGGAAATTTGATGCTGTAAACGCCAACAGACTATCCCAACCATCTTCAAGGCTGGGTACTTGCAAACCAGCAGGAGTTGAAGGATAAAATCAAACACGTTGTTAGGTTAACCCATGTACGCAACATAACATACCATGCGTGTTACAATATGCATGTATTTGAGGTCCAATGCTTGTGTGTGTATAAACGCTCTGGGCCTGATTCAGAGCCGGACGCTCTTTGAGAGCGCTCGCTCTGAATCAAGGCGTCCCTTTTTTTTTTTTTTAAAGACTGCCACCCACAGCTTATGCGAGCGGCTAGGTGATGGTCGCAATGGTCAAGACCATCGGGCTTGCGACGAGACCCTTGTCGTAAGGTCTCGTGGCCGCAAGCCCCAGTGGACTTCCTGCTCTAATAGAACAGGAAGTCCACCTACTGACATCACGAGTGATGTCAGTAGGGCCGCCCACAAACGTCAGGCGTTCCTGCAGGAACGCCTCCGTTTGCCCAGCCACCCCCCTGCCCGCCCCCAAAACGGGACAAGCTGTCAATCACCATCGACAGCTTCCCCACTTTGGTGCGAGACACATAGCGACGGAGCGCCCGTCGCTGGCCGGTTCTCATGCATTGCAGCACAGCGCTCGCAAGCGGGTCTGAATCAGGCCCTCTGTTCCTTATAAGTGGCAGAGATCTCTAGCCTTAGGTGTTTATATGCAGCATTCCCAATGCGGAGCACACCACAGCTCAGTAGGAAAGAAGTATATGAAAAGTATCCACGGGTATGCGCACTAACAGTAATGCAGCATTCTCCATGGTCACATTTGTAGAATGTATTACTTTGTTGTTGAGCCATTGTACAGTGAAATGTGAAGTCTAATTCTGCACTTTACCTTGTAGTCTACATAGCTAAATGTTTCATTGATGCAAATGTATAAGATGAGAATGCTGTCAGTAATGCTGGCAAATACTTTACACTACTTTGCATAGGTCTGTCAGCACTTAGTGTATTTTATCATTTCTCTTCAATAACCTTTTTTTTTTTCTGTCTACAGAAAATTGATATAAAAAATGAAACTATTGTGTTGGTCAGCACTGCATACACTGACGTGATGGATTTACCAGCAAGGGTTCCAAAGGATGCTGCACGTTATCACTTTTTCCTGTACAAACATTCCCATGAAGGGGATTATTTGGATTCTATAGGTAAAGTGTTATGCAGAACGGTATTGCAATGATATTGAAATATAATGGAGTAAAGAAAGCGGAAACATCAATTCACAGATTGAGCCTCTTTCTTACAGTTGTCTTTTTATTGAGTCCAACGCATTTAAATTGTGAAGCCCTTTTCTGTTAGACAAGCAGTGCACCCATGTGTTTTGCTCGCAGTTCATACTACTAGCTGTGCCACACAAGCCTACAAGAGTATGTGAATGGTTATGTCAGCGTGGCACAATCAGCAGTAGTTACCGAAGTTTACCCGCGTCAGTATGCAACACTTATGTAAAAGAAAAACGCTGTATCTGTGGATTTGATATGAATATTTTATATCTATATATACTTGTTTTCTTCTTCAGGGTCCACAGGAACTACCTTGGGTATGTAGTTGGAGTAATCCATTGCACCAAACATCTACAGCTTTGAAGCTCCCAGCATGCATAGGGCCTCCTCCCTATATACCCCGCCCCCAGCCACAGGCTTTCAGTTTTTTGGTTTGGAGCTCGGCAAGTGTCCAGACGCACTTCTTATAACAGCAGGACTGCCTAGGCAGTCCTAGGCTTTTTATTTATTGATTTACCTTAGTTTTTTATATACTGTGTTTAGTTAGTACTAAGCGTCCAAAGGGACGCATGTACAGTTCTATATCTCCTACTACCTCTGCTGATGGCGAAACGCCAGCTTCTGAACAGGCCTTGGGGATTTCGGCAGGTCTTAGCGAAGCTTAGCTAGCAGGCTTTGCTGAGGCCCAGACTGCAATCTGATCCAAGGAGATAGCAAGGTAAGGCGATTCCTCGCTTGCGGGGAATCGTGTGCTGCAGCCCTGGCTTCCAGTGTAGGAGACGCATCGGAGGCTGCTGCGGGTGAAGGGCTCGTCAGAGTGCCTCACTAAGGCCGCCGGGACCGTATCGTCTGATGGGTAGCGTCTGCTACTGTAAGGCCTGCGCACGCGGCCGTCAAAATCGCAGCGTAGGGGAGATAGGCGCTCCCCCTGCCGCTCCTCCCCCCAAGCCAGATGCAACTTCCTGTGTGGGCTCCCAGCTCTGGTTTGTTTGACCATCTCGTGTATTGAGACGCTCGCAGTGCGCTACTGAAAGCGTTGGTTCTCAGAAGTGTGGGTCAGTCTCCCTGTACGCCTATCCCTTGGGTCAGGTATACAGTGCTCTGAAACAACTGACCAAACCCATGGGGGCTTGGTAGGATATAGAGTCCATTTACATTTTGCATTGGCATATGAAATATATTTGCATTGTATGTGACTTTAATGCTAGCTGCTGTATTGACACTGTCTTTTATTTTCTAAACTGCCTCATCCCTCTGTACAGGTGTGTGGGTTTTTTTACATTGTCTTTCACATTTACTTGTGAAGACTGTCACGTTGCATTTATTCCTTATACTTGTGATACATTATGTCTAAAAGCACGGGGAAGGGGGAGGTTGAGACTCCTACGCTGGTATCATGTAGAAAAATGGTTTGTATAGGGCCTGTTGTAAACAGCCTCTTCTCCAATCCGGTACACCGGCACCTGCACAAGAACCACCTTGGGTGGCCTCTTGGTCTCTGGTTTTGTCAAATTCAGTGAACCATGCAGCACCTTCACAGGCTACTGCAACGGTGCTGCATCTCTCTATGGGGTACCCACAACATTTACATCCTTCTATGTCTATGTCTCCTATAAATACTTTTTGGTTTGATTTTTATGCTCACTTTAGTCAGAGTATGTTGCCGTCTATAGCCGCTCAACAGGTAATGCAAGCGAATAGTCCAGTGGTGGTAAAGCAAAAGCATAAGAGTCTCCCTTCAGGTACTCCCTCAGGATCCTCACACGGCATCATAATCAGACTCTGATACTCAGGGTTCCGGTTCTTACTCGGTTGAGGAAGACCACCAATTCTCGGTAGATGTTCCCTCTATGGTGAGAGCACTTAGGTCTTTCCTAAGTATAGAGGAAGAGGAGTTTCCAGCTAAATCTAAGACCGGTCTTTAGGCGTCAGAAGGTGGCAAAGGATTATTTCCCTCAGTCTGAACAATTGACGGATCTCATGTCTGAAGCATGGAATAATCCAGATAAGCGTTTCCATGCGCCAAAGAATGTAACTTCTCGGTACCCATTTTTACAGAGTGAGTGTGGCAAATGGGAAGTTCCTCCAATGGTAGATGTTCATGTGACAGGATTGATCTGGAGATCTACATTACCTATCCCTGCCGCATCCTCGCTTAAGGAGGCTACGGATAGAAAACCATTTGAAATCATTGTTTTCATTATCTGGAGCGATTACCAGGCCGGCTATGGCCGTAGCCTGGGTGGCCAAAGCTATGGAAGAATGGACGTAGTCTCTGGAAGATAGTATGCCAGATGCTGCCAGAGAACAGCTGTCTTATCTCTGCCAATAGCGAGAAGCAGCTGCATATGTTGGGAAAGCAGTTATTGATGCAGGTGTTCTGGCTTCTATGGTATCAGCGAACTCGGTGGCTGCTCGAAGGACCCAGTGGTTAAGAACCTGGAAGGCAGATCCCTTGAGTCTTTACTTTTTGTCGGGATGGTACTGTTTGGGCCGGAATTGGATAACATAGTGAATTCTCTGTCAGCATCTAAATCTGCTGGGTTGCTCTCTACGTCTATCCCTAAGTATAAGCAGACGTCCTTTCACCCACAGGGAAGGGCGAAGAGACAGTCTATCTCTAGATATTTCCCGCAGGAAAACGCAGACCATCAAACGTCCAGCTTCTAAGACGGACGATAAGCCCGCTGCCTAATGGAGCGGGCCTCTCCCTGGGGGATCTCAGGGCAGGAGGCCGACTTCTCCAGTTTTCTTACCCCTGGCATCAAACAACTATGGATGCTTGGGTTCGAGAAGTGGTCTCTCATGGGTGCATCCTAACATTCCTGAGGTATCCCCTCCAGAAGTTTTTTTTGTACTTCTCATCCTTCAGACCCAGTCAAGGCCTTGGCCCTCCAAGAGATTATTTGTGCCCTCCTGAGGTCAGGGATTATAATCTCCATTCCTGTGACGCAACAGGGAAGGGGTTTATATTCAATTATTTTTCTGATTCTGAAACCAAATGGGTTTCATTGCCCTATTCTGAATTTAAAGTCTCTCAACAAATTCATCCATGTATCCAAATTCCGTATGGAGTTCCCCCAGGGAGAGGCAATTATGCTAGCAATGGAGCCTGGAGATTTCATGGTTTCCCTAGACATTCAGGATCCGTATCTGCATGTACCTATTGCATGTTCTCACCAAAAGTTTCTGAGGTTTGCAGTGGGTCAGTAACATTATCAATTTCAGGCTCTGCCCTTCGGTCTGTCTACAGCACCTCGGGTATTCACCAAGATTATGGCAGTCATGGCGGCTCATCTCAGACGACAAGGAGTCAGGATATTACCATACTTGGACAACCTCCTGATATTGGCACAATCTCCGGAGGTTTTACAACACATCTCCAAATGACCATTGCCTGCATGCAAGAGCACAGCTGGATAATCAATTGGAAAAAGTCTCCTCTTTCTCCAACTCAGTAGATGGTACATTTGGGGGTGCTGCTGGATTCTCTGGGACAAAGGATTCTTTTACCAGTGGACAAGATTACTGCCCTACAGTACGGGTATGCAAACTGCTTCCTAATCAGAAAGTGTCAGTTCATTTAGCAATGCAGGTACTGGTGTCCATGGTATCCACCTTCGACATGGTGGCTTATGCCCAGTTCCATGCCAGGACCCTGCAACGATGGATTCTGTCTTTTTGGGATAAAGTCTCAGATGATCCGCATCTTGCCAGAACCTCTCCCCTGCGTGGTGGCTGCAGATGACTCATTTATACATAGGTCGCCCATTATGAATCCCAGATTGGGTGCTTCTCACCACAGATGCAAATCTGCGAGGATGGGGCGCGGTGACAGGTCATCACACGTTTCAGGGAAGATAGACCACTCAGGAAAGTCGCCTGCCCATAAATATTTTGGAGCTTCGGGCAGTACACAGGGCGCTCGTTCTGGCGCAGGACCTCCTTCACGGCAGGCCTGTCCAGATTCAGTCCGACCAACGCAACCACAGTGACCTACCTCAACCATCAAGGAGGCACATGAAGTCCGGCAGCTATGAGGGAAGTGGCGAACATTCTGGTGGGCAGAATGCCATCTTCCGGCAATATTCATCCCAGGAATCCTCAACTGGGAAGCTGACTTTCTAAGTCGTTAGGACATACACGCCAGAGAATGGGCTCTTCATTCGGACGTCTTTCAGTGCCTGGTGGACAAGTGGGGACTAACAGACATAGACCTCATGGCATCACGTCACAACCACAAGGTCCCCAGGTACGGGTCCAGAACAAGGGACCCCTCAGCCGCCTTCATGGACGCTCTGGCAGTGAGGTGGGACTTCAGGTTGGCATATCTGTTTCCTCCAATCTCCCTCCGCCCAAGGGTTGTCCAGAAATTCAAGCAAGAAGGTGGCAGGATAATACTAATAGCTTCTGCCTGGCCCAGGAGACATTAGTTTGCAGATCTGACGTGTCTATCCATAGACGGTCCTCTTCCACTGCCTTTACGACCGGATTTGTTAGTGCAGGGTCCCTGCTTATATGCGGATCTACCTTGGCTGGCTTTGACGGCATGGCTCTTGAGTTTTTTGTCTTAAAGGCGAAGGGTTTCTCTACTTCTGTGATCCAGACGATGCTAAGGGCAAGGAAGCTGGCTTCTGCCCACATCTATCACAGGATTTGGCATTCATTATTTCATTGGTGTTCCCATAGAAAATATGACCCTAAGGTTTTCAGGGTCTCTCGAGTTCTTGCTTTTCTTCAGGCTGGACTAGACTTAAGTCTTCGTCTGGCTACCTTGAGAGTTCAGGTTTCTGCATTGTCAGTTTGGTTCCAGTGCAGAATTGCCACTCTGCCAGATGTTAGAACATTTTTGCAGGGTGTTTTCCATCTGCAACCTCGTTTGTCCCTTCGGTGGCACCATGGGATTTAATTTTAGTTCTCAGGGTGCTGCAGGCTCCCCCCTTTGAACCCTTAGACACAGTGGACCTGAAATGGCTGACATCAAAGACGCTTTATCTCCTCGCAGACAGGGCATTCTACTCGGCCTGTAGGGCCATCATGGGCGTTTAGTCGTAGTGCCTCTGTTGAGCAATTGTGCAAGGCAGCCACATAGCTTCGCTCCACACTTTCATCAAATTCTATGCATTTGATACTTTTGCCTCCCAGGATGCTTCCTTTGGGCGGCGGATTCTCTTTTCTGCTCAGGAGCGTCCCCACCCTTAAGGGAACTGCTTTAGGACATCCCCAAGGTAGTTCCTATGGACCCTGAAGAAGAAAATTAGTTATAGAGTAACATACCTTTTCTTTTTCTTCAAGGTCCACAGGGCACCCACCCTGACACACCTGGCCTCAGTTGGGATCTGTTCTTTTCTTGTGTCACTGGTTCCCTCTTCGTTTTTTGAGTGCTTCTTGTGTACATTGTACTTCCTTCTCCACTTTCCGTCTCTTTGCCGTTAGGCTTGTTTACAAACTGAATGCCTGTGGCTGTGGGCAGGGTATATAGGGAGGAGGACCTATGCATGCTGAGAGCTTCAAAGCTGTAAGCTGTTTGGTGCAATGGATCATTCAAACTACATACTCAAGATAGTGCCTGTGGACCCTATAGACCTCGAAGAAAAAGAGTTAACTAAGGTATGTTATACCATAACTCATTTTTTTTTTTGTACAGAATGTTCAATTGTATCATGTGCCATTATATTTTACTTACTTTCAAGTGTTTATGAGAGTGTTTAACAGTTGTTTTTTTTTCAGTGTTTATTTATTCCATGCCTGGGTATACCTGCAGCATACGAGAGCGTATGCTGTATTCCAGCTGTAAGAACCCTTTATTAGATGTTATTGAAAAACAACTAGCAATGGAAATTGCCAAAAAGGTAAATTTGTTGTTTTTTCTTTTAATTTATTTCTTCTTTCCCTCCCCCCCCCCCCGTGTGCATACATATTAATGTTGCATGAAATGTAATTGCCTCCATAAGACTATAGCTATTAGGATTTCCCCAAATCCAGTGGAAAAGCTTGAAGCTTAATGTATCTTTGATTATACAGGCCAGGTTATATGTCATCCCCTTTAAAGCATTAAGGACTATTTAATTCTAGATAAGGTCGTACCTTGTACCGGCTATGTAGTGCAGTATGATGGGTTTATTTTGTTTTTAAACTTACAATCAAAATTGGTTACATTTCTAGTTTAATGCACTGAAACTACTCCCTATATTGAATGTTATGGTTAAAAATACTCATTATTCTAATTTGAATTTTCACAGATAGAGATAGACAATGGAGATGAGCTGACTTCGGATTTTCTCTATGAAGAAGTACACCCGAAGCAACATGCACACAAGCATGCTTTTCTAAGGCCCAAGGGCCCAGCTGGAAAAAGGGGCATCAGGAGGCTGATTAGAGGTCCTGCAGAAGCTGAAACGGCCAATGACTAGGACAGCAGGAGGTCCTCATGTGGGGAGGCAGAACTGTAATCATTCCATGGCTGTGTTCTTATATTCAGAATACAGTCATTTTGGTATGTCACTCTTCATGTTAACCTCCACTCCTAGTACCATCAACACCTGTCCTTTAGTTTATGAAGGATAGCCTGAATGAATGGATGTAGATAGAAAGCTTTAGGGGGGTATCCAATTAGCTCCGAACACTGTTCGGGTGCTAATGGATTCCCCAGGGCTATTCAATTAGCCCCGAAGTCAGCCCGACGCCGGCACTTATCAGGGCTTTTTTTTCGGGATGTCCCAAAAAATCCACGACAAGTGCCGTTTTTTCACCTTTGAAAAAAGGCGAAAACACATAGGTCTGCGAGCCTATTGAGGACCCTATGTGTTTTCGGGAGATTTATCCTAATTTGTTCAAAATTATAGGATAGGGTGATAAAAATTCTCTAGGAAAAACGGGGATAATATGCGAAAAATCACCATTTTCGCTGATCGCAGAGAATCTATTAGCGCCCAAACAATGTTCGGGGCTAATTGGATACCGCTCTTAGTGTGTTAAGCAGACATTCTGTGATCCTGCAGAAACAAATATAGCCACGTACTGAAAGAAGTAGTGCAGTATATTATGTTAGTTGCATCTACAATGTAATGTACTTGTAAAAGAAGAATCATTACTGCCTGTACACGGGGCAAACGTGCTTTGAATCATTTTACCACACATTATTTCTGATGTGAGTGTAGTTTTTTTTTATTATTATTTTATTATTTTAGCAAATCAACCCACTTAATAACTTTCTTTTTAATGTGTATCCTTTTGATTTTTGATCTTGGTGATTAGTGGGTTGGTAACATGTGATCTGAATCTTTGTAATATACATAAAAAAATAATCTGGATAGATATATATATATATATTTTTTTTTTTATTTGCTTGACTTTAAAACTTAACTATGACTACCTGATGCAACATTTCCAACAAGCAGCTCACTATCTCCTCCCCTCTGCAAGTCTACAGCATACCCTGTACCTATCTCTATTTCTTACATGTACTGAGCATGCGTGACTCCATATCCACTGTAAGGGTGGAACCATGCTGTATAGAATTATGCAAGTATCTTTAGACTCGACATCCTTTATTTTGATGACAAAGGCATACATGAGTGATAATTAGGATTCACACCCTAAGATAGTATAATGTGTGGTTATAGTTTGTATGTCCTATGCGTTTATAAAAACCTTTAGAATTCCCATTCAGGCCATATGCTGCTAACAGCACTACCAAGTAATGAGAATAAGATAAATGTCACTACACACCTCTGCTGCAAAACCTAATTGTAACTATTATAATTGTTCAAGTATGCAATATTTTCCTAATTTGCTAATGTTCTAGGAAATTTAATGGGAGACTACATATAATCTCCACAGGGAAGTACTAAAACACTAACTTATATCCATAAAACTTGAATCTGCGGTGTCTGTGGCATTATTGGTCATGTTCGTGACAGAAAATCGCACAGTTCAACTTTTTGCACTACAGACAGATCTTAGGGCATCTTGTGTTTTTATTTTTTTTTTTTTGCTGTAGACATGAACACTGTGCTTCATTATGTGCTTTCTATTCTAATAAGTATGGTGACACAGTGGTTAGTATTGCTGTCTCATAGCACTGGTGCTGTGGGTGTATTTTTTGGAAAATAATTGATGATAATAAAAAGTTAATAAAGGTTTGCCAGTTACTGCACTCACATTGTATTAACTTCCCAAACAGCGATGCTGCTTTCACAAGAGGTGTCCGTATGAAACTGCATAGGACCCCAACAATCATGACATGTATGATTTCAGCCCTGTGGCTTCAGTATATATTAGTGGCAGATGAATGCATCTTGCTTTTCGCATATAACGTCTAAAATGGGATAATTACAAAATTTAATGACATTTCAGCCACAGCTGTGCATATGTATTCTTCAGTCTTGGAACAATTATAATCATTGTTTAATTTGTGGTAACAGGTGTATCACTCTCTCTGATTCTTTATACAGTAAATACAAAAGTAATATGTTAGATTATTTTTAGGATTACTTGATTATAGAAATGTCAGTACGGCATGCTGGGTGTTTTTATTTTTTGGAACCAAAGATTATGCCATTGTAATTTTGAACAATATCTTCCAACTGACAAATCCGTATGTGAAAAGTGTGGATCACTTGAATTTGAGGCAGGTATTTGAATAAGTCTGACTATAGCAAATGCAACACTTTTTTTTTTTTTTTTTTTTGTATGCAGATTTCTCAACTCTCAATGCACCTTTCTAATTCTTTAAAAAGTATTTTATTAGAAGAGCATCTTTTACAATCAATGAGCTGATTATGCAACTTTATAAAACTAGAATAATGGCAATAATATTTTTAAATGTGGCAGTTGAATTTTGTTGATGAATTTCAAAATGATCCTAACCTGATTAAGAATATTTGTGAATAAACACTTATTGAAAGCATTAATGATTTTGTCGTGTCTTGCAATCCACTCTAACTATCGCAGAAGGTGAGGAGAATTCTTGTTGTTCCAGTCTTTCATGTGTATGTCTCCATAAAGATTACGGAAACTTTTTTCCAAACAGAGTATAATCAGCATTCAACAGGCTGCTAAACAGTCCAGTCTGGTCTTAGAATGGATGGTGAAGGAGCACTGTGCTCGCAAACTATTGTTTCATTAAAAAATAAACCAATAGCATGCAAGGTCAGAAACCTTCTTTTTCCCCTTCAAAGCACTGACTATAGACAGTGGGTGATTATTAGCGTAGGCTGTTCCTTTTGTGGTGAACAGTCATTAACTTACACTAATTAATAAACCAGGCTTTTTTGGTGGAAAAAAAATGTTTGCTCTAACTTCTAAGTGTGAAGCCTAATTAAAGTCCAACTAAAATGTATAGATTTTGGGGAAAAAAAACTTCAAAGATGTGTTTCTTCCTCATGCTTTCTGTTGCTTTGCCTTATGCTGGATCGGTCAGCAGAGCGATCCACTGTCAGAACGGCCGATTGGTAAGCCATACACACTTATGCTGGGTACACACGGGACGATCTGTTCAGCGGACAATATCTGAACGATCTCCCTTGAAATTCCTGGTGTGCTGGATGAACAATATCGCTCATCCACACACCAAAGATATCACAAACGACCACAAACCCTTATGGAAAATGCACAATATCGTCCAGATTGGCCTGCATGCTTTCCCGATGGACGATATCGTTGGTCGTTCATTGCATACATGCGGAACGATTTAAACGTTATCGTTCGTGTGTACGCACCTTTACTAATCGATCGATCAAAGTGTCTGGGCTGCCATCTTAAGAGGGTGGGCAATTAAATTTGCCCACCCAGTGGAGATGTCCGTGTTGCCCGCCAATGCACTCGCGATGTATCACTTGTCGATAGAACGAGCGATAAATCTCCAAGTGTATACCCAGCCTTAGGCAAGATGCAAAGTAGTTGATTGTGCTTTCATTCTGTGGACTTTGTAATAATTTTTTAACATAAAGGTACTTCAGTGCAAAACCAAAGGGTTTATGGTGTGTGTCGTAAATGAGGGCCAGTGAATACCTGCTTCTGTTGCTTCTGTGCACAGAAACAGATGGTAGAGGTAAGCTGGGGTACACACTTACCAGACGAAACAGGCGGCCAAATTGGAAAGCTATATACACTTAACCAGTATTTAGGAGGATATTATTTGGTGTTATGTACTTTTACTATAAAATGTCTCTCCTGTGCGAAGACCACTCTTTCTCTACTCTTTGTAGAGATAGCTGTATTAGCAGCTATACCACTGCCAGATCCCCATCTTTTCTTTGCAAGTTATTTTGCTGCATTTTTGATGACTTCAGAACAACAGTAGATGGCTATTACAACTAAAATTGAAAAAGAGAGAAAATTCAGAAGCACTACCCGTTAAGATATAAAGTACAGTCTAATACTTATGAGTCCCTAATTGAATCCTTGTAATACTTCTGTACTTCTTCCTTTTAAATTATTTTCCTCAATGAATTGTGACATAAAAAGGAAAAAAAAAACAATGTGTAGACTCCTTCATATAAAAAAATTGGAACACTGATATAACTAAATATCTAGATCAGGTGCAAAAATGTATATATATTAATAATTAACTGTTACCCATATTTGATCTCCCAAAAAGGTTCTGGAAACCCTAAATACACAGCAGAAAAAATACACACACAAGGGAGCGCTATAGTAAAAAGTTACAAATTAATTTAATATAACAATTGTTAGAATATATTTTACACCTTACATGTAATATAACCACTTAATATGGCCAAAAATAATTTAAATATATAAAAAGCCCCTCCCAGTAGCCCCTCTCCAGTGAGAAGACAGAGGTGAGGCCACCAGAGATCCCCGGGCAGGTAAGTGCCGAATTCTTCTTTTTTTTTTTTTTCTAAGCAGCGCAAGGATTTCAGAGCTGAAAACCCTGCGACCACTTTTTTTTAAAATTGGATATAGTGGGTATCGGGAGGGCGCATACCCACGTTATTCCAAAATTGGGCGCAAGGTTTTTTACCTCGCTAAACCTTGCACCCAATTCAATATGCCCCACAGACTCCAAATGGGAACTTTTGCAAAGTACTGTGTGTTTTTTTTTCTTCTAAGTTTTAGGCAGGTGTGAAAAAAATGTTGCAAAAGTAAGAATGCTTTAAAAAATAGAAGTGTTAATAGTTTATTTTTATCAATTAACAAGATGCAAAGTGAATGAACAGAAGAGAAATATAATTAAAATTAATATTTGGTGTGACCACCCTTTGCCTACAAAACCGCATCGCTTCTTCTAGGTACACTTGCACACAGTTTTTGGTGGAATTTAGCAGGAAGGTTGTTCCAAACATCTTGGAAAACTAACCACAGATATTATGTGGATGTAGGCTTGCTCATATCCTTCTGTCTTTTCATGTAATCCCAGACAGACTTGATGATGATGTTGAGATCAGGGCTCTGTGGGGGCCATACTGTATCATCACTTCCAGGATGTTATTATTATTGTTTATATAGCGCTACAAGTGTTCCGCAGCACCTTACAAAGTACACAAAAAAGTGACACAGTACAATACAATGCAGGACAAGGACATGGATAATATACATTGGTGGCCATAACACCCAAATAAGCAACAGAGCATTAGCAACCAAGTGTTAGGTGTCCTAGTGGTAAGTAAGAAGTAGATGAAAATAAAGTAAGGAGAAGCACAAGAGGGTAGAGGGCCCTGCTCGCAAGAGCTTACATTCTCAAGGGGTGGAGCAGACAGGTATGATACAGATGGGGAAGGCAGGGAGGAGGGAGCATGTAGCAGCAAGTTGGGATGAGAGATGGAAAGCATTGATGAAGTAGTGGGGCTTGAGAGCCCATTTGAAGGATTGTGGAGAGTCTGATGGGGAGAGGGAGTTCCAAAGTTCGGGAGCAGCACAGGCAAAATCTTGGAGGCAGGAGTGGGAGGAAGTAATCAGTTGGCATGAGAGGCGGTGTGCATTTGTTGAATGAAGAGGGCGGACAGGAGAGTGAAGGGAGATAAGGTCAGAGATGTAAATTGGAGAGGAGTGTGTGAGGGCTTTGTAAGCGAGTGTGAGAACCTTGAATTGGGTTCTGAAGGGGAAGGGGAGCCAGTGGAGGGCTTGTAAGAGAGGGGAGAAAGATGTAGAGCGTTTGGGGAGGCCAGATAGAAGGAGGTTATAGTAATCCAATATGGAGATGACCAGTGAGTGTATTAGGGTCTTAGTAGCATCCTGGGTGAGAAAGGGTTTGATCCTGGAAATATTTTTGAGATGGAAAAGACAGGACTGCGAGAGGTTCTGGATATGTGGTTTGAAGGAGAGAGGAGTCCAGGATAACTCCAAGACAGCGCATTGTGGGGCTAGAGGAGATAGTTGTGCTATCAATTGATGAAGAAATAGTGGGAAGTGAGGTTATGTGGGAGGGTGGGAAGATGATCATCTCAGTCTTAGACATATGAGGTAAGAAATCGCTGGAACATTCCGGAAGATATAGCAGAGATACAAGTGAGGAGAGCGGTCAGGGGAGGAAAGGTAGATCTGAGTGTCATCAGCATAGAGTTGATAATGGAGGTCAAAAGAGCTGATGAGTTCACCTAGAGAGGACGTATAGAGGGAGAAAAGGAGTGGTCCAAGAACAGAACCTTGGGGAACACCTACTGTGAGAGGATGTGGGTGGGGGGGTTGTGGAGATAAGCCATGAGAGGAGACAGAGAAGGATCGGTCAGAGAGGTAGGAAGAGGCCAGGAGAGGGCAGTGTCACATAGACCAAGGGAGTGAAGGATTTGCAGCAGGAGAGGGTGGTCCACAGTGTCAAAAGCAGCAGAAAGGTCAAGGAGAATGAGCAGAGAGTAGTGGCCTTTGGATTTGGCAGCAAGGAGGTTGTTGCTGACTTTAATGAGGACAGTTTCAGTGGAGTGGAGAGAATGGAAGCCAGACTGAAAAGGGTCAAGGAGGGAGTGGGAGGAAAGAAATGTGGTGAGGCGGTTGTAAACAATACGCTTAAGGAGTTTGGATGCAAAAGGGAGGAGATGGGTTGGTAGTTGGCGAGAGTGTTAGGATCAAGGGAAGGTTTTTTAAGAATGGGGGAGACAATGGCATGTTTGAATGCAGAAGGGACAGTGCCAGATGAGGGAAAAATTGAGGCGGTGGGCAAGATTGGAACAGGCACAAGGGGAGAAGTTGGGGGGGGGGGGGTGACTGGAATAGGGCCATGACTTCCTCTCCAGCTACAGGGGAGAAGGATGTCAGTGTAGGTAAAAAGGAAGGGGAGGGATGATCCGGTAAATGGAGGTGTAGTGCTGGAGGACTGGTGGGATGTAATATCCTGACGTATGGAGTCAATTTTAGTTGTAAAGTAGGTAGCAAAGTCAAGGGCAGAGAGCAAGGAGGGGGTGGGCAGAGGAGGGGTGGTGAAGAGATGCTGGGAATTTGAGGACTGGGAGGAGATGAGGTGCTTGAAATATTACTGTTTAGAGAGGGAAAGGGCAGCACTGTAGATGAAAACATAAATTTTGAAATTGAGAAAATCTGCCTTGGAGCGTGACCTTCTCCACTTTTGCTCGGCGGTTCGTGAACACTTTTACAGATATTTGGTGCATTTAGAATGCCAGGGTTGAAGTGTGGATCTGCGAGGGTGAGTAGTGATTGCCAGAGCAGCAGAGTCAAGAGCAGAAGTAAGGGAGGCATTTTATAGGGAAGCAGCTTGTTCATGGCAGGAGAGAGAGAGCAAAGGGGAGAGAAGCGAGTCAAGTAGGGAAGAAAACTAAACTGTTGATAGCCTCAATGTTACGCTGAAAATAGTTCTTCATGACATTGACTGTAAGTTTGGGGTCGTTGTCCTGCTGCAGAAAAAATTTGGAGCCAATCAGGCGACCTCCCTGATGGTATTGCATGATGGATATGTACCTGCCTGTATTTCTCAGCATTGAGGACACCATTAATCCTGACCAAATCCACAACTCCATTTGCTGAAATGCAGCCCCAAACTTGCAAGGAACCTTCACCGTGCTTCACTGTTGCCTGCAGACACTCATTATTGTACCGCTCTCCAGCCCTTCGGTGAACAAACTACCTTTTGTTACAGCCAAATATTTCAAATTTTGACTCCTCAGTCCACAGCACCTGCTGTCATTTTTCTGCACCCCAGTTCATATATTTTCGTGCATAGTTGAGTCGCTTGTTCCTCATCCAGTTTTAAGCCTCTTACACAACTGTTTCAGTTAATGACTGTGTTTCAACCTACATATGAAAATGATGATCATTATCACCTGTTTGGTATGAAGTTTAACGGAAGTGCCTCTGTTTAATTTATAAGACGACACTCTGGAATATTGTTCCAATATCATATGCAGTGGCGACAATGAGGATTCAGGCCTAGTAAAACGCATTACATTGTCAGCAAATAAGCAGATTTTATGAGATAAGTCCCAAACTGAGGACCCTGTATAGCATGGTTTCCGAAAAAATTTCTATAGCAAGCAAGAAATCAAAGGAGAAAGCGGGCAACACTGCAGAGTACCATTCGATATAGGAAAGGCCGAGGAGAGAAGAGCATTCACAAAAACTTTAGCTGCGGGGTTAGAATGAAGGGCCAATGTAGACAACATAGCTCTATCCCGCAACCCAAACCGATTCAGAACCACATATAGGCAACCCAATGCAATCTGTTGAATACTTTTTCAGCATCAGAGAGCAATAATAATGGGTTTACTGCTACAGCAAATAAACCAACCAAGTTGAAAACCCGCCTAGTGTTATCTAAAGGTTGTCTACTCAAGATAAACCCAGCCTGATCTTAGTTAATTAATGAGGGTACTAACGGACCTAACCTATTAATTTGGCATATACCTTAACATCAGTATTCAAAAGTGCTATTGATCTGTAGTTGGTGACTAATGAGGAGTTCTTCCCAGGTTTGGGAAGTGCCACAATTTGCACCTCCAACATCTCTCTTTCAATTCTTCCTTTGAAAGTTTCATAAAGAGCATTGGTATAGTTACCGGACCAGGAGCTTTATCTAAAGGTAAGGACTCTATGGCAACAGTTATTTCTTCTGCTGACAAAGGATCACTAAGGGACTGAATTGAATCCTCCTGTAGGGACAGGAGATTAATAGCATCCAAACATTTTGGCAATCTCTTCCGGCTTGGGCTGAAAAACCTGCAGATCACTAGATAAGTTGTAGAGTTTCAAATAGTACTCAGCAAAAGCATTAGCTATGTCTAGAGGATCTGACACTTTTGCACCCACTTTATGGAAAATCTCACAAATTCTCTCCATAACCAATTTCCCCCTTAGTTTTTGTGCCAGCATTCTGTCTGCTCTATCACCCTGTACATAAAACCTTGTCTTAACTGAAATAGGTTCCTATGCACCTCTTGTAAAGTGAAACTGTTCCATTCATCCCTGGCCTTAAGCAGGTCTTCAAAAATATCAGCATCAGAAGGTGAACATTTATGTCGCTCCTCCACGTCTCTTAATTGAGCTTCTAGTGCGGCATGCCTTTGTATATTGGCGTTCTTAATACGTGCCACTGATTGAATAGCTTTCCCTCTAACCACTGCTTTTAGTGTACACCAATAATTAAAAACAGAAGTGTCTGTTGGTTTATTTGTTCCCATATACATAGTACAGGAGAGGACATGTTTAGACACCAGATCAGACAAAATATAAGTTCCTAGGCGTCATGCAAGGTGACCCCAAAACCCCCTCCAAACAAAGAGGTGCATGATCAGACCATGTTATAGGAAGTATTACAGCCTTGTTGTAGAGGTTATTTATCTGCCAAAGCTAAATCAATTCTGGAATATGACCAGTGGACATCTGAGTAAAATGTATAGTCCTGTACTGTCAGGTGTTTTGCCCTCCAAATATCAAACAAATCATATTCCATTAAAAGTTTTTGAAAGGCCCGAGAATGGTCATGCTGAGATGTAGCCTTCATCCTAACCGTGGGAGAGGATGTTAACTTTCTGATCAATGACCTTATTAAAATCGCCTAACCGCTCCCTTACATTTTTGCAAAGCAGTACAGAAATGTCTATAAAATGCCACCTGTTTGGTATTAGGGACATAAACAGATACCAAAGTGATCAACTGGTCTTCTAACTTGCCAATTAAAATCAAATAACGCTCATGCACATCTGCATATTGGGATTGTAGTGTAAAATTACAGGAGCGAGAAATTAAAATAGCTACTCCAGCCTTTTTCTGTGGCCCATTTCCAGTGTAACAGGGAGGATAAATGTTGTCAGAGAACTAATGGGGGGCATCCACTAGACGATTTTATCCCTGTCCAACCTCTTAACGATTTTCCCTTGAAGTTTCCCTTGAAATATGATCTTCCACTCTGAACAATTTGCAAAGGATTTGCAAAAGATTTGCAAAGGATTTGCAAAAGATCTGCAAACGATTTGCAAAAGATCTAACAATAAACTATGTTGTTTTAATCTGTAATTGAGAGCTTTCAGCTATAGTGGGCAGACAGTGGTTCATCGTTTGATCGTTCAGCATGAACGATGTGTAAACGATGTGTAAACGATGTGTAAACGATTTGTAAGCAATCAAGTGAAATTGACCTGCATGTTCAGTCGATGGAGGAGACGATCAAACGACCAGCGGGAGCGCGCATCGTACATCGTTAGAAACAATTACTGCACGATTTGCAAACGATGTTCAAACGATGTTTGAACGATTATCGAACGATTTTGTCATTATCGTTCAATCGTTCAACTTTATCGTCTAGTGGATACCCCCCTTTAGGTGGAGAAGAGGCAGCAAAATGTGTTTCCTGTATAGTTACCACGTGAGCTTTAGCCTTAGCAAAGTATCGAAAGGTAAGGCATCTTTTATTTGGGTAGTTTAAACCCTTAACATTCAGAGATATAACCTTATCCATAGATAATAGCAATGGAGGTATAACACATCAGTATGCAAAACAGTACATACAGAATAAGTACCCAAGGGAAAAAATAAACAGGAAAACAATAAAACAAAAAATACACAATAAACAAACTGAAATAGCTTCCATGTGGAGCTAGAGGAGGTCACCAACTAAGATGACACTAAATGGAAAGGGTGGTACAGCCCCTCTTCCACCACTCGTAATATAAATACACAATTTTATTTAAATGTGTCGTTTTAATGACACTATAAATCCAAAGAGGACAAAGATAAGTGAGAATTAACAGTAATCAAACACGTAATAGTTACTGAGTCCTAGAAACCAGATTGAAATTACCTGTTTAAAGGGCTAAACCTCTATAAATCTGTCTTACCAGGAACAGTCCAGGGTCCCAAGGTCACTGATACACCTAAAGAGTTAAGCTGGGTACACACGTAAAGATTTTCTGTCCAATCATCCAACTAGTTGATTGGTTGGAATGAAAATCTGGTGAGGTATGAAATCAAAATGACAATCAGCAATTTGCTCCCAAACGCTGGAAAATGGACAAAAACAGTTTTTTGAACAAATTGTTTAGATCAAACATTTAAACTTGTCTGACGACCATTTTCATCTTGTTTATGGCATTTAGGAGCAAATTGCTGATCATAGTGTTCCAGATTTTCATTCCAACCAATCAACTAGTTGGATGGTTGGACAGAAAATCTTTACGTGTGTATGCAGCATTAGTCCAGCGAACAAAAAAAATTAAACAGCAAGACGCGCAAAAAAGGAAAATGGCTGGCCCTCAGACTGTAGACCCCACAGAAGACCATTCCTTTGGGATACAAGGAATTGAGGAAATCTGTACTGGATCGTCAGGCCCAATATTCCAAGAGTGAAGTAATTGAAGAATCGGTGTAGAAACCATAACTGTGGGTCCATTACGAGATATGATCAGCTTTGTTGGGAAGCCCCACCGGTACAAGACCTCTGCCTTCCGAAGTGCATTTGTAACTTGATGAAGCGATTGGCGCTGAGCTAAAGTAGTTGCACAGATATCACCAAATAGTTGTAGCTCTTCCAGCACTGCAGCAGAAGAATCAGTCGGACGTGCAGTTAGGAGTATGGCATCCTTTATGTGGAAAAAATGTAGTCGCATTAGTGTGTCCCGAGGTACCCCAGCCAAGGCATTTTTCGTACGAGGCAAATGATGGATACAATCAATTAAGAAATCTTTAATAGGGGTAGTAGGTAGGAGCTTCATAAAGATATACATAACAAATTCTTGAAGGGCCCTAAAACTTATGGATTCTGAAATACCACAAATCTTTATATTGTTGCATCGTGACCGATCTTCAAGGTCACCAACCTTATTTTGCAAGGCCATAACCTCAGGCTGAAACTGCTTGTGCAAGTGAATCAGGTCGTTATGGGATACAACCACTTCCTCCATCTTAGTTTCCAAGTGATAGGTGCGAGATCCCAAATCATCGATTGACTGCTGACAGGACTGTAGCGCGATCCAAAACTCCAAGGAAATATCCTCTTTGAAAGACAAAAGTTGTTTCATGGACCCCACTGTTAAAGGTTCCCCATCTCCAAGGGTAGCGGCAGGAGGTAGAGCAGTAGCAGCAATAGGAAATGTCTGTGTTGTAGAAACTGGTCTTTAAGCCTTTACATCATGGGAGACAGCTTCCATTGCACCCTGAGCAGGCAAACGTTCTTTAAAGAAGCTCACAGGAGGCACCACCTTGGGAGCGCATTGACGTTTAGGCATCATTTATGAAAAGGAAATAAAGAACAGTAGATTACAGAACACTGGCAATCTAATGAGACAGCTTGATAATACCACGGATCTACAGATCTTGAATAGCGTCAAAACATACAGGAGCAGTGAAAGAAAGTCACATTGTTAATCACTGGCCATAAGGGAAGCTGGTGTGGGCATATAATCCAGCAGCACTGTGGAGAATATTCTTCAAATGAGAAGATTAATACCAAACCTAGGCAGGCAGGCAGGCAGGACCACAGAGCTAGATGCAGAGCATTTATGTAGGGAATATCACACAGGCAGGTAGCTAGACACCTTTAGAACCAGTGCTGCAGAGTAAAAGGACCAGTTTTGCCTGCTTCCAAGATGGTGGACGCTTAGTCTCCCAGGGCTCCACACTAATTACAAGGGCCCACAGGGCAGTACTGGGCCCAGCAACCAGGTGCAGGGGGAGGACAAACAGCTTACCTGCAGCTCAATACAGCAAGGGGGAGATCAGCCACGATCGCGCCGGCATGGACCGCGACTTACACCCGGCCTCCAACTTTAGTCCCAGGCTTCAGTGCAGGAGTAGGCCCCGGCACTGGATCACCATGCCCCGCAGCACCAGCCTCCGGACGTTCACCAGGTGTAGATGGTGAGAGGAGAAGCCCTGGATCATGGTGGAGGGCTGGGATTTGTCACCTGGGACCCCAAAATGCTCCAGTATAGCAGGAGCAATCAGTGCCCACGTCCTCCTTAGTTGCTCGTTAGGTCACACCCCCCTAAATAAGCACTGCCAGATGGCGCCCCTGGCGAGTTCCATCCTGGAAAATGGGTAGATATGCCCCTAAGGGTTTTGACCTATTTTACGGATTTTATTGAGCCTAATGCTCCTTTTATGCTGTATTTGATATTTGTATATGTGATTTTTTTTTTGTTGCAAGTCTTTATTAATAAATCATATAAACAACCCATGTATTGAAATCAAGAATATAGTTGGTCAAGTTAAGCAGCACTAATTCAAGAATGTGATTTGGTATGCAACACTTGCGGACAAGGAAGATGTGCCCACTATGGTATAGTTTTTTTTAAATAAAGTTTTTTTCTATACAGTGGTGTGTGTGTGCCCATCATTCATTTAATATTTTCTTTATAGGTACCAGTGGACCCTGTCTACCTTAAAAATAGGCATGACAGGGCTAGCTGGGACCTGTAATGGGTCAGGAAAGAATATTTATTCTTTTTGCTCTTCAACAAATGATTAAGACAGAACCCCACGGCCCAGGGACTATCCCTAGTGCCATCAGCACAGGGCTAGTTGTCCCTGGGATGGTTGGCATCCCTGCTTATAGTGCCACCAGCCCCTGGTAATGTATATTCAACCCAACACACTTTGTACCCTGATTTTTCCAATACCAGCCTAGGCAGAAACTTTAGTGCTGGTTGTGTTGTGCTTATGGAGAGGAATGGTGGAAACACACCAGAATGCCCGCGATGTGTAGCTTCATAACACCCCGCACATCTCCAGTAGGTTGGCGACGCAGCCTCCAAATACCCTGCTATTAAATCCCGTTACTTGGAGGCCAAAGTCACCACAATCACACAGCGAGTTTCAGCAACATGAAAATTGCCAAAAAATTGTCAGTCTATTATAATCCCCCTGAGTTTTCTACCTCTGATATGGTGTCTCTGAATATATTTTACTACAGGGAAATATTTCCTATATTCATGTAAGGTTTATTTTCATTTCTAGTTCTATAACTATATAGTGAAACTTTTTGCATTAACTACAATTTTGATGCAAATAGATAAGGTTTATCGAAATATTTTACAGCTATATTGAAGTCTCACTGCAACTTGTAGCTCTGGTTGTCTCATTAAATTTAACTGCAATCCAAACCATCCTCTTGAAACTATTAACTTTTCTTGTCCATTGATCCTATATATGCCATTTCACATAGGAAAGTGCCAGTTTACTGTTCATTGCAGAACGGGGAACTTTCAATATACGATAGCTATTTAGGTTCTTGTCTGCGCACTGGGCTTGGTACAAGAGGCGGCTTCCTCCAGAGCCTGCCCTGCTAGATGTTTATTAAACCTGGTAGCTACTGCGAATGCATAGGCACTTAGCTCCAGCTCAGCGAACATATAGCACAGCAAACTAATCTAACTCCCTGTATCCAATCTGTATTAACTCCTGTAATTACAGAGGAACATTTAAATATCAAAAGAATAAAAATTGTCAATTATATGCTTCACAGCATGACCTACATCATGGCTTTTATAGCCTTTAGCATATTGAACAATGAAAAAGTTATAATAACAAAGCCTAAAATTATGTTAAAACAGGATCTTTTAACACAATTTACCAACTGACAGAACATTAAAGGTATCTGGAAAAAGATTCTGCACAGGAGAAATATATATTCTTTAACCAACCGTAAACTTAAATTTTGGGGGAGCAGCCTCTCCCTACATATTAAAGATGTTGGTGGTGCTCCCTGGAGTTAGAAACTAGTCCAATATATATAGAATTTCTTGCATAGGCAAGACAAGAAGACTCCTTTCTGGGGCACTCTTAGGGGTAAATTTACTAAAATAGGAGTTCTATTTAAGAAGTGATGTTGCCCATAGTAACCAAACAGATTCTACTTCTTATTTATCTAACACCTTCTAGAAGATAACACCTGGAATCTGATTGGTTGCTATGGGCAACATGACTTCTTAATAGAACTCCCATCTTAGTAAATATACCCCTTAATGTCACTATAATGTGTGTGTTTATGTAAAGTGAAGTGAAAAATAAAAACTATTTTATTTATGTACTCGTTAAAATAGAATGCAATGTAAAAAATTATAACATTAAAATCATATACAGTATATCGATTTTTGCTATTGAAGAGTTCAAAATTGACACTAACTGGTAAGATTAGTATTGGCAAATATATTGGATGGTATCCCCTTGATACACAATCTTGTAATAGAGTAAATATAAGATATATGAGGTATGTCTATTAAATAACGAGACTGTGATTCCACCTAGTAAACAAAGCAGTCCGAACCGGTTCTAACTGCATACGTAGTAACCTTGAACTTGTCTGAACTTGCATGACAAGCAGCAACACTCTGACGTTCAGTTGATTGTGAGTCGCCGTTTAATTTGGTTGTGTTTTCTATAGTGCCGAGAAAATGCTAAGTTTAAAACGTGTCGATTTGAAATTTTTAGTAAAATTGCACAAAACACCAACAGAAGGTTTTCAAATGCTTACTACGGCCTATGGGAATGACTGCCTGTCTCGTAATCACTTGTGATGAGACCTGGATCTTCCAGTACGATCCTGAAACCAAAAGACGGTCAATGCCCTGGAAAACACAGTCATCACCAAGAATGAAAAAAGCAAGTCAAAATTCAAAGCAATGCTCATTGTTTTTTTTTATATCAAGGGTGTAATTTTGCAAAAATGGGTTCCAGAAGGCACAACAGTTACCCAGCATTATTATGAGGAAGTTTTGAAAAAGCTGAGAAAAAAAGTCAGAAAGAAACGGCCGCAACTGTGGAAAAATGGTTTCATTCTTCACCAGGACAAGGCGTCTGCTCAGAAAACACTTTCTGTGAAGCAGTTTTTGACCAACAATCACATTACTACACTAGAACATCCTCCATATTCGCCCGATTTAGTTAGATCAGTGCTTAAAGGGACACATTTTGAATCAGTTGATGCTGTAAAGAAGAAAACGGCAGATATGTTGAAACAACTAACAGAAATTGATTTGCTCCCTGCCTTCCACCAGTGGAAAACAAGACTACAGCGATGTATTAGTGCAAATGGGGAGTATATTGAAGGGGACAAACATTAAATTTGTAATACCAATAAATAAAGATGAGTTATTTAATCAGTCTCGTTATTTAATAAACATACCATGTACCTTTATCTATAAGTGTTAACCTTGAATCATTCAGTAGGAAGAATGCACTAGAATTTTTGTGTAGTATTAACCAACATTACTGATAATTTTCTTGGTACTAATTAACTCTGTTTGCTGCTGCTAAGAATATAAAGGTATTCAGCAAGCTACATTACCTACTGAAACAGTCGGGCTCATGTTAAAAATTGAGCAGATGATTTGAGACCCATTACTTTTGGTGCTCCCAATAAGTGCTGAATGCATAGACTTACATCTGTAAAGAGAGAACATTTGCAGGCACTAGTTGATCATGTGAATCCCTTTCTAACAATATCCCGAAGGATCGAACTCTAGCTCACATTTGGGTGCACCAAATCTTATCCTAAGCTGTACTTAATGAAATCAAGGAAGCACTCTACCAGCATGGTTAGTGCTCCCGATATTGACATGAACTGCCACTATCAGTTACACTTTCTACTCTTGCCCGAGAGCTCAGGCCAAACATCCAGATCATGGCCATCTATCCACATGCACTGTACGGGCCTGATGTTGTAACTGTTGACCTAACACCACTTATAACAACCAGTACCTGATCCAATTTGGCAAGTAACGGTGTAATACCACTTTAACACACTTCGAAGAGTGGAGACTGCTATTAGGCTATATAATGTCTTCAGAATACTGAGCTCCTCACCTCAAGTATAAAAAAGAAAAGGACCTGAACAGTGTTAAAATAATCAAGCCACATTGTGAAAATCAATTTTTAATACTTCTACCTAACCAGGTAATTTGTCGTAGTAGCAAGGTCTTACTATACTTTAATATTCATCTTATTGAAGAAAATCAAGTCTCAGGCTTCAGGAATATTATCTAAATATTGCTCATCAGAAGCTTCAAATAGTTATCTAAATTAGGAGAAGCTCCTGGCTAGAAACACCCAGTTTGGAATATCATACATCATCCCAGCTGATTCTACAGAAATGACCACTTATTATTTCTGTAAAACATTAGTGAGTACAGACATTGTCCAGCCTCATGTGTTTTCTCCACATCAAATCTGTTCTCAAGCAGAAAATGTTGCATCCATTATCTTTTCTTTATCTTATAACCAAGGTCTCTCCAATAGCCTATTTAGGCTTGACTCCATGTTTGGGATGTAGTCAAAATGTTGCTGGACAGTTGCACTTAACCCCATAGTAGTGCTGCTGTTAAGGCATGCAAAAAATTGTAGAAGGACATGTTGGGATGTGTAGTTCCCCAGCAGCTGAATTGTCATAGGTTGCCTATCGAGGGAGCAGCACTGCATATGCACAAACACTGATCCTATCATATCACTATGTATGTAAGTCAATTGCCGCAACTGCTGTGCTAAACCCCATCACAGTAACGCTAATCCCCCTCATAGTCCAATAAATATATGACAGGAAATCATGTAGACCTGCCTATATTTTGACATGGTCAAAATGTCTACATATAAAATATAGGCATCTAGCTAAAAAATGTTGACATGGTTCTTACTAATTCAATACTAACTTGTTATTAACTTAATATATCTCTATCAATGGCATTCGTTGTGTTACATTTCCAATAATAGTGAAAATTACTGGCTTTTCTGTTGCAATAAAACACCTATGTTATTATTTTGCAACTAAAATGTAATAATCAGTACATAGTATATGACGTATGCCATATTTACATTGCTATTGTCAATTTTTTACAGTATCTTTATCAAATAAAGTGAACTTGTATTTCATGTTCCTGCAACCTTCTAACATTCTAGCAATTCATTCTGTTGATATGATAATAGCATATAGTAAATTGTTTTGAAAGATTATTAATAGTAATAAGTACTGTATCACTATCCGTGCATGTCATACCTCATGTATAGATGTATTTATTACTGGCAGACACATTTTAAAAACGTGTCCAGGTGATGTTTGTTTTTCAATTGTAATAGAGAGGAGGAAATCTGGAAAACATACACTGTTATACATCTTGTTTGTATTTAAAAAAAAAAAAAAAAGTTTACCCTTTATAGTGTGTTTCTGTTTTACAGTCAGGTGCATAAATATTGGGACATTGACAGAATTTTCATTTTTAAGATGTGCTTTAACTGCAGACTTTCAGATTTAATTTGAGGGTAATTACATCCAAATCAGGTGAATGGTGTAGGAATTACAAAGGTTTCTATATGTGCCTCCCACTTGTTAAGGGGCCAAAAGTAATGGGACTATCAACTCAAAAGCTATTTCATGGACAGGTGTGGGCTATTCCCTCGTTATTTTATTATCAATTAAGCAGGTAAGAGGTCTGGAGTTGATTCTAGGTGTGACATTTGCATTTGGAATCAGTTGATCTAAAGAGTTGTTACTATCAGTGAAGCAAGCCATCATTAGGCTGAAAAATCAAAACAAACCCATCAGAGAGATAGCAAAAACATTAGGTGAGGCCAAATCAACTGTTTGGAACATTCTTAAAAAGAAAGAACGCACCGGAGAGCTCAGCAACACCAAAAGACCCGGAAGACCACGGAAAACAACTGTGGTGGCTGACAGAAGAATTATTTCCCTGGTAAAGAAAAACCCCTTCACAACAGTTGGCCAAATCAAGAACACTCTCCAGGAGGTAGGTGTATATGTGTCAACAATTAAGAGAATACTTCACAAGAGTGAATATAGAGGGTTCACCACAAGATGTAAACCATTGGTGAGCCTCAAAAACAGGAAGACCAGATTAGAGTTTGCCAAACAACATTTAAAAAAGCCATTACAGTTCTGGAACAACATCCTATGGACAGATGAGACAAAGATCAACTTGTACCAGAGTGATGGGAAGAGAAGAGTATGGAGAAGGAAAGGAACTGCTCATGATCCAAAACATACCACATCATCAGTGAAGCATGGTGGTGGTAGTGTCATGGCGTGGGCATGTATGCCAATGGAACTGGTTCCCTTGTATTTATTGATGATGTGACTGCTGACAAAAGCAGCAGATTGAATTCTGAAGTGTTTCGGGCAATATTATATGCTCATATTCAGTCAAATGCTTCAGAACTCATTGGACGGCGCTTCACAGTGCAGATGGACAATGACCCGAAGTATACTGCAAAAGTAACCAAAGAGTTTTTTTAAGGCTAATTATATATATATATATATATATATAATATATATACATATATACACACATATATATTAAACACACACAGTGAAGGGTTAACACACATTTTAACTCTTCACTGTGTGTGTTTAATATATATATGTACTTCACTTTTTTATTTTCATTCTTTATATGCAGCTGCTCCTAACTATCTCTTTACACTGCACTTTTCTTACTATGGTGGTGCCCTGGGGCGGCTTGTCTTGGACAGTTTTGGGGGGTCCTGCGCTCTGGATTTGAACCCTAGTATGTTAGGGACCTACCCGAAAGAGGTTACCTGGATATGGTGGGTGGGCCCATAACCCTGAATCCGATTGAGCATGCATTTCACTTGATGAAGACAAAACTGAAGGGAAAATGCCCCAAGAACAAGCAGGAACTGAAGACATTTGCAGTAGAGGCCTGGCAGAGCATCACCAGGGATAAAACCCAGCGTCTGGTGATGTCTATGCGTTCCAGACTTCAGGCTGTAATTGCCTGCAAAGGATTTGCAACACAGTATTAAAAAGTGAAAGTTAGATTTAGGATTGTTTAGTTTGTCCCATTACTTTTGGCCCCTTAAAAAGTGGGAGGCACATATAGAAACCGTTGTAATTCCTACACCGTTCACCTGATTTGGATGTAATTACCCTCAAATTAAATCTGAAAGTCTGCAGTTAAAGCACATCTTGTTTGTTTCATTTCAAAGCCATTGTGGTGGTGAATAGAGGCCAAAATATGAAAATTCTGTCAATGTCCCAATATTTATGCACCTGCCTGTATATGCACAAGGTTATGGGTTTAATTATGAAAGATAAAAATAGCATTCTAAATATGGCATAAGTCCTATACTATTTACAGATTAAATTTTAGGCCGGGAACACATCTAAACGACATAAACTTTTTTGAGCACTATAAGGAAGGAGAGTGAGGGATGGGGGATACCATGAATATTAGGGTACACAGAATAGAAATAAAGGATGTAAGAAAAATAAAATAAAATGAGTGTAAAAAATTTGAAAAGATTGAATGTTTAAGACAATTGAAACATATAAAAACATGTCACTTTAATAGTTGAATGTTTTAAACATTCAATCTTTTCACATTTTTTAGATTAATTTTATTTTATTTTTCTTACTTACTTCCTTTATTTCTATTCTTTGTACCCTAATATTCATGGTATCCCCCACTCCCCTTCCTTATAGCGCTCAAAAACTTTTATCTAATTTTACATTATAACAAATTGAGCTGCTTTCCAATATATCGTTCTAGTGGATACTCAGCATAAGTTGCAAAATAACGTAAGTATTTTTTCGCGACCAAAAAAATCCAGGCAAACATATTGGGGTAAATATAACAGGCTGCAGCTTTTAGACAGAGACTGTCCGATGTTTTAAAATAGCAATTTTTTAATAGGCAAAATCGACCTGGTTTTGCCTAGTAAAAGACTGTTACTTTAAAACATCGGGCAGTCTCGCCGATCTCTCAAAGCAGCAGCCAATTACATTTATCCCATAGTGACTTTTATCGGAAAAGGAGAGTTATGATAAACCTTACCTTTGTTAACTCTCTTTCTTCGAAGTCCATAGGGTCCACAGGGAGACAGTGGGGTGTAGGTGGGACCTGGAGGACCGGACACCAACAGCAAAGCTTTTCAATCCCAGGATGCTCTGGTCCTTCCCCCTATACCCTGCCCAGAGACTGAGGGCACTTCAGATTTGTTAACAAGCCCAAGGCAGGCGCAGGATAGGAAAGAAGAAGACTGGTACACTGAGGAATCACACTCTCACACAGAGAAGGAAACCAGTGACCAGCAGAAGAAACCCATAGAAGCTCTGAGCGTCAGGGCACGTGCCCTGTTGACCCTATGGACTTCAAAGAAAGAGTTAACAAAGGTAAGTTTTACCATAACTCTCCTTTTCTTTTTCAGGGTCCATAGGGCTCCACAACTGCTTTGGGCATGCCCCAAAGCAGTTGTTCAAGGACAGGAACACTCCTGAGCCGATAGGAGAACCCTATGCTTGAAGGAAGCATCCTGAGCGGCAAATGTATCAAAGGAATAAAACCTAATAAAAGGTGTGGATAGAAGACCAGGTGGACGCCTCTTCAGTGCTGGGATGCTCACGAGTGACCCACAGAGCAAGTGGAATGAGCAGATACTGTACCCGGCACAAATGCCGGTCTGCGTGTAAGTATGTGAGATAGTCATGCGAATCCATCTGGCCAGAGTCTGTTTGTTAGCTGGCCATCCCTTCTTGTGGAATCCATATAGGACAAAGAGGGAGTCCGATTTCCTGATCGAAGTACTACGGTCCACATAGATTTTCAGAGCACGGACCACATCCAAAGAGGCCTCACCTGCCAAGAGGTCTGGTGATTTAAAGGCCAGAAGCACGATTTCCTCATTCAGGTGGAAGCGAGAAAACACCTTGGGAGGAAGCCGGGACGTGTTCGAAGAACAGCCCTTTCCTGATTACATATTAAAAAGGGGGAGCCACATGAAAGCGCCCCTAAATCCAATAGCCTACAGGCAGATGCTATATACAGAAGAAACAGAGTCTTTGCAGTGAGCCACTTGACATCCACTGATTCCAGAGGTTTGAATGGAGGTTCTTAAAGTGCTTGGAGCACCACTGACAAATCCCATGGAGCCACAGGAGGGACAATGGGAAGTTGTATACATAGAACATCTTGCATGAAGGTGTGAACATCCGCTTTAGTAGCAATTCTGCGCTGAAACCAGATAGACAAAGCGGAGACCTAGACAAAGTGGAGACCTGCACTTTCAGAGATGCTAGGCGGAGGCCTAGATCCAATCCAGCCTGAAGAAAGGCAAGAATTCGAGAAACCTTAAAGACTTGCGGGTCATAGTTTCTTGGAGCACACCATTGGAAATATGTATGCCAAATTCTGTGGTAAATCCTGGCTGAGGCCGGTTTACATGCTCTGAGCATAGTCTGGAACACACAGCTGGAGAAACCCTTAGCCATTAGGAGGGATGTCTCAAGAGCAAAGCCGTTACAGACAGACGGGCTAGGTCCAGATGTAGACATGAACCCTGAGACAACAGGTCTACTCATAGAGGAAGTTGAAGAGGAACATCTATGGAGAGCCTTTGAAGATCGGAGTACCAATGATGTCTGGGCCAAGCCGGAGCTATGAACAGGACTGTGCCACCCTCCTGTCGGAGCTTTCGAAGCACTCGAGGAAGCAGGGATATTGGAGGGAAGAGATATGCCAAATGGAAGTTCCATTTCACTGACAATGCATCTATGAAGGCCGCGTCGGGGTCCTTTGTTCTGGCTCCGTAAATTGAAAGCCTGTTGTTGTGTCTTGAGGCCATGAGATCCACTTCCGGAAGACCCCATTTGTCCACTAGAAGCTGAAAGACTTCTGGGTGTAGAGACCATTCTCCTGCATGCACGTCGTGACAGCTGCGGATAGTTGTGAGATTGTGTTGAGCCCATGTGAGAATGCGGGACCCTCCTGTCATTGCTGACCGACTTCGAGTGCCCCTTTGGTGATTGAGGAAGGCTACAGCCGTGGCATTGTCAGAATGTACTTGCATTGGCCTGTTTTTCAGAATATTCTAAGCCAGAGGGAGAGCTTTGTAAATGGCTCGAAGTTCCAGGATGTTGATGTTGGTAACACTGCCTCGACTGGGGACCATTGGCCCTGGAAGGAGTGCTGGCCGGTTACTGTTTCCACCCTTGGAAGTTTATGTCCGTGGTGAGGAGAG
The DNA here is from genome assembly GCA_031769625.1 of Taudactylus pleione. Lineage (NCBI taxonomy): Eukaryota > Metazoa > Chordata > Amphibia > Anura > Myobatrachidae > Taudactylus > Taudactylus pleione. The sequence continues at coordinate 31,080,379 of JAUIMM010000040.1, read as the reverse complement.
CCCATTCCGGGATCCAAAAGGGACTACCCTTGTTCAAATGGGAAGTCTGTAGCCACCAGACTAGGGACAGGCAAACCTCTGGAAGGAGGTCCATCGTCTGGGATTTGAGCAGATGGGGTAAGCCTGTTCCACCTGGAGAGGATCAGGTGTTTTAGGGGCCTGGAGTGAAACTGGGTGAACTCCACCATGTCAAAGGTGGACACCATTGATCCCAAGGCCTGCGTTGCAGTGAATTGACACTCAACGATTGTGGAGCAGTCTGTATATTTTGAGCTGGATTGCTGAAATCTTGTCCGCCATGAAGAAGATTCTCTGAACTCGAGAGTCCAGGAGGGCTCCCAAATGTACCATCCTTTGAGAGCATTAGGGAAGATTTTTTTCCAGTTGATCAGCCTACCATGCATTTGAAGAAAGGCAATGGTTACCTGCAGATGGCGGTGAAGAGTCTCTGGGGAACTGGCCAACAGCAAGAGATCATCCACGTACGGGAGCAGTCTGATCCCTTGATGACAAAGAGAGGCCACCATAACTGCCATGATCTTGGTAAAGACCTGGGGGGCCGTTGAAAGTCCGAACGGTAGAGCCTGAAATTGGTAATGTTGCTGTAGTATACCAAACTGGAGATATTGTTGATGAGAAGGTGCTATAGATACATGTAGGTAAGTGTCCTGAATGTCTAGAGATACCATAAAATCCCCAGGCTCCATAGGTAGGACAATGGAACGAAAACCTGGGCACCCTGATAAACTTGTTCAGAGATTTGAGGTTGAGTATAGGCCGATGAGACCAATTGGGCTTCTGAACTAAGAAAAGAGTAGAATAATAGCCCTTGCCCCGTTGTGAGGAGGGGACCCAAATTATTACTCCTGAATTCAGTAAAGAACGAATGGATTTTTGGAGCAGCAGGGTCCTGGTTGGGTCCGATGGAGGTCCTGTGCAAAATAACTGCTGGGGGAGAGTCGCCTCAGGAATGAGAGCCTATCCGTGGGAGACCGCTTCCCTTACCCAGGCATCCGACGTGGTTTGATACCAAACCTGTGCAAACTGAAGAAGTCGGCCTCCCACCCAGGGAGCCCCCAGGGAGAGGCCCGCCCCGTCAGGCTGTAGGCTTGTCCTCAGACTTGGCAGGTGGATGTCTAGTAGCCCAAGCCTGTTTGGCCCTAGGCTTGGAGGTCTTAGCTGATGTCTGCTGTTGTGGAAAAGACTGACCCTTGGCTTTTCCTTGAGGGTTTGTATTATATGCAGAGGGCAGGAACGCATTCTTGTTAGCTGCCAAAGTAGTCACAACGTATCCACTTCTGGACCAAACAGGATGTCTCCTGCATAAGGCAGAGACTCTAGAGCCCGTTTTGATTCAGAATGTGCTTTCCAGGAAAGTAGACAAAGAATGCAGTGGGCCACTAGCGAAGTGGCAGATATCCTGAAGGCCAGGAGAGCCGTATCCATAGCTGCTCACCTAAGTAGGAGGCTGCATCTCTAATGTGAGACATGTAGGACAGCTGTTCCCTCAAAGCATCAGGGGGAAAAGTCTCTTCTAGGGCCTCTGCTCAACTCTCAATGGCCCTAGCAGGACGAGTAATAGCTCCTGTAAGAGTATATATATTTATGACAAGCTTCTATACGTCTATCTGTAGTCTCCTTCAAGGAGGTTGAAGCACCTGTTGAAGCACAATGGGTAAGGTGGCATTTTTAACCAGACGTGTTACATGAGAATCCACTGTTGGGGGAACTTCCCATTTAGTGCAATCAGTAGCTGGATGTGGTTAAAAGGAACTGAACTGTTTTGGAATTTGAAACCTTTTACCGGGGATATTCCAAGCTTCACTCATGTGATCAGATAGCTGGTCAGAGTCCGGAAACTCTGGTAAAACAATCTTTTGTCGCTTAAAAAGTGCATGTTTTTTCTTAGGAGCGGGTTCATCCTCTTCTATTTGTAGAATAGTTTTAACAGCTCTCACAAGAGCAGGTATATCTAGCTTAGAGGGTAGCTCCTCTTCTCCTGAGATGGAGTCAGCGAGAGAGAGGTCTGCGTCTTCTGCCTCCCCAGATGATATCGCAGAATCAGATAACTGTGTGGATTGGGAAGATATCATAGTACATTTAGTAGGTTTAGAAGGTAAAAGGCTTATCTTTTTGCAGCATTTGCTGAAAAACCGTAGAGGTATTATCCAAACTCTGTACTGAGGTAGACAGTATGTCTATCCATGGAGGAGGCAAAGGATTTGCAGGGAGTACCTGCTGTGGCCATCCCATAGGGGGAGGTACCACGGAGACTGCTACTTGGTCCATAAGTTTTTCAAGCATTTGTGAAAAGGCAGCCCAGGGTGGGTCCTAAAGGAGAGACACCTGGGTTGATGGACCTGGGGCTGTATAACAATTAATACAGAGACCATTCTAAATGAGGTCCTCTGTGGCTAAGCCCGCAGAGCAGGACTTACAAGATAGAGAGTAGGAGGAGCAGCATAAGGCTACTTGTTATTCTTTCCTCTGCCAGACATAGCCACAAGAATAATAGAATACACAGTATGATAAACTGCAATGAACACTCTGCATTGTGTGTAATATGGCACAATGTAGTGTGCAACCGCGCGTAATATGGCACAATGTAGTGTGCAACCACGCTATATAGTATTTGATTGTACCTCACACTTATATAGAAAATGTGAGGTACAATGAACCCCCAATACCTTAGTATGTCAGGGTATAGTAGAAAAAAGGGACAGGTATAAACTGACAGTATATAAAATAGAGATTAGTGCTAGCACAAGTCATATACAAACGCAGAAAAAACATTACGGTCTGCAAAGGGCACTAAAATCAACTACACAGACTGCAGTGGATGGTAGGATATAGCGCTGTATAAACTTGCCCGTGGGAGAGGTATACAGGGAGACTGGACCCAACGTTTCCTGGAGACCTGCTTGCCTAAAATGGCTGCCGCGTGTCTCTGAGGGGGCGGAAGGTGAGGGAGGGGCAGCTCAGGGAATTGCGATTTAGGAGTAAAGGACAGTGCAGACAGGCATACTCTCTGACTGTTTGCAATGGTGTTGTCACGCCTGACACTGTGGAATCCCCTACTGAGGGGCTGAAAGCTGTGGTCCTGAGTTTTAGGGAAAAATCGGAGGCGAGGGGCCTGGATGTATATTCTCCTCATCCACAAGTATTGGACGTTGACGAGACCTGACCAAGGGTGCGGAGTCTAACCTGCCGGGAGGTGTTCACCAGTGACCCTGCCAAGCGGGATATGGGTTTCAGCTGCTCCCGACAAGCAGGTCGCATTCCCTTGGTCAGGTATCTGAAACGAGTCGGAAATGGAGAAAGGTATTCCGCAGTGGCCCACTAGGAGTACGGATTCTATACCCACAGGTACAGAGTAGGCACAAAGGGAATAGTTTCCTGAAGTGGTACAATGGGAGAACAAAGGAAAGATCCACAGAGGAGTAGGACGCTCTGTCGTCACTGGAGGAGGGTGGTGATTGAACTAACTGGGAGAGCACTGGTTGCACGGAGTGCAGATACTGGAGCACTGTTGGTACAGGAGGTGGACTCAGAGATATGATAGGATGGAGATGTACTGAGAACACTGTGTGTGAATCTAGACGCACTGGAGGATGGTTCAGCAATTGTACCCAATAGTGTGTACTGAGTACACAAATGTGCAGATCCCAAAGCACCAGAGAGTGGTTAAGCAAATGTACTCAATAATGTGTACTGAGTACACAAAAGTGCAAATCCAGACACACTGGAGAGTGGTTCAATGGTACTTGGTAGTGTGTATTGAGTACACAACGTGTGAATTCAGATACACCGGAGAGTGGTTCAGTTGTTGTACTTGGTAGTGTGTACTGAGTACTCAACGTGCGACTCCAGACGCACCAGAGAGTGGTTCAGTAGTATTACTCGATGAAGTGTACTAAGGGCCTGATTCAGAGCCACTCGTAAGCGGCAGCTCGTTCGCTCCGAGCGATGTTTGCCCAACTGCGCATGCGTACGGATCGTTATACGCATGCGCGAACCAGTCAGTGTGGTCGAAATTTATGTGCTCGCAAAATAGCGAATGCCTGCTAATTTGAGTGACAGAATGAGGCGTATGTGGGTGGTAACAGGGGAAGGGGCTTGAAAACGGGGAGTGGAAATCCGATCGCAGGCGTGCTTAAAGGTAAAAACGGGCGTTTTAAGGGAGTGCATAATTAATCCAGCAGCGTCATTGACCACGTCACTTGTTTTTTTTTAACTCAGAACTGCTCGCAAAATAGTGGTTGAAAAAACCAACCACGAGAATAGCGAGCAGTTCATACGCTGGTCGATGTACTCGATTAATCTAATAAATAGCGGACATGACGTATGGTGCGAGCGGCCAGGGGACATATTTTTCAAATTTACGTTTGCATGTTTTGCTCGCTCGTTCAGACTTAGAGGCGTGAACAGACCGCAAAGTGCGAACGGTTCATTTGAATAGCCACCCCTTTTTAGAAAACGAACGACCGCAAATAGCGAGCGGCTCTGAATGAGGGCCTAAGTACACGGCATGTGTGTCACAACGCACTGGGGAGTGGTACTGAGATGGCAATAGAAATCACTTGAGAGCTAGGAACAGGAGCCTGGAATAGAATGACAACAAGCATACACTGGAAGTGACAACATTGCACAGGCAACTTCCTGGTGTCCAGAGCCCAGTTATATACCTTAAGGTAGCAGTTCATTGGGGAACAGCGATAGCTGACCTAGACTACGTTACATTGGTTAAGGAACAGTCAGGTGAGAAAGACTAACATGGCGGCGCCCATGACGGCAACCTCGGAAACCAAGACACAGAGCCACACATGGAAGTCCAAGAGCCCCTAAGGCAAAATCTTCAGCGCGTCACCCGCTGCCGCAGCTGACTCTGACCACACGAGAAGTCAGGTGAAGCCGATGATTGGGTGAGTAACGGCCAACCCTAGGCAGAACCCTGACAGGTATATCAGGAGCAGAGTGACATACAGGACAGAAATAGCTTCCCAAAATCACTGCAGAAAAGAAATCACTGCAGAACAGAGATCATTGTTGAGCAGAAATCTCTGCGGACCATGGGCCTCATTCATTAACGAGTTTTATCATTTTTCTAACAGTTGACAGTTAAGAGCTGATTGGCTGGAGCACCATTTATCATGCACAGTGAAATTTATCACTCGTTTGGTGATAAAACTAGTTAATAAATGAGACCCCAATATTAGAGACCATGGCATATGAAAATGTGCTTAAAAGGAAATTAGTAACTGTCAGTGCAGGTGCAGTGTGACAGTTGATCCTCCCACTCACTGCTCTTCCTTTGGAGCTCTGCCTGCTCCCACTGGTACATATCAGCCTGTGCCTTCAGATCATTGCAGTTTAAGGATGTCTTCCAGTTTAAGGCACTGGAAGACATCCTGAGTGAACTTGCTTAAACCAAAATTTCAAATCAGAGAGTCCACGGCCTACTTGGTGGGCACCATGTAGACCTCCATGGTCCTGACGAACTTCAAAAATAGCTGAAAACCTAATCCTGGTCAAACTACACCACCATGCCACATTTGGAGGAGCTAGGTACAAAGCTCTGGCTGTACATAAAGGACAGACAGACACATACACTTTCTTGTTTTTTACATAGATGAATGATAACAAATGTTGGTGGGAGGGGCCTCCCACTTTTATGCTAACTAGACATTACCTCCTCTTCAATTTATGACTGAAGCTAGGCTTTGTCTTCATCCCCTCAGACCCCTCTTATTGTCCCTGCTGTATGCTGTACTAACAACTTTTGCAGCATTGAAAAAGCATCCAGTCAACACAATAACGGTCTCCTCTACATGGAAAAGCTCTAAGCTATGGGTAAGTCAATTACTAACACTTTGAGATTTCTGTTCAGATGTTTATTTGTATCTGTTGGATATGTAAGAACAGTTTATAGCTGCCATTTATGCACTCCTCAGCTTTCCCTTCCTCACGGTTTACTTTTCTGTATTTGTTATCATATCACCGACAGGCCCTAAACCTTAATAAATTTCAATAAAACATAGTTAAAAAAAGCTGCGTGTAATAAAAATTGTAAAATATACTGTAGCTGGCAACTCAGATGTGCAATATAAGAGTTAATGAGGCACACCATCTGGGGACATATGGCTCATTTTATTTTGCTGTACATTGGATATTCATCTCTGATGTATGTAATATTGTCCTTACACTGAATGTACTTAATTGATGTGTATATGTAATTGTTATGCTTCAATAAAGAAAAAAAAAATGTTTAAAGAAAAAAATTGTTAATGTACTGTACATTTGCATTGAGATGCTTGTTTTGAATTCAAGATATTTCTGCACATGAAATACTATGCAACACTACACGAAACACTGGCTAAATCCCTTTCAAAGTTCTATCACCGGGGGGCTTCTGTTCACAAAATGGATGGTTTAAACCACATTTAAATACAAAATATATACAATTTATACCAAAATAGTAAATTCACTGCATACATCAGGAACCAGAAAGGGTGCAGATTATAGTTTTAAGATCATGCAGCACCTGTAAAAATAAGTGAAAAAATATTAAAGATTAAGGAGACAATCTTCAAAGAAAGAGAAGTATTAGAGGACATGTTCTAAAACTGGAGGGTGGTAGGTTCAGGGGAAATTTGAGGAAAAATTACTTCACAGAAAGGGTAGTGGACAAGTGGAATAGCCTCCTATCAGGGGTGGTAGAGGCTAAGACAGTAGAGCAATTTAAACATGCATGGGATAGACATAAGGATATTCTATAAAAGAAGTAAGGATCAATAAGGGTTGAGGTGATAATATGTTTAAAAATGGGGCAGACTAGATGGGCCAAGTGGTTCTTATCTGCCATCAAATTCTATATTTCTACAGCTTCCATATGAATTAATTGACAAATATACATATAAATTTATCATGTACCGTATTAACGTCAGGTCTCTTGTTTTTCATTTGGTTCAAGCACTGACAAGAAATGGAGTACAGTTTTTCTATTAGGTGACGTTCTACTTCTTCCATCTTTTTATCCACATAGTCTTCAAGAGTTTTTTCTTCCTCCTCAATTTCTTCTTTGATATCAAGCTAATGAAGGAAATTACTAATGTAGTTAATTGAAAGAAAAAAAAAAAAAAAAAAAAAAATATATATATATATATATATATATATATATATCCTGTCCACTACCCAGCAGTCCTGATGCCAAATAAGCAATAAGAAGATTATACACTCAGAAGTGAGTGATTTCAGGTTTTGGTCAAAGAGCCTGGTGATGGCAGCAACTATTCTCAACTAAGTATACCACGTTGGTGAGCAACGTGGTACCGTCACTTGCAGTCGACAAGTTAGTGTCCAAAAGTGAACCTGCCATTATGAACATTATGGGTCTGATTCTGAGTCGGGTGCAGATCTGTAGAAGTCCACAAATAGTGAGTTATTGTAAGCTGTACGTGCATAAAACCAAACATTTTTGCATATCTCCAGGCAATTCTGATGGATGTTGGCTGAATCTCCCCTTGCATGAAATGACCATTTTTGGGTGGCAACGTCACAACCAAGAGATCTGTTTCGTGGGATTGTCATGGGTGTGTTGTGGCCATGTAACCAGAGTTCCGTGCTATTCTAAGGTGTGTTTGTAGCGAAGGGAAGCCCATTTCTGATGGATCTCTTGCACCCTTCATGGGGCAGATGTAAGTGCCGATACTAATGATGACAGTTCCAGTTGTGAACAGAAAAACAGAGGGCGGTGCGGCTTCAAGCTTGAAGCCCTACGGTTACTCACACTAGCATAAAGGTAGTAAGTCTGGCTTTCATGGCTACCTGCAATGTGTATATGTATGTAAATATATATATATATATATATATATATTTTATGTATAAATAGATACATTTAATACATATATACACACACATATGTATACAAACATGCAGTATATTCTTTAATGTGATAAGCAATTTAAGTAAACTGCATGTGAACGATACAGTAGTTGATATTGGTGACAGCAAAAAAATAGACATTACCAGTAATGGCGGATTCCGTTGTTCATCAAATGGTGGAAGTCCAGAAATTATTTCCAACAATACCTAGGAAGATATTAGTCATTCATTAATTCAAATACTTTATGTAATTTATTATCAAAGCCTTATATGTTTATAAGTAACCAATTGATTGGGATATTGAGTTTAAACAAAATAAAATGTTTAAAATGATTAATAATTATTACAATGCTGAGGCATTTAAAATTAAATATTATATTTTAGTCTGGGTCAGGGCTTCAGAGTTTCTCTGTCTGTGTCATTTGATTTCAATGACCAAGTAAGCCAGGCCCGGGAATGTATTTTTATTTATTTATTAAGGTCTAGGGCCTGTTCCCTTCCAGTCAGCTGGTCTGATATCCAGTGGCGTCACTGTGGTTGGTGACATCCAGTGCACTAAATTGCCCCCCTCCCCCTGAAAAGGGGGCGTGACCTTGCAGTATGAGTTACTCTGGGGACGTGCCCAGCACTCCCGGAGATGATGGGCTGCCCCCAGAGACTCTCCCCACACTGCCAGCGACTCCCCAGTGACCAGGAGCAGCACAATGTCACAGTGGAGGAGCAGGTATTTTGGTGCCATCCTCTTGGATGGTGACCCCCGATGCAGTCCGCATCCCAATAGTGACGCCACTGCTGACAGCTGAAGAACATCCAGACGAATAAACAACCAACACACACTATGGGCCTGATCCAGAGGTGTACACACTGCCAATGTCAGACGTACTGGAACAATTATTTATCTGTCGAACTGTGCATGCGTCCTGATTGTGTCCGTACAGAGTTGCAGTTGTAATTTCAAGCCCACGCAGGAAGAAATGTATTCAAAATGTAGTGGGCGTTCCTGGATGGTGACACGGAGGAGGCTTAGCGAACGCACAGAGCTGCTTCCTATTATGGGCTTGTTATATGAGTGTAGGTGAAAGTGGTTGCTCACACAGACACTCCACCGCTCACACATTAGCTTATACTGGGACACAGAAGCTGCAACGGTTATAGGGCTGGTGCAAGTTTCAACGGTGCGTCCAATGGTGGTGTCTCAGGCCCTGCACATTCAGATGCACGTATGCACACAAGGGAAGGACTTTGTATCAGTATTTGTATACAGTTGTAAACGGGCAGCTGCGGACGCTTCTTTGTCCACCTCTGAATCAGGCCCTGTGAGGCGATCAGCAGTTGACGCAGGAATCTAAAGAATGCGATACACGTAGGTCTATAAACCATTAAACTGGTATCTTTCTAAACGTGCTGCCACTGCCATAAAGCAGATATCACAGTGTTTTTCTAAATTATCTGGATGCATTGCGTAAAGTAAACAAATGACTTGGTACCAAGATATGGTATCGTAAAAGTAATGAAGCAATAAACAGTGATAAAGAAAAGAATTCTGCTCAAACAATGCAAAGAAAAAAGATCAAGAATTTGTTGGAAGGGGTGCGCTCCTGCACTACCTCCCTCCAGCACATTATTAGTTACACTGAGCTGGCGGTCACTAGAACGCACCGGAGCTCAGTCAGAAGGGGTCTGACCTCTGAAGTGCACTACTGCACATGAGCAGCGTCTCCGTGCTCCTTTACTCCATTGCGTCGATGCAGACAGGAATGTGTGGGGCATGCTTGGAGGCAGCCCAGCAGCTCCCTAAGTGCTGGGCATGTCCTGTAGAGAAATGAAAATGGGGGGCGAGGCATCGCCCATGCCCGGAAAGCCATGCCTCCTTTTCGGACGCGCACATATGTGCCCTCTCTCTTGATTGGCGCCCTTCATTTCTGTGACAGCTTTACAACTATCTGCTGTCACCATACTACTCTGCTACTGCTATCACCATACTACTCTGCTACTGCTATCTACTGTCACCATACTACTCTGCTACTGCTATCTACTGTCACCATACTACTCTGCTACTGCTATCTACTGTCACCATACTACACTGCTACTACTATCTGCTATCACCATACTACCCTGCTACTATTATCTGCTGTCACCATACGTCTCTGCTACGACTTTCTGCTGTCACAATACTACACTGCTACGACTATCTGCTGTCACCATACTACTTTGCCACTGCTATCCGTAGTCACCACACTACTCTGCTACTGCTATCTACTGTCACAATACTAGTCTGCTACGACTATCTACTGTCACCATACTACTCTGCTACTGCTATCTACTGTCACCATACTACACTACTACTACTATCTGCTGTCACCATACTACACTGCTACTACTATCTACTGTCACCATACTACTCTGCTACTGCTATCTACTGTCACCATACTACCCTGCTACTATCTGCTATCACCATACTACCCTGCTACTATTATCTGCTGTCACCATACTTTTCTGCTACGACTTTCTGCTGTCACAATACTACACTGCTACGACTATCTGCTGTCACCATACTACTTTGCCACTGCTATCCGTAGTCACCACACTACTCTGCTACTGCTATCTACTGTCACAATACTAGTCTGCTACGACTATCTGCTGTCACCATACTACTTTGCCACTGCTATCCGTAGTCACCACACTACCCTGCTACTGCTATCTACTGTCACCATACTACTCTGCTACTACTATCTACTGTCACCATACTACTCTGCTACTGCTATCTACTGTCACCATACTACACTACTACTACTATCTGCTGTCACCATACTACACTGCTACTACTATCTACTGTCACCATACTACACTGCTACTACTATCTGCTATCACCATACTACCCTGCTACTATTATCTGCTGTCACCATACGTCTCTGCTACGACTTTCTGCTGTCACAATACTACACTGCTACGACTATCTGCTGTCACCATACTACTTTGCCACTGCTATCCGTAGTCACCATACTTCTCTGCTATGACTTTCTGCTGTCACCATACTTCTCTGCTATGACTTTCTGCTGTCACAATACTACACTGCTACGACTATCTGCTGTCACCATACTACTTTGCCACTGCTATCCGTAGTCACCACACTACTCTGCTACTGCTATCTACTGTCACAATACTAGTCTGCTACTGCTATCTACTGTCACCATACTACACTACTACTACTATCTGCTGTCACCATACTACACTGCTACTACTATCTACTGTCACCATACTACTCTGCTACTGCTATCTACTGTCACCATACTACCCTGCTACTACTATCTGCTATCACCATACTACCCTGCTACTATTATCTGCTGTCACCATACTTTTCTGCTACGACTTTCTGCTGTCACAATACTACACTGCTACGACTATCTGCTGTCACCATACTACTTTGCCACTGCTATCCGTAGTCACCACACTACTCTGCTACTGCTATCTACTGTCACAATACTAGTCTGCTACGACTATCTGCTGTCACCATACTACTTTGCCACTGCTATCCGTAGTCACCACACTACCCTGCTACTGTTATCTACTGTCACCATACTACTCTGCTACTACTATCTACTGTCACCATACTACTCTGCTACTGCTATCTACTGTCACCATACTACACTACTACTACTATCTGCTGTCACCATACTACACTGCTACTACTATCTACTGTCACCATACTACACTGCTACTATTATCTGCTGTCACCATACTACACTGCTACTACTATCTGCTGTCACCATACTACACTGCTACTACTATCTACTGTCACCATACCACTTCGTGACTACTATCTGCTGTCATCATTCTACTCTGCTACTACTATCTGCTGTCACTGTACTACTCTGCAACTGCTATCTACTGTCACCATACCACTCCATGACTACTATCTGCTGTCATCATACTACTCTGCTACTACTATCTGCTGTCACTGTACTACTCTGCAACTGCTATCTACTGTCACCATACCACTCCATGACTACTATCTGCTGTCATCATACTACTCTGCTACTACTATCTGCTGTCATCATACTACTCTGCTACTACTATCTGCTGTCACCATACTACACTGCTACTACTATCTGCTGTCACCATACTACACTGCTACTATCTACTGTCACCATACCACTCTGCTTCTACTCTTCTACTATCTGCTGTCATCATACTACTCTGCAACTACTATCTGCTGTCACTGTACTACTCTGCAACTGCTATCTACTGTCACCATACCACTCCATGACTACTATCTGCTGTCATCATACTACTCTGCTACTACTTTCTGCTGTCACCATACTACTCTGCTACTACTAACTGCTGTCACCATACCACTCTGCTTCTACTATCTGCTGTCACCATACTACTCTGCTACTACTATCTGCTGTCACCATACTACTCTGCTACTACTATCTGCTGTCACCATACCACTCTGCTTCTACTATCTGTTGTCACCATACTACTCTGCTACTATCTACTGTCACCATACCACTCCATGACTACTATCTGCTGTCATCATACTACTCTGCTACTACTATCTGCTGTCACTGTACTACTCTGCAACTGCTATCTACTGTCACCATACCACTCCATGACTACTATCTGCTGTCATCATACTACTCTGCTACTACTATCTGCTGTCATCATACTACTCTGCTACTACTATCTGCTGTCACCATACTACCCTGCTACTACTATCTGCTGTCACCATACTACACTGCTACTACTATCTGCTGTCACCATACTACACTGCTACTATCTACTGTCACCATACCACTCTGCTTCTACTATCTGCTGTCATCATACTACTCTGCAACTACTATCTGCTGTCACTGTACTACTCTGCAACTGCTATCTACTGTCACCATACCACTCCATGACTACTATCTGCTGTCATCATACTACTCTGCTACTACTATCTGCTGTCACCATACTACTCTGCTACTACTAACTGCTGTCACCATACCACTCTGCTTCTACTATCTGCTGTCACCATACTACTCTGCTACTACTATCTGCTGTCACCATACTACTCTGCTACTACTATCTGCTGTCACCATACTACTCTGCTACTACTATCTGCTGTCACCATACCACTCTGCTACTGCTATCTACTGTCACCAGACTACTCCGAGACTACCATCTGCTGTCATCATACTACTCTGCAACTACTACAGTATACATATACAGTAGTATGAAATTTACATTGTTACTTACCACACCAAAGCTAAATATATCAGACTTTATAGTGACTTCTCCTCGCAAGGCCTCTGGGGCCATATAAGCTGTAGTGCCAACAATTCTTTCGGTCATCATGGTACGTGCCAATTGCCCAGTTGCCCTTGTCAGTCCAAAGTCAGAGATTTTTGGAGTAAAGTTATCATCTAGAAGGATATTTGCACTAAGAGAAAAGCAATATTGTTGCTTAATCCAACAATTCTAAAGGACTGCTGAACACCAAAACTGATAATTTCAGAGATGAATTATAAAGTTGTATATACAGGTTGAGTCTCCCATATACAAATATTCCGAAATACGGAATATTTTTAGCTTTACTGAGATAGTTAAACCTTTGATTTTTGATGGTTCAGTGTACACAAACTTTGTTTAAGGCACAAAATTATTAAAAATAAAGTATAACATTACCTATAGGCTGTGTGTAGAAGGTGCATATGAAACAAAAATAAATTTCAAGTATGTACACAAACTTAATTTGAGCCACAAAAGTATTGAAAATATTGTATAAAATTACCTGCAGGCTGTGTGTATAAGGTGTATATGAACCATAAATACATTCTGTGTTTAGATTCGGGTCCTATTCCTAAGACATTTCAATATGGTATGCAATTATTCCAAAATATGGAATATTCCTATATCCAAAATACCCTTGGTCTCAAGCATTTTGGATACGGGAGACATATATATATATATATACATACGCACACATATATATATAGCGCACTGAAACATTGCTGTTTATACTGCCTCAATAAAATGGGATTTTGGTACCTACCGGTAAATCCTTTTCTCTGATTCCACAGGGGACACTGGAGATTGCTTGCGCTGGGGTATAGAGGCGTGGATAGTCGGAGCTGGCACTTTAAATAATTTAGAAGTGTGAAGCTCCTCCCCCTCTATGCCCCATCAGCCCTCAGTTTTAGAAAATGAAGACCGAGAGGAGATGGAGATCAAACGGAGTAAAAACGGAAGAGAAGAACACACAATAACCAAAGTACACAACTTAGTGAACAAACTGAACAGGCAGACTAAGAGCGCAGAGGTGGGCGTCCAGTGTCCCCTGTGGAATCAGAGAAAAGGATTTACCGGTAGGTACCAAAATCCCATTTTCTCTTTCATCCACTAGGGGACACTGGAGATTGCTTACGCTGGGGACGTCCCAAAGTTTTCCCCCACGGGCGGGAGCGCTCTGCGGAACTTGCAGAACAAGACGGCCAAAACGTGATGCCGAAGTAACAACCGTATCAAATCTGTAAAATTTCACAAATGTATTAACAGAAGACCAAGTGGCCAAACGGCACAATGGGACATGGAAGCACCCCTACCGGCCGTCCAGGTCGCACCCACTGAACGTGTGGAAAGAGCCGAAATGGACGAAGGAGTTCGACGGTCGACACCAACATAAGCCTGATGAATAATCAGCCTAATCCATCGTGCCAATGTTTGCTTAGACGCAGGCCAACCCCTCCGAACAGCATAATAGAGGACAAAAAAGTGACTCCGACTTACGGAGTGATGCGGTCCTGGCAACATAGATACAGAGAGCTCTAACTACATCCAGGATAGAAGAACCACCCGAGTCCTCCACCAAAGATGGTACCACAATAAGCTGATTTATATGGAAAGCCGACACAACCTTGGGAAGGAAGGAGACTACCGTCCGGAGTTCTGCCCTCTCAGAATGAAACAAAAGGTAAGGTGGTTTGTAGGACAAAGCACCCAATTCTGAAACTCTACGAGTCAATGCTAAAGCCAGGAGAAGGACCATCTTCCAAGACAAAAAACTTAAATGTCCACCTAATCCAAAGGTTTAAACATGGGCGACTGAAGAAACAGAATCACTAAGTTCAAATCTCAGAGTCTGCACTTCAGGAATGAGTGCCAATTTCCGTTGAAAGAAAATGGAAAGGGCAGAAACCTGTACCTTTAAAGTTCCAAGGCAAAGGCCAGAATCCAACCCCGTCTGGAGGAGAAACAGAAACTGGGACAACCGAAAAGTCCTAGAAGGAAGACCCCGACCGGAACCCCACGAGATATGAGCGCCAGATGCGATGATAATGCGCAGCCGAACAGGCTTCCTGGCACGTAGCATAGTGGGAAAAACTGAGTCTGGGATACCTCTACGTCTCAAGATCTCGGTTTCAAGAGCCACCCCGTTAAACACAGCTGCGTTAAGTTGAAGTGGATGAAAAGGACCCTGTTGCAGAAGATCTGGTTGTAGAGGAAGAGGCCACGGTTCGGCTGCCAAAAGGGACCACAGGTCCGGGAACCAACCTCTCCGAGTCCAGTTTGGAGCCACGAGAATGTCAGAGACCGACTCGTATTTTATTCGTTTTAGAAGACGAGGAAGAAGTGGAATCGGAGGAAACAGGTACACAAAGCCGTAGATCCACTGAGCTGTTAGAGCGTCTACTGCCTCCGCCTGCGGGTCTCGAGTTCTTGACACGTATACAGGGAGCTGATGATACAATCTCAACGCCATGAGGTCCACCTGAGGAGACCCCTATCGATGTACCAGCGCGCAGAACACGTCTGGATGAAGCTTCCATTCCACGTAATGGATGTCCTGGTGATTTAAGTAAACTGCTTCCCAGTTGTCCACCCCCGGGATGAATACTGCCGACAGGATTACTGACTGGTTCTCGGCCCACCAGAGGATCTGAGTTACTTCTCGCATGTCCATTCGACTTAGAGTCCCACCTTGTCGGTTGATGTTGGCAACGGACGTCGCGTTGTCGGACTGAACTCTTACCGGAAGAGCTGTCAGAAACTCTGTTGCTTCTGTCAGAGCATTGTAAAACGCTCTGAGTTCCAAGACATTTATGGACCACTTTCGTTCCAGGGGGGACCATCGACCCTGAAAGTGATAATCGAGCAATACTGCTCGCCATCCTCGAAGGCTGGCATCCGTTGTTACATTGATCCAGTCCCACAGTCCGAATCTTCTGCCCGCCAGAAGATTGCTGGATTGTGTCCATCAGAGGAGGGTCACTCTGGAAATTGGACTCAGACGGATCTGTCGATGTAGAAGCCGATGCGACCCCGACCCCTGCGACAGCAGGTCCAGTTAAAAAATTCCAAACTGTAGTGCCTCGAAAGCAGCTACCATCTTCCCTAAGAGACGCACACAAAGAAGTAGGGACACATTGTTTGGTCTGAGGACCATCTGAACTAACAATCGGATGTCCGGGGCCTTGTCCATTGGAAGAAAAACCTTCTGTGATGCCGTATCCAAGATCATGCCTAAAACGAGGAGTTTTTGAGATGGATTGAGATTTGATTTCTTGAAGTTGAGTATCCAACCATGTTGGATTAGGGTGTGATAGGTCAGCAAGACACGATGCGATAAAAGGGATACAGATCTAGCCTTGAGTAACAGGTCATCCAAATAAGGAATTATGATCACTCCTAGAGACCGAAGTAGGGCAATCATAACAGACATGAGTTTGGTGAAAATTCGGGGAGCCGAGGATTAAACCGAACGCCAATACTTGAAACTGGTAGTGATCCTGCAATATGGCAAAACGCAGGAAGGCCTGATGTAGTTCCCAAATGGGAACATGGAGATAAGCATCCTTGATATCCAGGGATAACAGGAATTCCCTCTGGTTCCAAGCTCGCAATGACTGACCGCAGAGACTCCATTTCTAACCGATACATCCTCAGATAGAGATTGGAGGACTTGAGGCTTAGGATGGGTCTGACCAATCCGTCCGGTTTGGGTACTTCAAACAGGTTAGAGTAAAAAAAAACAAAAGAAAAACAAAAAAAAAAACCCATACCCCGTAGATGTTCCGGAACCGGAACTATTACTGATGATACTAGTAGAGACTGGATAGCCTCCTGTAGAACCCTGGCCTTGTGTTCAGGTATTGGCAGACTGTAGTGAAGAACCGAGACGGAGGGGGGACTTCAAACTCTATTCAGTACCCCAGGGAAATTAGTCTGCAAATCCAAACATGCTGATTGTTGCCAACGGGCTCCCACCGCAGGAGACCCCAGGTGGGACGATAGACAGTCATGCAACCCGTTTCTCAGCTGGTTAAGGCTCCTGTTGACGTGCAACAGAGTGTGGGCGACCACTACTTCCTCTTTGCGTGTGAGCACCTCCGGCCCTACCACGAAAGGACTGAAACGAAGGTCCAGTGTAGGATCTTCTGGGAGCCGGAGCAGTTGATGGAAGGAAGGAAGGAAGACCTCCCCCCCGCTGTAGCCTGGGATATCCATTTTTCCAAATCCGGACCAAAAAGCATGTCGCCTGTGAAAGGCAACCCATCCACCAACCGCTTGGATTCTGCGTCCACTTGCCAAGCGCGCAGCCAGAGGGCTCTGCGGCCCAAAATAGCAGAAGCCGACATACGAGCACTATGGCGGATATCCTTAGAAGCTTCTCCCATGAACACTGCAGACTCACGGATGTGACCTGCTAGCACGCTTAACTCTTCTCTGGCGGTACCTGATTCCAGACCTGTAATCAACTGGTCAGCCCAGTAACTATAGCCTTGTTAACCCAAGCGTTAACAAGCTGTGCACCTGTTGCAGTATAAATAAATCTTAGAGTTGTCTTCAACCTACGATCCGAAGGGTCTTTTAGTACTGTAGCTCCCGCTACTGGGAGTGCTGTCTCTCAGAGAGACGGGATACGGACACATCAACAGGAGGAGGTGTTTCCCACTTCTCCATCATGGATGATGGAAAAGGATAGCTAGACGGAAACCGACTTGGAATCTGGAACTGCTTATCCGGCTGTTTCCAGGCCACTGAGAGCTGCTGTTGAGAGAACGGAAAAACAGCTGAGCTCTTCGACTGGTCATTAGATAATGCACACTCCTGGGATGTAGGAATTATATCGTCAGTAAATTAAGGCTATCTCTGACCACTAAAATTAGAGATTCCACTCCGGGAGAGGTGGATTCTAACTTCTGAGGTTTCCTCAGTATCCTCCGTTGCGAGGAATTCTTTGTCTGACTCTTTTGACTGTAGAAGAGTACGCTTTTGCGTTTTATTTTTTTAATAGGATGAGGGTGCAGACACCGCTGTACCCATAACATGTACTAGGGTGTCTAGACTTTGTTAATCCTGTCACCCATGGAGGTTGAGACTTACGAGCCTCAGCTACCTCTGTCATTAAGTCCATCATAGCACCTACCATGATGGCGCCCATGGCAGAGCTGATGAATTAGTAATATCCATAGATGGATCCCTTGCTATACAAGAATCACATAAAGTGGACCCAGTGGCACGTGGCTTTGTTTGTTTGCTGTTACACTGTGAACAGAAAAACAACTTTTGAGAAGCCTCAGTTTTAACATGGATACACACAATCACCACACACACAGCACAGAAGTATATGAAAAATAAACAGAAGGCTGGAGAGGGACACAGAGCAGGAGTACACCCCACTCCCCACCCACAGATTATGTTCCAGTACTAACACCCCAGTTCCCAGGGATGCAGTCAGGAGCCTTCTCAATATGCTGCAGTTCTGTGCCTCTGAGGAGGCTGAGATGCAGTCAATAAACACCGGCAACACGCTGTTAGGGACAGCTCCCTGCCGCGTCTGTGTGTGTGTACAGACAGAGGGAGAGAGCCCGCGCTCTAAGCTCCGCCCCTGTCTTCATGCTGGCTTGCCGCGCTAACATGGCTGCCCCCCTCTAACGGAGGAGCCCAGCACTCAGTCTCTCTCTATTCAGCCGCTGCTCGCCGCGACTGAAGTGAAGCAGCTCTGTAGCGCTGCTTATACACAGGGCAGGCAGGCTCTATAGGGGGGAGGGAGGGGGTGCGCGCAGCCATACTCACTGTGCTACCCGGCGGCTCTCTCTCAGCTGCAGCACACTCTTGTTAGTGTTAGAGTTGTGCTGTGGCAATAAAGGAGCTGTCAGTGCTTTTCTTGATAAGCGCTGCACACTCCTGCCTGTTCTTCTAAGAACAGGGTGCCAGGTACCCGGACCCCACCTTTAGAGAGGTGGCGAAGGGTACCTAAATATATGTAAAAGATGTAGGAAATAAAATAAATCCTAAATAAAAGAAAATAAAAAAACATATGTGTTGCTGGATCACAGCAGATTGTGACCAGCTCCGACAGCACATTTTCTAAAACTGAGTACTGATGGGTCATAGAGGGGGAGGAGCTTCACATTTCTAAATTATTTAAAGTGCCAGCTCCGACTATCCACGCCTCTATACCCCAGCGTAAGCAATCTCCAGTGTCCCCTAGTGGATGAAAGAGAAATAATAATATATCCATGTTCGGTATGACCTGAGTGCCGCATCCTTGGACGGGTACATGCATTGAATCATGTGGGCACCGAGTCAAGGTGAACATTAAATGGAGGCCGGGCCGGTCTCTCTGTCTGTCTGTCTGTCTCTCTCTCTATATATATATATTGTAGCAGAGACAGCATGCCACAATATATATAGTGAGTGGGTAGGTGTGGCTTGAGAGAATCCAGGCCAGGTGTTTCTTTTACACCAGTGGTCGCCAACCTGAATTGAGTTGTGAGTTACTTTAGAAAAATTAAACCTCCTGAAGAGCCACTAAAATTGTAGAAAAGAAAAAATCTGGCTAATAATCGGAAAATTTAGGTCATTTAATCAAAAGTAAACAAATGTTTAATACAAAATAACAATGAATTTAATTATTACCAGTGATATCGTTGTAGCATGTAAAAAAATTTAAGCACAGGCACATTTCACTGGTAAATACCGGCTCCAAGGAGGTACGTGCAGTAGAGGAGCAAAATATATATCCAGGGCTGCGGCGGTACTCACTTGCTCCGTCATAGCGTAGACACCGTGGGTGGAACCACGAGGAAGCACGTCAGGTGATTCATTTAGAGGCTGCGGAAATCACCTGACGTGCTTCCCTTTGGCTCCAACCATGGCGTAGGTGCCACGGGGAAACACACATCAGAGGTCACTTCCTCCTAGTTGACTCAACAGTACTGCAGCTAGGTGGGCTACCAAATTTAAGACCGCAAGCTACCGAAAGCTCGCGAGCTACAGGTTGGAGACCACTGTTTAGGAAAGTGTTGAGAAGCAGCTGACTGCAGACACCGGTCAGCTTGTTTTAACACTGTCAGGTAGAGTGAACAGTGCTCCTGATAGGGGACAAGCTGTCCAGGTGATAGGCCAGGGGGTGGATACTGTTAGGGGTCCTGGACTTTAGGGTCTAATGAAGAACTTGTATTTGCTGTATATGAAGGTTCTGCGAACACTGTTTTGGTTGTGAGGACTGACCTGTCCTGTTAACCCTGCACTTGCCTGTAAATGAAAATAAACGGGGGAGGCACAGCTGCAAGGAAGCTCAGAGCTGCAGACTGTGGCCCTGATTCAGAGCCGGAAGCTCTGACAGAGCGCTCGCTCTGAATCAGGGCCGTCCTTCTTAATTTTTAGAGCGGCCTCCTGGCCGCTCGTATAGCTGTGGGTGACCACTCACAGCTATAGCGTGCGGCCAGGAAGATGGTCGCGATGGACCCTTGTGGTAGGGTCTCAGAGCCGAGAGCACTCCCACTAACATCACTTGTGATGTCAGTGGGGCCGGCCCCAGACGGTAGGCGTTCCCATGGGAATGCCTCTGTCTGGGCAGCCACGCCCCCGATAGCGCCCACAAAAGGGCATGTGCTATCACTCAACATTGACAGCACGCCCCCTTTGGTACGAGACTCAGAGCGATGGCTTGCCCGTCGCTATCCGGGTCTCGCGCATGCGCACGACGGAGCCGGCTCCGTCGTGCGCATGCACGCTGGGCCAACATCGACCCGCTTGCGAGCGGGTCTGAATCAGGGCCTGTGTACGGGATGTACTGTATCAATGCAGATTTTGCGGTCAAACCTCTTAAAATTTCTATACAATCCGGGGCTTGAATGCTGCCCAATAGAAGCCTATGGACTTCTAAGAAGTCCAAGAAGGAACCAATCAGGTCCCTCCCAGGACCCCGAGTGTCATTTGATGTATGCACAGAAGGACCCATGTCGTAAACCCAGAAATCCTTCTATCGCAATGGACAGCTCTTACTGTAAGAGCTGTCCTCTGTGATTTGCTGCGGCTGGCTTGCCCTTCATTGTGCACTGGGAAGGATGAGGGGAGCGTGGGGGATTCATGGGGGATTAGGAGGGAACCAAGGACCTGACACTTCCTTATGAGCCCAGTGGCTGCTGAAAGATCACCTTCCAGCACCCCCCCCCAGTGGGCGTTTCTGAAATGGTCACATCAGATGCAACCAGGCCGATATTCGGGAATCTGCGTTCAGCAGTGCACTTGCCAAACCAAACCAAAATTCCTGCTTGGTTATCTGGATTTCCCTGTAGCTTGAAAATGTACCGCTTTATGTTAGACGTTAGTTATCTGCTATCCCGGCCACTCATCAGGACCTCTGACCCCTTGGAGCATACCTGTCAAACCTCTGGCCGCTGAAGAGGTTATCCTCTGTTCCCAGACTTCTAGCCCCTCTTTTTCCAAGGGGATCTGGTGAAGTGTCCCAGGTGTGCAGGGAAGTCATAATGCTGCTGTAACTTCCTTATCTGCGTGCAGGAGGGTGTGAGGACCTGAGGGCCAGTGTACACCACACACAGCAATGTATCCACCACAGCGGGCAGCTCCCCACCTTCTCTGTCTGTACTCCTCTCCTGTGATCCACCACCTCACTCAGTCACCACAGCTGTATATCAGGCCAACACATCCTGGCAACTCGTATCCCCAGCGCAATATATAAATCAGAAGAAAGTGTGACCCCTTTCACAGCATGCACTAAGCAGGGATACTAGTTATAATCCCACACCAGTAATATCATAATCTTTTTAGATTTAAAAAAAATCCTCTCATCAAAATGTGTTTAGAACATAATAAATAAAATATTTTTTCTTATGTTTCAAATATGCTATGGTGAAGTGCTACCACGGTTTCTGAGTTATGCACAGTACATAACTTAGTAATCTTGCCGATACATCGATTATTATAGTAAAAAAATATTAATTCAACTATTTATCAGATCATCTATTAATTACTGATTAGAACATCTGGTAATTCACTTATAATTTTGCTCTGTATGCCGGAGAACTGCAGATAATTTATGTCCCCAGATATGTAAATTGCAGATTTAGGGGTCTATTTACTAAGCAGTGTTAGGAGACAGAGTGAAAAGTGATAAAGTGCCAGCCAATCAGCTCCCAACTGTCATCTCATAGGCTGTGTTTGAAAAATGACAGTTGGGAGCTGATTGGCTGGTACCTTATCACTTTTCACTCTGTTTCCTAATACTGCTTAGTAAATAAACCCCATAGTATAAGAAGCTCTATGTATCGGAGGATCTTCAACTTTGTACCCTCACCAGAGCTCACTGTCATTTCGTGCAATGTATTAATAGAGGATATGAGCAATATAAATAGCTTTGTATAACAAAAACAAGAGATATGGTAAGAACTTACCTTTGTTATCTCTGTTTCTACGAAGTCCATAGGGTCCACAGGGTTGACCTTGGGGTATAGCAGGATCTGGATCC
The DNA here is from genome assembly GCA_031769625.1 of Taudactylus pleione. NCBI lineage: Eukaryota > Metazoa > Chordata > Amphibia > Anura > Myobatrachidae > Taudactylus > Taudactylus pleione. The sequence continues at coordinate 31,057,740 of JAUIMM010000040.1, read as the reverse complement.
ACGGGCACCACGCAGTTAAAGCTTTGCTGCTCCCAGGATGCACTTGGGTCCGTCCTCCTCTATACCCCGCCCCCGGCCACAGGCACCTCAGTTGGTAAGCAGCTAAGGCCGGAGGAGGAGACTAAACAGAGAGAAGGAAGACTGGAACACACAAGAAACCATACTCACAGAAATGGGAGACGGAAAACCGGTGACCAGACACACAGCCCATTTGAAGCCAGGTGCGTCAGGGCGGGCGCCCTGTGGACCCTATGGACTTCGTAGAAACAGAGATAACAAAGGTAAGTTCTTACCATATCTCTTGTTTTCTACTTCAGGGTCCATAGGGGGTCCACATGGTTGACCTTGAGGATGTCCCAAAGCAGTTCAACTAAGGGCGGGGACGCTCCTGTGCTGAAAGGAGTACCCGGCGCCCAAAGGATGCATCCTGAGAGGCGAAGGTGTCAAACGCATAGAACCTCAAAAACGTTTGAATTGAAGACCAAGTGGCCGCCTTACACAGCTGAACAGCGGAGGCGCCACGTCTAGCAGCCCAAGAGGGACCCACAGAACGAGTGGAATGAGCCTTAACAGAGGCTGGCACAGGTAAACCCTCCTGTGCATAAGCCTCACAAATAACGGAACAAAGCCAACGGGCTAACGTTTGCTTGTTGGCAGGCCAACCCCTCTTGTGAAAACCGAAGAGGACAAACAAAGAATCCGACTTCCTAACTGAAGCAGTCCGGTCCACATAGATTCTAAGTGCCCGGACTACATCTAAGGAAGCCTCACCAGCTGAAAGATCAGGTGACTGAAAAGCTGGCACAACAAGTTCCTGATTAATGTGGAACTTTGAGACCACTTTGGGCAAAAACTCAGGACGAGTGCGGAGCACCGCTCTGTCCTGATGAAAAATCAGAAAAGGGGGGCGACAGGAAAGCGCCCCCAACTCTGACACCCTCCTGGCAGAAGCAATTGCTAGGAGAAAAACGGTCTTGAACGTCAGCCACTTGAGGTCCACCACCTCAAGAGGCTCAAAAAGAGGACCCTGCAAGACCCGTAGCACCACCGCCAAGTCCCAAGGAGCCACAGGAGGCACGAAGGGAGGCTGTATCCTGAGAACACCCTGGAAAAAGGTGTGAACATCCGGTAGTGTAGCAATCCGTCGCTGAAACCACACGGACAAAGCAGACACATGAACCTTCAGAGAGGCCAGGCGTAAGCCGAGGTCCAAACCTGATTGAAGGAACTCCAAGATTCTGGAAACCCGGAACACCTGAGGATCATAGTTTCTGGATTCACACCACTGAAAGTAAGTGCGCCACACCCTGTGGTAAATCCGTGCGGAGGCAGGCTTGCGTGCCCTAAGCATGGTACCAATGACCGAACTGGAGAAACCCCTAGACCTCAAGACGGCTGTCTCAAGAGCCACGCCGTCAAAGACAGCCGACCCAGATCCGGGTAAAGGCAGGGCCCTTGAGACAACAGGTCCCGACGCTGAGGAAGAAGGTACGGAGCATCGATGGAGAGACACCTCAGATCGGAGTACCAAGGACGTCTGGGCCACGCCGGAGCAACCAGCACGAGCGTGCCGCCGTCCTGCTTGAATTTCTGCAGAACCCGAGGAAGTAAGGATATCGGAGGAAACAGATACGCCAGGTGAAACGTCCATTTCACCGACAGCGCGTCTACCAGACTGGCGCCTGCGTCTCTTGTCCTTGACCCGTAAACGGGCAACTTGTGATTGTGACGGGAGGCCATCAAGTCCAGCCCCGGCAGCCCCCACCTGTCCACGAGTAGCTGAAACACCTCTGGGTGAAGCGACCATTCCCCTGGATGCACGTCGTGACGGCTGAGGAAGTCCGCCTCCCAATTGAGGACTCCGGGAATGAAGACTGCCGAGATCGCTGGAATGTGACACTCCGCCCAAGCAAGGATGCGAGACACCTCCGACATCGCTGCCCGACTGCGAGTTCCTCCTTGGTGGTTGATATACGCCACCGTGGTGGCGTTGTCGGACTGCACCTGAACCGCCCTTCCGTGAAGAGCGGGACCGGACGACTGCAGGGCCCGAAAAACTTGCCCGCAGTTCCAGAATGTTGATGGGAAGAAGAGCTTCTTCCGCAGACCAACGACCCTGAAGTGACAACGAGCCGGTCACTGCCCCCCAACCCCGAAGACTGGCATCCGTCGTGAGCAGGACCCAGTCCGGGATCCAAAAGGGGCGCCCCTCGACCAGATGAGCTGTCTGAAGCCACCAAGCCAAAGACTGCCGAACCTCCGGGGACAACACCAGCAACTGAGAGCGGATCCGGTGACGTAACCCGTTTCATTCTGATAGAATCAGCCCCTGCAGGGGCCGGGAATGGACCTGGGCAAATTCCACTATGTCGAATGTTGACACCATGAAGCCCAAAACCCTCATAGCCGAATGGACCGACAGGCGGCAACTGCTCAGGCAACTGTGTATCCTCAGCTGCAGGGAGGAGACCTTCTCCGGGGTCAGGAAGATCCTTTGCTGACGAGAATCCAGCAGGGCTCCCAAATGAACCATCCGCTGAGATGGAATCAGGGAGGACTTTTTCCAATTTATCAGCCACCCGTGCGCTTGCAGGCAAGCGACCGTCAAGTGGAGATGTTGAAGCAGTACCTCCGGGGAACTCGCCAGCAACAGGAGGTCGTCCAGATACGGTAGTAGCCGCACATTCTGGTTCCGAAAATGTGCGGCCATGACTGCCATAATCTTCGTGAACACCCTCGGTGCCGTGGAGAGACCAAAGGGTAGCGCCCAGAACTGGTAATGGTGTTGAAGGATAGCGAACCTCAGATACCGCTGGTGCGAAGGTGCTATCGGAACATGGAGGTAGGCGTCCTGGATATCCAGGGACACCATGTAATCCCCCGGTTCCATCGCCAGAATGATGGAACGTAACGTTTCCATCCTGAACTTGGGAACTCTGAGGAATTTGTTCAGAGACTTCAAGTTGAGGATAGGGCGATGAGAACCATTGGGTTTCCGCACCAGAAACAGAGAAGAATAGTACCCCGTCCCTCGTTGTAATTGAGGAACGGGAACAATGACCCCTGCTGTCAGCAAGGACTCTATAGCTTCCTGAATCTGCAAAGACTTGGTCGTATCCTGAGAAGGACTCGTGCAGAAAAACTGGTGGGGCGGTCTGTGCCGAAAAGACAGGGCGTACCCCTGGGAGACCACTTCTCGAACCCAGGCATCCGTGGTGGTATTGTGCCAGCACTGGGCAAATAGAAGAAGTCGGCCTCCCACTCTGGGGTCCCCCAGAGGGAGGCCCGTCCCATCAGGCAGAAGGTTTATCTTCCTGCTTGGAAGAAGGGCGCCTGGCACTCCAGGCCTGCTTCTTGGGCTTAGAAGCGGCCTTGGTCGTCGACTGCCTCGGGAAGGACTGACCTTTGGCCTTGCCCTGAACCCGAAAGGACCGAAAAGCAGAGCTCCGTACCTTGGTAGGAGCTGAAGCCGAAGGGAGGAAGGCTGATTTAGACTTAGCCAGAGTGTCCACAATTTTGTCCAAGTCTGGACCAAAAAGCAACTCCCCATTAAAAGGTAAGGCCTCCAGCCCCTATTTGGAGTCAGCGTCAGCTTTCCAAGACCTCAGCCACAAGGACCGACGCGCCGACACAGCTGCAGCCGACACCCGAGAGGTTAGCAGGCTTGCATCTAACGATGCTTCCCCAATGTAGGAAGCCGCATCTCTCATTTGACCGATCAACGCTCTCTGGATCTCCGGAGCATCTTACGGAAAGGTATCCTCCAAAGCATTGGCCCAGCTCTCGATGGCCTTAGCCACCCAAGAGATGGCCATGGACGGACGGGCCACCGCCCCCGAGAGAGAGTAGATAGACTTCAAACAAGTCTCCACCTTCCTGTCCGTGGGATCTTTCAGGGAGGAGATCGATGGCAAAGGCAGCGTAGCTCTTTTAATTAAGCGGGTAACGTGGGAATCCACCGCTGGAGGAGTTTCCCACTTCCTGCAATGAGCCTCCGGAAACGGATAGTTCGAAGCCAACCGCTTCTGCGGTTGGAACCTCTTGCTGGGCAACTGCCAGGCCCCTGCCATATGATCCGTCAATTGATCGGACAGGGGAAAAACCGTCGAAGCTACCTTGGCCTTTTTAAAATTTGGGTATTTTGACCTGGGGGCGGGCACATCCTCCTCAATGTGAAGGATGGCCCGCACCGCCCTAACCAATGCCGGCACATTAATGGAAGACTTAGCCTCCATCTCCTGGGCCCCGGCATCCGAGTCAGAGTCTTCATGGATCTCCCCGTCATCCGAAGACACGTCCGTGTCCGTGAACTGAGCTGCCAGTGAAGCCGGAACGGAACGCTTGGACGCCCGTGGGGGCAAATCACTGTGCAACATATTTTGAAAAGCCGATGACGAAGCCGCCAGACTCTGAACAGAGCTGGAGAGGACGTCCACCCAAGGCGGGGGTACTGCCTGAGGATACCCCTGAAAAGGTACCATCGACTGCTGCGGCACCGTGGGGGATTGCACGTATACCGGCAAACCCGCATAAGGACCCACAGTCTGAGACCCCGGAGGAGACTGTACCAGACGAGTCACACCCGGGGAACGGGGGATGGTAGGCTGGGGCAACGCCCTAGAAGGGGCCGCAGTCGGGACCGCAAGTCGGTCCGCGATTGACGCCAGCACTTGCGTAAACATCACCCACGGAGGATCCTGCGCCACCGGGGGTTTACAGGGTCCAGGTACCAACTGGCACCGCCCGCACAGACCGTCCTGAGACAAATCTGCCCCGTTAACCCCTGCCGAACAGCGTCGGCAGGAAAACACCACAGGAGCCTTGAAGCACTCATTCCCCTCATCAGACATGACACAAACTTTTTTGCAATAAAAGTGTCTCACCGAAACGAGGTAAGGCGATTAACACCCACGCACTCCCAAGTATGCAACCCAAACAGCCCACAATATGGTACTGAGGAGCACACTGCAGTATGTGACGGACCTCACAAATACGTAGATTTATATAAGTGAGGTACACGGAAAGAACACCCCTCCCCCACGCACCTGCGGGCCGTAGGAGAAGGAAAGGGATAGGTAAAAAGCTGACAGTAAGTAGAAAATAAGCACAGACAGCAGCACTAGCAAAAGTCACATACCATGCAGAGAAGTATTACTCACTGCACCTTCCACTACAATCAACCTCCCAGATTCAGTGTCTGGGAGGGCTATAGCGCTGCGAACACCGTCCTGATCAGGGGAGAGGTACGCAGGGGGACTGGTCCACTGTAAGCCTGCCTGGGAGCTCTGCGATGCTGCCTGAAGATGGCCGCCGGAGAGCACAGAGGAGGAGTGGCCAGGAGATAACAGCCCAGCGACGCCAGCACGCTTGAGAGAAGGCGCGCTGGGCTGAGGGGAGGAGCACTGAAGCAGGGAAGGCTGCCTCCCCTGCTAGCATGAAACCCCCAGGGAAGCCGGTTCCCCGCCGGTCTTACACCCTGGAGGTCAGCAGACACGCGGGGTATTCCACATCGTGGGGGAGCCCGCCGCCGCTACTAGCGCCGCCGGTCTGTCTCCAGAGACCGGCAGCATGAAGACTGCATTATCCCCGCGTGCAGCGCTGACAGCGCTGCACGCGGCTTACCTGGCCCCTTCAGTCCGGCAGCAGTCCTTGGGAGGTCCCGGAGCCACGCTAGTACTGACTCCGGGGTCCCGCTGCGATCCCCAGATCAGTACCGGCGTCGCAGCGCCAGCGGGGCTGTTGGAGCGGCAGCGTAGACGTCCAGATGGACAGTCTGATGCTGCCGTTCTGAAGACAGTAAAAATAAAATAATAAAATCTTTTTAAAAATAAAAAATAAAGCTTAGGGGCTGCTTATGCAGCCCCACTGCGCAGGGTGACCCGACTCCGGCCGGGCACCAACTAAAACTGAGGTGCCTGTGGCCGGGGGCGGGGTATAGAGGAGGACGGACCCAAGTGCATCCTGGGAGCAGCAAAGCTTTAACTGCGTGGTGCCCGTGGATCCAGATCCAGCTATACCCCAAGGTCAACCCTGTGGACCCCCTATGGACCCTGAAGTAGAAAGATAAAGTTTACCTCCCTAGAGCTTTTTATATCTCTATACACTGTATGTATAAAATATAGTTCCCTATTCTGGGATCTGTGTGTTCGTTTGGGCTAATCCCTTGAACCACTGGACAGATTTTGATGGGGTTTTCACTATTCTATACAGCACTGGTCGAGGAAGGCTCATCTGTGACTATTTTAATGAAGCAGTCACAGAAAAAAATCTAATCTTACACCAAGTTAAAGTACATTAGCTGCCCATAGTGCTGAAACAGCAATGCGAGTCAATCAGAGCTAGCAATGTGCCCTGTTGCTTAGCAGCAGCCTAGAGAGGAGAGGGAGCCAGGGAATGGAGCAGGATCAAGTCTGAGGCAGACCAGTGACGTGTGGTGAGGTTAATGGCTGGGGAGGCACACATGTATAAAAACACAGTTATATCAAAACTCTGGAGCATGACGGAGTATGATAGGCTCGCCTCTCTCAGCCAATGAACGCTCGGCGGCATGGTTTCCATAGTGAAACCCGCCGCTGAGCTCTCATTCGGGAAGTACTGTCCTTATAGGACGGTACTTAAGAACGTGGGTCCGCGAAAATCATTTGTTTATTTTGCAAAGTACGGGGATGCCTACTTTGGACCGAAGAGGACCCGAACTTCGCAAGAGACAAGGTGAGTATAGATATTTTTTTACAGGTACACAATGGATATTCTACATGGAGAAGAGGACACGAGGGGTTCAGGGATACATAGGTGAGTATGTGTACATGTGTGTGTGCGCGCATGTATGTATAATAAACTTATACTCTGTACGGTGTGTGTGTCCTGCGTTTATTTTAATATTGCTTTTGCAGTGGAACTACAGGTACCAGCGGGCCCGTAATGCCGCAAATGCTGGTACGTGTGGTTCTCAAGTACCAGCATGTGGGGGAGGCTTGTTGGGATCTGCAGTTCCACAGCAAAAGACAATATTTTTACTTTTAGCAAATGCACAACACTAAACTATCAACCCGGCACCCACTGCTCCAGGGGTGCCAGGGATAGACCCGGGCTATCAGCCTAGGCCTGGGGTGCCCTGGAGAGGGGGACCACTTTATTTGGGGGGTCCACAGCCCCCAAGGGATCCCTGACCTTGGCTGGCTAGCAGTCAGGATTAATTCTTCGGCTGGGGGGGCCCGGTGAAAGGGCTCCCCTGGCTGTGGCATTAGCCCACCGCTAGTAAAAGTCTGGTGTTGGTTCTGGATAATACAGGGGCACCCTACGCATTTTTTATTTAGAGCCCAGTGCTAGTTGCTCAAAGTACGGGGAACCCCTACGTCGTTTGTCCCTCGTATTTTGTCAACCAGGGCTGGTTCTGACTAGCCCGGTGCTGGTTGTGCTTAAGTACGGGGGACCCCTACATCGTTTGTCCCCCGTATTTTGCACAACCAGCACTGGGTCACTAAAGCCTGAGGCTGGTTGCTATTTTGGGGGAGAGGCCACACTGTTTTTTTTCTTACACAGGTTTTCATTTTTTAAACAGCAGTACAGACGGGTCTCACTGATCTCATCCGTGCATCTGTGTTTATTTTTTTACAGACGGATGCATACAACACGGATAACCCTGATCCTTGCAAGCATCTGTCTGCTATCCTGCACAATCTAAAGAAGGCAAATCTTTAGATCGTGCACGATAGATCTTGTGACACATCGTGCAGCTTTAGCTGCATATCGTGTCCTGGAGTGTCGGGGGGTTGCCGGGAAGAGTTCAAGGGAAATTGCTCACGTTATCGCATCGTGAGCACATCGTCTAGTGTGTAGGCACCTTCACTTTATTCCTATATCTGAATCAGGCCCTAAGATCCTTAAGTCAGCACTGCCATGCATTTAACCCTTGGCATTTTGTAACATCTGAAATTGTACCTACACAAACAATATCTGCTATGCAGAATATGATACTAAAGCATACACTTAATATAACAAAAGGGTCATCAACATTGTAGTCTGTCGTAGAGGCAGGGAGAGAGGACACCATACAGGGGTTAGTCACAGGGTAAAATTAACTCATAATACCCTAGGATCTGGATCCCTTGAAACATTGGTCAGTAGTCTCAGATGGAATCAGGCTAGTAAAGTGTCCTCTGAATTGTATCTAAACTGTATCTCCTAATACTGTATTACCACCTAACAACTTACAGTATATTAATCAGTGTATACCATAATGACATAAATGATACAGTACATGATGGTAACAGTATTAACTATCACAAGTAGAATACACATTAAATTAATAGCAATTGTGACCAACTTGGAAGGTTCTGCATCTGATATGCAACTGTCTAATATAAGCCAAAATGGCAGAGTCTGTAAAAAGACTAAAAAAGTATCTTGGTGTGGCACTAAATATAGTGAGACACGAGGTGCAAGGTATGGAGGTTGATGGTAATCTCTCGCGCCATCACAACATCTACAATGTTTTTTTTAATTAAAAATCATAAAAGTGATTTTAAATCTTCAACGTTTATGGAGACTTGAGAGTAGTGTAGAGCTTGATTTATTTATATCGTCATTGTTATTAATTATAATTGCACAATATTAATGTGTTTAATATCATTTGTGAAAAGTAAGATTTTAGGCTCCTTGTCATTTGCAATTTTCTGTATAGACCACTCAAAATTATCAATTGACAGCATACTCGCCAACTCTCCCAGATCCTGCCCAGTCCTAGTGACATCAAAATATTAATTCAATACTTTATCTGAATTGTCTTCTATAAAAAGATTCATCAAGAGTTTCTTTGTATGATAACGTCAGCGGGTGCTAGGTCCTGTTTACAGAGGCAGCCATTCACATGTTGGAGGGTCCTATTTAAGGTAAATGTTTGTATGTTTTTTAATTCCCTGATGACTGTGCCATGAATAAAGGGCACAGAAACGTTGGAGCATTAACACTACCTTTGTACTTTATTAGAGCTATAAACCGAAGGTGCCGAAGCTATATATTGGGACTTGTGAGAGTTCATGTGCGGTCACCTGGTACATTGGCGTATGAAGTGCAGTGATGCAAGTCAAAATCCCAAAACATTTTACTATTCTTTTCTTCAGAGCAAAGTATTAAACATTCACACTTCATATCACATTGTACCAACCTCTTAATGTCTCTGTGAACATGATTGTTTTCATGCAAATATTTGATACCCTGTGCTGTTCCAAACACAATATTACATCTCCTATGCCAGGGCAATGGAGCAGTGTTATTCTGAAAGAAAAGTAGATGTACATACATTTACTAGATTACTAAATAGAGGCAAACCTACCAGTAGAGCATCCACATATATTTTCTGGATCTTAAATACTTTTAGGACAATTAACATATACAACAAATACCTTAATAAGTAATAACAGTTTGTCCAAGCATTTCCACATTTTATAGGCAATTTGGTGTAAGAGATCCAATACCTTTTATGTTGGAATTCCAACCTTTACCTATGCAATAGTCACAAAAGTACCACACACAGTGATTGCGCTCATCGAAAAAAATTGTGGGTCCCAGGATCCCCTAACATCAAAAAATTGGGATCCTACTCCACTGATTCTGGGTCCCATCACATATTATGCTTTTGAGCTAGCCATAAAGCATCAGACCAGTCCACATGCCCTGCACATACACCATGGGAAGTCAAACTCATATTACAGTACAGATGTTTATACTGTAATTACACTGCAATGATCTCACATAGCCAACAGGTGCAGTGCTGGGGGCAGAGAAGTGGGTGAGGGCAGGCAGCAGTTGGAACAATGCTAGGGTCTGGTGGCAGCTTGGCTAGTGCTGGGGGCAGGTAGAAGTTGGGGTAAAGGGGATTAAGTGCAGACAGCAAATGGGACAGTGCTGGGGATAACAGTTGGGATAGAGGGGGTAAAGGGCAGGCAGCAGTTGGGGTAGAGCTGGGGGTTGAAGCAGGGAGAAGTTGGGCAAGGATGGGGTAAAGGCATCTGGCAGTTGGGGTAGCAAGGGGGGGTTAAGTGTACATAGATGTTGGGATAGTACTGGGGGGCAAGGAGAGGGTTACGGGCAGGTAGTGCTGGGCTTGGGGAGGGGGTAAGGTGATGATGAATAACACTAAAATACCCTCAAGAACTCCCCCTCCCCCGCCTGCCAGCCACATTGATTGATGCAGAGTGTTTGCCTAGGCGGCACCCCTACGTCCCATCCTGTTTGTATTATTAGCAGCACTGCCACCGCATTAATGTAATCAATATGACCATAACCCTCATCACACCTAACAAACTCTCACCACACCGATGTAAACCCACACCCACGGCACTACCTGCTTTACACTTACCTGTCTATCCTCCGCGCAGTGTCTTGCCTGGTCTGCCATCTGAATACAGGGTGCCGTCTTAACGTTGGGAGCCGGGTACAGTGGTAGTCTGTACACAGGGGGCCGCAGCAGTCTTTATGCGGGGGTCGAGGCAACTTTCATGTGGGGGGCCGGGGTAGTCTTCATGCCGGGGGCCGAGGGTAGTCTTCATGCCGGGGCAGCCTTCATGCGGGGGCCAGGACAGGTACCAGGTCAGTCTTCACACCAGGGGCCGCTGCATCAAGGAAGGGTGCCAAACAGCTTGCTCCACCTCCTTTTTATAGTCCTCCCTGCAGCCGGGAGTCATCAATCAAGCAATCAGGAGCCAGGGAACTGGCCACAGCGGAAAGCGTCCCAGGGAAACCAACCCATTTGCGGGTAAAATACGCGCTATTTGCGATCAATGGACACTTTCAGAATGGAGAGGGAAAACTCATTTTGAGACAAATGGACCTCTGGAAGGGCAACTCCAGAGAAAATGTCATTCTAATGTCCTCCCCTTTTTAGCAGAAATGTTCAGGTCCACATGAGCTATCCCCAACAAGTGGCACTGCTAAAAATCACACCACTACTATTTGTGAGCCTGATTCAGAGCCGCTCGTAAGTGGCCGCTCGTTCGCTCCGAGTGATGTTCGCACATGTGCGCATGCGTATGGGTCGTAATGTGCATGCGCCAACCAGTCAGTGCGATCGGAAATCGAGCGCTCGCCAAATAGCGAGTGCCTGCTAATTTGAGTGACAGGATGAGGCGTTTGTGGGTGGTAACAGGGAAAGGTGCTTGAAAACGGGGAGTGGAGATCCGAACGCAGGCGTGCCAAACGGTCAAAACGGGCGTTTTAAGGGTGTGCATAATTAACAAAGCAGCGTCATCAACCACGTCACTTGGTTGTCTCTTAGCCTGAACTGTTCGCATGATTGCGGTAGGAAAATTCTACCACAAGCACTGCGAGCAGTTCAGATGCCTTTCGATGTACTCGATTAATCAAATAAATAGCGGAGATGACGTAGGATGCGAGCGGCCAGTGGGCGTCTCTACAAAACAGCGAGCGCATGTTTCGTTTGCTCGCTCAGACATAGAGGCGTCAACAGACCGCAAAGAGCGAGCGCTCTATTTAAATATCCGGCCCCTTTTTCTGAACGAGCGCAAATAGCGTCCGGCTCTGAATCAGGCCCTGTGTTCGATCTGCTCCCATAGGTCAGTGCCGCACTTCCTGGAAAAAGTTCTCCTGATAGGGCCGCCAATTGTATAGGTGTGTATGTTGTATGATTGCAGGAGCTTTTGCCGATTAACAGCTTATAACGCTCCTGCAACAGTCGGCATCGGCAGGTCGAAAATGGGCTGTTTAATATTTGTCTGTCTGACCTTGCGATCCCATAGTAGCTCTTACACACTGTGCTATGTCTGCACAGTGTGTACGGTGCTCATAGGCAGCTAACGAGGTCACACTGGGTACACACTGTACAACTGATCGGGAGAGTTTAACCCAATCAGCCGCTGATCGAAAAGGTGTGTACACAGATTTACTCTTTAAGATCACTGCGACTGAAGCTGGGTACACACTATACGATGTAATAAACGATGTATGACGGAGATCCCAATTACACTAAATCCCATAACACACGATATAGAGTGTACACACTATGCAATCTTCCGAATGATGGCACAATATATTTTGTGCAGGTGCAGGATTTTTGCTATTTAATTAAGTGTGGGTTTTTTTCATTTTTTGAGCGGTGCAATTTTCTTTTCCAGCAGCCCTAGAACATGACCAATGTTTCGTAAAAAATCATATTGTTAGGAAAATGGTCGGGAATTCCTTCAGGGCCTCTGCTGCACCTCCCTGCTACTGACTAATTAAGCAATTGGAGTTTTCTAATTAGCTTAATTAGTCAGTAATTACTCACCTTTCAAAGCGTTGTCTTTTTCATCCAGGCTGTCGAGACCTGGTCTTCTGCAGCAGCGTGTATGGTAAGTTTGTGTGAGTGTGTCTGTGTGACCCTCCCCCCCAGATGCAACAAGAGGGAGAACTACATCTCCCAGCATCCCCCTTCCCAGCGCAAAGATGGAGGGGAGATGACCGGGAGACGTGGAGACCATCGGACCGGTAAGTAATCTTTTTTTTTTTCCGCACCACAGGATTTTCAGCACTGTGCACTTTTTTTATTGGATACCGCAAGTATCGGGAGCACGTATACCCATAATAATCCTAAAGTGGGCGCGAGGTCTACGTTATTTTTTGCGGTGAAAACCTCGCTCCCACTTGAATATACCCCATAGTATTTGCAGCACCAAGTTTCCCGCTCCCGCTGGTCATTGATGACATCTTTCATCACCGGTACTTGCAGGGCAACCTGACGATATCGTACGAGGATGAGGAATGGTGACGTCACTGAACGATTTTGTGAATTATATCGTTCAGTGTGGGTGCTCAATGTTGTTAACGACATAGAGCACATCACTGCCTGGGGAAACACTAGACAATATCGCTCATGGAGCATATTGTCTAGTGGATACGCAGCTTTAGATTTTTACATATTAGTTAGTATAGTGATTATTTTTCTATAGCTGGTTTATAAGTGCGAATTTTGTGGTGTTGCTAGTTTATATAATAGAGTTTGCTTTGACCTCATATTATCCTGCTGCTTTATTCCTGCATTCTCCTGTGATCAGGACTATTGCGCAGAATAAATTTTTCTTGTCTAAATGATGCCTGCAAACAGAAACCTAGTCACTCATATCAGTGCCGGCTCGATGTGCATTCAAGCGGAGCGGCTGCACGTGGATGCCACCTCGACTGGCGGCAGCCAGCAACACTGCATACGCATCGCTAACTAACTCCCCCCCCCCCCCCCCAGGCAGTACTGGGCTTATCTTCAGGGCATCCCGGGCTGTGACGTCATGGGGTCATGCAGCTGCGCGCCCCATAGTGTGCTGCAATGCAGTATAGTTTTTCTTCCCTGTGGAGGCAATGTATGTGTTTTTTTTTTTCCTGTGGGGACAATGTGTATGTGTGTGTTTTATCCTTTGGGGCAAAGTGTGTTTGTGTGTGTGTGTGTTTTATCCTTTGGGGGCAATGTGTGTTTTTTCCCCTGTGGGGGCCAATGTGGGTCTGATTCTAAGTCAGATACAGCCGCATCTTGTCTGCACCTTTTGATGTTCACCTGTATGTGACCTTATGCTAGTGCCGCTACAACAACCCCTCCCTGTTGTACATCTGTGCGCATGATTACGCAAGGACTGAGACGCCCATTTGCAGTATCCGCACACACTGAATTACCAATTGGTGTGTCATTAAGTGCACCATCTGTTGCACCAGCCACATGGCAGGTGCAGTTTCTCTGTCCGAACATGGCCTCACATGTCAGTGGTCAAGTGTCTGTGTACACGACACTCCCTTAACACGATCATAAAACAGACCATCTCAATGCGTGCGTTAAGTCATCGCTCAGGAACGCCAACTACAATTTCAATACACTCCTCCCTGCATGCGCCTGAAATTACAACTGCAGCTCTGCACAGACACAATTGCTCCACTGTTTGACATAGGCAGTGCATTGTGTCTGACTCAGAATCAGCCCCTGTGTTTTTTTATGTATAGTATTAATTATGGATTTTGTTAGATAATGAAGGCGCACCAAAATTAATTGCTTAGGGTGCTTGTAGACCTGGGGCTGGCCCTGACTCAGATAAGCAGAAGGAATGCTAAACACAAACAAGAGCGAAACATTTTGTGTACCAAGACTCTGTCTTGAGTAGTGTCAAACCAGACTGATAGCATTGGATCCTCACAACGCAGTGAGTCCCAGACAGACCACTTACATTACTTTAGGAGACATTACTAGAGACAGTAACAACATTAACTTCTGAGAATGCAAATTAAAATTTGACAAGATCTACTAGTGAAGGAAACTCATGCGATCACCAAAATATCAAATATCAACTGGGCCAAGGGTGAACCGAGGCTTTCTGTCACCAGGGCAAAGACTCACTCATACTTGGTACCCCCATCTCCATTTAAAGTCTCAAAGGGAAGTAATATTGCCTGTACTACACTATCTCACCCACCACAGAGCATCCCAGTGACAGTTTTTGCACTACTTATTGAATCCTTAGCCATGGTAATACATTCTAACCCAAAATGTTGTGTATATTAAAGTGACAAAATAAATGGCATAAATGCAGACTTAAATTCTGTATATTGCTATATATGGCTAACTTTCATCAATTCTAATCTCAAATTAAATTAATCAGAGCATTAAAAGTAAACAAGTCAAAATTGCAACTCACCAGACAAGCCAAACTATCCAGAAGAGAACCGTTTGACATGTATGTGTAGACCAGGCAGTAATGGTCACCATCATCTGAGAAGCCAAGCAGTTTCACAATGTTTTCATGTTGACATCTACCAATATTTGAAATAAAATGTAATTACACAAAGACATTTTAATAGCAGATTAATATTAATAAATGTAGATCGCTATACTGCCCTGATTCAAAGAACTAATAACACCATCAGTTCAATATACCACAAGATGGCTAATTCCAGAAAACATAACGATAAGAAATATTAATTCTTACTTGTCAACAACTGGCACCAAATAATATGGTCAATAAAAATAAATAAATAAACAGCAACCAAATAGTGGAACACACAACAGTCTTTTCTCAAACATTCCACTGACTCTAAAGGCCCCCACACACGGAGCAATATAGCAGCCGATTCGACAGATTGGAACAATATCGCAGCTATTTCATTCCTTTTGGCTGTGCGTGATATCGTCCGCCGTGCGCTCTCGTGAGGTTGTCCGTCACTCTTCCAGATCTTTCCGCATGCACAAGAGATATGGAGAATCGACGAACGATCCCATGCTGGTCTATGGGGGGACATATCGGGCACTGGATCGCTCCGTGTGTGGGGACCGCCTGATATGTTGGCCGTCGGATTGTGGATCGCAATGCTGGGTACACATCGTACCGTGTGTACCCAGCTTAAGGGGTCAAACCTATTAGGTGCGAATTGCGAGTTTGTTTCTTAAAACTCGCAGACTTCACACTAATACGCGCTCCCGAGAAATCTCCAATCAACTTAAAAATGCCTATTAGTGGTGGTCGCAGCGGAGGGGTGCCTGCCAAATGAGATGTGAGAGAAGAGACCATCCTGTACCCCCCAAAGCAGATAATTTTGTTAGCAAAACAGTATAGAAGGCTGTTTGTGGGCCTTTGGAAGGTACTGTAGGTTTTTAAATGGTGTCAAATGGCTGATTTGTGCTTCCAAAATTCGACCATATCTCACACAAGACACTGCAAAAACTCTAATCCATGCACTTATTATTTCCCGCCTTGACTATTGCAATAGTCTCCTTACTGGTCTTCCCAAAAACAGGCTATCGCCATTACAATCAATTATGAATGCAGCTGCAAGGCTTATCTTCCTTGCCAAACGTTCATCGTCTGCTGCCCCGCTCTGTCAGTCTCTCCATTGGTTGCCGGTTTTGTACCGTATTCAATACAAAATACTCTTACTTACACATAAGGCTATTAACCAAACCACACCAACATACATCTCTTCACTCATCTCAAAATATCACCCTACCCAACCTCTCCGCTCAGCACAAGATCTGCGTCTCTCATCCCCATGCATTACTTGCTCCCACTCACGGTTACAGGACTTTCTTAGGGCTGCACCCACTCTATGGAATTCCTTACCACGCAAAATACGACTTTCCTCTAGTCTCCAATCCTTCAAGCGATCCCTGAAAACTCACCTCTTCAGGCAAGCTTATCAGATCCCAGAACCGCCCACACAACCCTCATAGTTTCCATATCTAATTACATCCCCTTTTACAGTCCACACATAACCTCCCACATTGTCTTTCTCTCACATCCTCATGACATTTGGCCGACATTCCTGTGTGACTGGATCATGCAGCCAACCAAGAAACTGTGCGTTGTGGCTGGACCAAGATGCAATATATAGCACCTATCCTTGTGTATTACTGCCTATTTCCCTATAGATTGTAAGCTTGCGAGCAGGGCCTTCCTACCTATATATCTGTCTGTTATTACCCAGTTTTGTTCTATCAATGTTGACAATTGTAAAGCGCAACGGAATATGCTGCGCTATATAAGAAACTGTTAATAAAATAAAAATAAATTCTGTTTAAAAATAATGCAAAGAAAAATTATGAAAAGCAAACTTTTTTCATTTAATCTCAAACGAAAAAAGCAAAAAAAAGTAGGAAAAAAGGTGACTTGGGTACTTTGAGGGCACCGTGAAAAATGTAAAAAAAATTATAAAAAAAATATTTTTTAATTAAAAAAATATTGTAATTAGATTTGGGGTGCCTAAACTTTTGAAAAAGTTGATTTGGGGGCAATTTGAGGACATGTCCTTCCCCCCCAAATGATATGTAATTATTGGACTAATTAAGCTAATTGGAAACTTTCAATTGTCTAATTAGTCATTGCGGGGGGGGGGGGGGGGAAGCGTCCAAGGGGTTCAGCACAGTGTCCTGACATTTTAAACTTAAAATAAAGATTTTCCTTTAGCGAGTTGCTAATTGGATTGCAAAATGAATTCGCTATGCGAATTCGAACAGAAAATAGCAACTCGCACCTCGCAATTCGTTTCTAATAGGATTGACCCCTAAGTAAACTGTATTGAGATAGACAAGGCAGGCTTATCAGATATTGGTCTGCGTCAGCAAGAATGAAAAACAAATTGACACATTTAACCTTTTCAAGTTTTAACAGTGATTTGCTATATTCTAAATGACACAAAAGATCACTGTTTTTTAACTTGTGTGCCGTCAACAGGTCATCAGACACAAAATGTTCATGAACCTATCCTGAGAAGGGGAAGATCTGTGACCAGTGCTGTGTGAGTGTGACCTGACCCTCACTGTCTCCTTAAGAACAAAAGAATTTAAATATTGCAAAATTGTGCAAAAAAAAAAAAAAAAAAGTATTTCTTTTTTAAAACTTATGATCTATGGCTGACTGTATGGCCAGCTAGGCAGCTGGTCATCATCATGCTGCCATGATGATGGGCCTATTTAATATGGAGGCCTGGAGCTATAGTAATCTGGCCCTGGAAGCATATACAGTCAGGTGCATAAATATTGGGACATTGACAGAATTTTCATATTTTGGCCTCTTTTCACCACCACAATGGCTTTGAAATGAAACAAACAAGATGTGCTTTAACTGCAGACTTTCAGATTTAATTTGAGGGTAATTACATCCAAATCAGGTGAACGGTGTAGGAATTACAATGGTTTCTATATGTGCCTCCCACTTTTTAAGGGGCCAAAAGTAATGGGACAAACTAAACAATCCTAAATCTAACTTTCACTTTTTAATACTTTGTTGCAAATCCTTTGCAGGCAATTACAGCCTGAAGTCTGGAGCACATAGACATCACCAGACGCTGGATTTCATCCCTCGTGATGCTCTGCCAGGCCTCTACTGCAAATGTCTTCAGTTCCTGCTTGTTCTTGGGGCATTTTCCATTTAGTTTTGTATTCATCAAGTGAAATGCATGCTCAATCGGATTCAGGTCAGGGGATTGACTTGGCCATTGCATAACATTCCACTTTTTAGCCTTAAAAAACTCTTTGGTTGCTTTTGCAGTATGCTTCGGGTCATTGTCCATCTGCACTGTGAAGCGCCGTCCAATGAGTTCTGAAGCATTTGACTGAATATGAGCATATAATATTGCCCGAAACACTTCAGGATTCATTCTGCTGCTTTTGTCAGCAGTCACATCATCAATAAATACAAAGGAACCAGTTCCATTGGCAGCCATACATGCCCATGCCATGACACTACCACCACCATGCTTCACTGATGAGGTGGTATGTTTTGGATCATGAGCAGTTCCTTTCCTTCTCCATACTCTTCCCTTCCCATCACTCTGGTACAAGTTGATCTTTGTCTCATCTGTCCATAGGATGTTCTTCTAGAACGGTAATGGCTTTTTTAGATGTTGTTTGGCAAACTCTAATCTGGTCTTCCTGTTTTTGAGGCTCACCAATGGTTTACATCTTGTGGTGAACCCTCTATATTCACTCTTGTGAAGTCTTCTCTTGATTGTTGACTTTGACACATATACACCTACCTCCTGGAAAGTGTTATTGATTTGGCCAACCTAATGTTTTTGCCATCTCTCCGATGGGTTTGTTTTGATTTTTCAGCCTAATGATGGCGTGCTTCACTGATAGTGACAGCTCTTTTGATCTCATATTGAGAGTCAACAGCAACTGATTCCAAATGCAAATTTCACACC
The DNA here is from genome assembly GCA_031769625.1 of Taudactylus pleione. Taxonomy (NCBI): domain Eukaryota; kingdom Metazoa; phylum Chordata; class Amphibia; order Anura; family Myobatrachidae; genus Taudactylus; species Taudactylus pleione. The sequence continues at coordinate 31,039,074 of JAUIMM010000040.1, read as the reverse complement.
TAGAATCAACTCCAGACCTTTTACCTGCTTAATTGATAATGAAATAACGAGGGAATAGCCCACACCTGTCCATGAAATAGCTTTGAGTTGCTAGTCCCATTACTTTTGGCCCCTTAAAAAGTGGGAGGCACATATAGAAACCGTTGTAATTCCTACACCGTTCACCTGATTTGGATGTAATTACCCTCAAATTAAATCTGAAAGTCTGCAGTTAAAGCACATCTTGTTTGTTTCATTTCAAAGCCATTGTGGTGGTGAATAGAGGCCAAAATATGAAAATTCTGTCAACGTATTGTATACGGTGCCATGAGATCACGGAAGGATGAAAGCATTATTCGAAGTTTGGAGATCCGGGGACATGGCGTGGATGTATCACTGCTGTCCACTTAAGATCAAATGTATACTGACTGTACTGATTCCTGATGATGGAGTAAATTTTGAAAACGTTGGAGCTTCTACCACACATACAGAGGCATAACTGGGGTTTTTGAAAATTGTAGCAAATTCTAGAAAAGCGTGCTAGAAATTAGTGTTCACGGCAGACCGGGGGGCAGGACGATGAGGTGTGGGTAGGGCTTCCCTGCGCGCTCTCTTAAAAAGGGGAGTGGCTGACCAGGGAGGGGGTGTGTCCTTGCGACACATCCCCAATTCGTCACTCTTGGGGGCGTGCCTAGCACTAATTATATTATTTTGTGGTTCTCAATAAAAGTTGATGTGAATACTTATAGGTTATTGTATTCTAGCCCTACAGGTATCTTTAAGCATTAATTAGATGACTTGAGGTTAATAAAGGTTTAAATAACAGTGAGATAAAACAAGCTTCATTAGTACAGCATTCGATTGTTCCCATTATGTACACTTAATTGACTTAATACCTAAAGTGCACAAGACACTGCATAACCCCCCTGGCAGACCCATCATTGCAGCCAGGGAGTCATTATTTCAAACAGTGTCTGTATGCTTAGATTGTTTACTTCAGCCCTATGTACAAAATGAGACCACATATTTGAAAAGGAATCGGTATGTAATGCCGGCGGATCAAATACCGACAGCGGCAGCCCGACGGGTCGAAATCCCGACTACAGAAGGTAAGTACTCTAACCCTCCCCTCTCCCTACCCTAACCCTCCCTTAGTGGTGCCTAACCCTAACCTCCCCCCGTTAGTGCCTAAACCCCTCCCCGCACCCTAAACCTAACACTCCCAGGAGGATGCCTAACCCTAACCTCCCCCCGCTAGTGGGTCCAAACCCTAACCCCCCTTTTCCCTACCCTAACCCTCCCAGGGGGGGTGCCTATCCCTAAGTCCCCACGGGGGTCGCTAAAGCTAAACCTCCCCTCCCCCCGAGGCTACACGCTAAAACCCGGCTTACCTTCGTTTGGTAAGCCAGGTGTCAGGATTTCAACGACTATCTTTAGTCCCATGTCGGGATGTCGGCGGGCTGGATAGTGCCCACTGGTATCCTGACTACATCCAATTTGAAAGATAAATCTACACTACTTAATAAGTTGAATATATTTTCACAACCTCCCATGCACTGATTACCGACAATGAGATGTATAGGTGCGCCCCCCCCCCCGTTTATTTTTTTCCTACATTTTAGAAGCACACATTGATATGTCATTATTTCTTATTTGACAGTCATTTTTACATTCAAACCTCTAGTTGTGCGATGGGGTCAGCTGTGGCCCTCTCTTTCACTAATAGCTATATGTTCAGTGTAGAGAAACAATGGTTTTATTCTAACCACAGGATTTTTCAACATGTTTTTGTACTACCGTTACATTGACGATTTTTTGGTCAGGATCGGAACAATTATTATCTGATCTATTCACGCAACATAATTTGTTACCTCATCCTATTAAGTATAATCTTATTATGGACAGAGACAGTAAATTTCTTAGACAATAAAGTTTAAAGAAGGCTTTTTGGTTACATCACTTTTTACTAACAATGGTTTAGACTTCAGGAGTTGTCATGCGACTGAAACAGGGGTTGCCTTACTCGCAATTTTTATGAGTACGTCGCATTCTAAGTTTCAATTAGACAAAATGGTTGAGAGATTCCAACAGAAAGGTGTCCCATTAGAGAACCTTTTGGCACAGAGAGATAAGGTACTTCAGCTTTCTAGGGAACAGGCTTTAATTCCTAAAAAGACTAGAGAGAAAAATCTGGTGATGCTTTGGGTTAATAATTTCAATACTTCAAGTGAGAGTGTCAGAAAACGTGCCAACCAATATTGGCCAATTGTGTCTACTTATCCTAATCTCAGTAGCATCAAGCAATCCCATATTATGCCCTGTTATACACAGGGCAAGAATCTTCGGGATCTATTAGTGAGGACTGATGTGACCGACAATGACAAGACACAAATTGACTTCTTGAGAACTAAGAGGTTGGGCTGTTTTACGTGTCCTAATTGCACGACGTGCAATTACATGGTTAATGGCAATTCATTCAGACATCCTCTTACTGGTAAATCCATTCCTATCAAGTTTTTTCCTCACTTGCAGTTCAAAATTTGTTATCTATATGATCACCTGCCCATGTAGCAGAATTATATAGGTAAGATTGAACGGATGTTCAAAGAACATGCAGCATCAGGGTGGCCCTGTCTAAGAAACATTGGGCCTGATTCAGACCCACTCGCAAGCGGCTGTCCGCTCCCAAGTGGGTCGATGTTGTGCACTGCGCATGCGCACGACAGCGGGAGCTCCGTCGTGCGCATGCGCCAGACGCGACAAGCGATGGACTTTCCTTTGCTCGTTGTGTCTGATCAAAGGCGGCGTGCTGTCGATGTTGATTGACAGCACGCCCCCTTTGGTGGGCGTGCCTCCCTGACGGGGGCGTTCCCAAGGGAACGCCTACCGTCAGAAGCCGGCCCACTGACATCACTAGTGATGTCAGTGGGAGTGATTCTGGCTCTGATAGAGCCAAAATCACTCCGGGCCTTGCGGTTGAAAACCTCAACCGCAGGCTCCGGCTCGCAGTGGCGATGGTCAAGACCATCGCGGCCATCAAAACTGCACGCTCGTATAGGCTGTGGGTGGTGACCCACAGCTATACGAGCGTCCAGGAGGACGCTCCATAATTATGGAGGGCGGCCCTCATTCAGAGCGTGCGCTCTGCTCAGAGCTTACGGCTCTGAATGAGGGCCATAGCGACCAACTGGTTGCTAGACACTTTTTAGAGGCTAATTATAGTTTGGCCTCTTTAAGATATTGTATAATTGATCATGTTCCGGCATGGGTTAGTGGGGGTGATAGGTCCCGTAAATTATTACAATTAGAATTCCAGTGGATCTTTCGTTTAGGAACCCTCTCACCCATAGGTCTTAATGAAACCTTGGGATTACATGCATTTTTATACTGATTATGCTGTTGTTATTGTCCTTTCTGATGCGTGTTCTTTTTTTAAAATACTTTTCTCAATTGAGATACAGGACTTTACCTTAGTCTCCACTGTAAGTAATTTTACTTACATTATTGTGTATTATTGTATTTTTTGTTATTGCTACCCTTCGGGAGGTTGATTATAAGGTTTTGTTATTATGTGCTTATGACAGTTAGTAACATTTTTGGATTAGATACTGTTGAAAGATCATTTGTATTCATTACAGACAGCTGTGTTTAGTGATGGGTTTATTCACTTTAATTGGGTCTGCAAGCTGTGTGCTACACAGACTTCCGTCAACGTCACACTTAGTGCTATGTATATAAAGAGAGCACTGTTGGATTGTGATTTATTCTGACAAAAGAACAAACAATACAAGTTCTGAAATGTTGACACACTATAGGTCTCTGTGGTCTTTCTTTACAAAGTCGTCTGAGTGCCTCCTCTTACCATTGGATGATATATTAGCGTTCACTCTAGCTCCGGCGCCCGGCGTCTATTCTCCGGCGGTGACCGGGTCACTGCACTTTTCTCCACCTGCGGGACACTGCGACCCGCGGGTGAAGACGGCACCCGCAGGCTGTGAGGACAGGGCGCTTTTTGCCCTCTTTCTGGAGGGCAGGGTGCTTTTTGCCCTTCAGAAGGAGGGCAGGGCGCCGTGCCCCATTAAAACAGCCTAGCGGTAACGCTATATTATATATATTTATTTATTAGATATATAGTAATGTTTACTTAGGTTATATGAGCAGTTTACATATGTTATGTTAGTGTGCCCCATCATCCACATAAAATACATCGAAAAAGCCTGTTCCTCATAAAATACACAGAAAAAGCCAGATCCATGTTAAATAATATGTACTGTAATATAATGCCCCAATTCACATTATGACATACAGCAGTAGTGCCTATATACACAGCCACACAGTAATGCCTACCTTACAGAATGCAGCCTCCGGTGTGGATGTGATGAGAGTGGCGGGCGGGGGGGGGTAGGGGAAGGGACCGTAAGGGCAGGCACAGGCAGGTCAGCTCCTCTCCTAGTTTTCGCGCCTGGAAGCAACAGCAGGAAAACCGCTGAGGAGAGAGGAAATGCCGTGGAAGACATGCAGGGAGGGGCCCCCTCTCCTCCTGCTGGATACAGTGAGAGGGCGATGCTGTGGAGGACGATGCTACTGTGCCGGAAACCACTCTGGGACCTGGGTGCTTCTGACTGACTGAGCTGCGTCTCTTTCTGGATTGTCTGCTGGACCCTCTCTGCTGGGACTGACAACACACACGGCGCATGCCCCACCCTAGATACAGCCCTGCTCCTGACTAGGGCACATTGGTCGGGTGGGTACGGGCACTGCACTGGGCACAGAGCAAGCAGTCACACAAACTCTGCGGCCGACATCAGATGCAGAGTTTGGCACACTTGTGATGCTGTCGTCCACCTGTCTGTCAGCCCCACTCTGGCGCAACCCACTAGAGCAGAGCAGGGAAGTCATGCAAGATTAGGAGGAGGAGTTAAGTCATGACGTGGCCTCCCTCCCTGCAGCTGAATCAAACTGTCACTCGCGGCCAACTCCCTCCTAACTTCCATTGGCCAGGCGACGCCTACCTCTCCACCTCCTCCTCAATGACCCTATTGACCAGTGACAGACATGACACAGTCAGTACATTGACTGCCCTGGACAGCGGGCGGCGGAGCCCCTATCTGCTTGACTGCCGCAGTGCCCAGGGCATGTGCCCCATACAAAAAAATAATAATAATAAAATAAATAAATAAATATATATATATTCTTCATTTCTACTTCAGGGTCCATAGGGTATCCACAGGATACCTTGGGGTATAGGTGTGACGTCAGTCATCGGGCACCATAGAGTTAAGCATTCAGCCTCCCAGGATGCACTAGGGTCCCCCTCCTATACCCCGCCCCAGAGCCAAGGCACCTCAGTTTAGTTTGGTACCCGGCCGGAGTCGGGTGCACCTGTTGGAGTGGGGGCTAAGAAGAGCCCCTGAAGTTTTCCTGCATGCAGCTGTGGCTGCACATCTGGATGTACAGCATGGACAGTCAGTCCTGACGTCCATGCTGTCTTCCCTACACCCCCGCCTGTACCAGAACGCCGGTACTGATCCGGGGATGATGGTGAGCATCTGGGGTCACAGCTAGCGGTGACCCCAGATGTTCCGGACCATGGCCGGAATCAAGGGGGACAGCAAGGTAAGCAGCGGGGTCCCGTGGCGGGTCCCCGCTGTTACATGGTCCAGAGTCCCCAGGCAGGGGGCTCCCTGGGGACTGGCTGCAGCGTGGAGCTAGGTATATAACCTGCGCTTCCACTACCCCCCTGGGACAGCGGACCGCAGCAGAGCGGTAGCGCTGCGGCGTCCCGGAGGTTAAATGCATGCCAGGGGAGTGCGCCTTCCCTGTCTCACAGCCGGCGCCTCCCCCGCTACACACAGCCCTCCCTGCAACAAGCCGACTGGCCCTGTGGCAGCGCTCCTCCCCCAGGCCAGCCTCCTCTCTGCTCCTCGGCGGCCATCTTCCACAACGCATGGTGAACGCTGCTGGAAGCCTGGACGGAGGCATCGTGGTCAGGGGTCCCCCCGTATACCTCTCCTCCGCTGTGGTCAGGTCTGTGTATGCAGCGCTGTGTCCTACCAGACTCTGTGTAGTTGATTTATCAACGCTGGTTAGTGCAGGAATTGATTTTCTTTGCATTGTATGTGACTGTGCTAGCGCTGCTGCCTGTATCTTCTATTTCTGACTGTCAGCTTTATTACTGTCCCTGTTCTTTCTGCTAAGCCCTTGCGGTGCGGTGCTGCAGGGTGGTCTCTCGCCTTTTTCAAAAACAATTGGTGAGAGGGGTCACATACTTTGTACCATCATGTCTGAAAGTGATTTTCCTCTCCGGCTACAGTGTACTACGTGTAAAGTACCTTTAGCGGAGGGGGAGGGTAGTGCGGAGGGCCTCTGCCGACAGTGTTTGTCTATGGCGCGGCCTATTACGGTTACAGCACTGGTACAGGAGCCGCCCTGGGCTTGTTTCGCTCAGACGCTTACAACCTTAGTGGGCCAGTTAGCTCCGCAGCCCACGTTTACGCAGATGGGTTTGTCCCAGCAGTCAGTGGTGACGTCACCCATGCAGGGTTTCCCAAGACAATTGGTGGTACCCGGCAGTCTCCCTATAGGGTTAACTCCCTGACGAGTTCTGTACAGCACTTGTCGGATGTGTTGCAGGGGGAGGCTGTGATGCGGCCACATAAACGGCCGGTGGCGTCTCTGTCGGCTCCTTATGAGGATGACGAAGGGACGTCTGATGATGGGGAGATTCTGGATCCTTACGATCAGGAACCTCTCCATACTAAGGACGCTGACGCTAGGTCCAAGATGTATATTCCTGGACTTATTCGGGCAGTCCGCAAAACCTTGGTGATTGAGGACGAAGTTCCCCCAGCGGCTAAACCCAAGTATGCCTTTTTTAAGGATGTGAAGGGTAACGCCACAGTCTTTCCTCTTTCGGGTCAGTTGGTGGACCATTTAGAGGAGGCGTGGAAACAGCCTGGCAAGCGATACCAGCCGCAGAGGCGCCTGGCGGTGGCTTATCCGTTCACGGATAATTATTTTGCTAAGTGGGAATCCCCTCCACAGGTGGATTCTCATGTGACACGTCTTGTCCGTAGTGCCACATTGCCGATGCCATCCATGTCCTCCCTTAAGGATGCTATGGACCGCAAGGTGGAGATCTGCCTGAAGTCCGCTTATTCCCTTGCGGGGGGGGGCAGCACGGCCGGCTATGGCCATTTGCTGGGTTGCCAGAGCGATGGAGCGCTGGGCGGATTCATTGGAGGCGTCCTTTGATTCCGACTGTCCGGCCGAACAGGCGGAGTTGATTGGTAATCTCCGTGATTCGGTCACTTATATCAACGAGGCGGCCTTAGACATTAGTACCCTGGTGTCTCGAAATTCTTCAGCAGCGGTGGCTGCTCGTCGCACCTTGTGGTTGCGATCCTGGAAGGTGGACGCTGATTCCAAAAAGGGTTTGGAGGCGTTGCCCTTTAACGGAGAAGTTCTCTTCGGTCCAGATCTGGACAAGATTGTGGCCACGCTGGCGGCAGCCAAATCGGCATGTCTCCCGTCGGCCGCTGTTCCCTCTGGTTCAGGACCATCGTCCTTTCGGTCTTATAGGGCCCAGGGCAGGCCCAAACCACAGTCTTTTCCCCGACAGGCTGGTCCCAAGAAATCGGCCAAGCCCCGGAAGCAGGCATGGAGTACCAGACGTCCGGCCCCCAAGCCAGATGACAAGCCTGCGGCCTGACGGTCCAGGCCTCCCTTTGGGGGATCCCAAAGTGGGAGGCCGCCTGCTGCAGTTCGCCTGGTGTTGGTCGGTCACCACGACAGACACTTGGGTTCTTGAGGTGGTCTCCCACGGGTACGCCCTCTCTTTCCGGCACAGACCCCCGGCTCGATTTTTCACCACGGGTCTACCATCAGACCGGAACAAGGCCACGGAGCTGCGGAAGGTCTTGCACACTATGCTCCAGGCTGGAGTTATAGTGCCTGTTCCATTCTCCCAGAGGAGCCAGGGTTTCTATTCCAATCTCTTTTTGGTGCAGAAACCCAATGGGTCGTATCGTCCGATTCTCAACCTCAAAGCTTTCAACAAGTCTTTGCGGGTGCCGAAGTTTCGGATGGAGACCCTACGGTCCATCATTCTGGCGCTGGAACCTGGGAACTACATGGTGTCATTGGACATACAGGACACTTACGTGCATGTCCCTATTCTTTTGCGCCATCAACAGTTCCTCAGGTTTGCAATCCGCAGCGACCACTTTCAGATTCGGGCGTTACCTTTTGGCCTGGCGACAGCACTGAGTGTGTTCACCAAGGTGATGGCGGTCATGGCGGCTTCTTTGCGGCTGCAGGGAGTCCGCATGTTGCCATACTTGGACGACCTTTTATTAGTGGCAGGATCTCCGGAGCTCCTTCTGCGCCACTTGTACCTGACCATTGTGCTACTGCAATGGTACGGCTGGTTAATAAACTGGCAGAAGTCCACTCTAATCCCGTCTCGGCGGATTCTGCACCTCGAAGCCTTATTGGACTCGGGACAGCAAAGGATCTTTGTGACGGGGGAAAAGATCTCTGCTTTACAGTCGAGGGTGCGCAGTTGTCTCCACAGCCGCCGGGTGTCTCTACACTCGGCGATGAGGTTACTGGGCTCCATGGTGTCGGTGTTCGACATGGTGGAATATGCCCAGTTTCACTCCAGACCTCTGCAGCACCTGATCCTGTCCAAGTGGAACGGGCTGCCTCAGTCTCTAAAGTCCCAGACAATGGTGCTCACCCCGGAGGTTCGCCTGTCCCTTGCCTGGTGGTTACAGACGACCCATCTCAGCAAGGGACGTCCGTTCTGGGTACCAAATTGGGTCCTGCTGACAACGGACGCCAGTCTTCGGGGCTGGGGAGCAGTTTCGGGTCCACACTTGTTCCAGGGCAGGTGGACTCCGACAGAAGCGGAACTTCCAATAAATATCTTGGAACTCCGTGCGGTCTTCAATGCACTCCAGCAGCCACATCGGGTTCTCCAGGGTCGCCCAGTGCAGGTCCAGTCGGACAACGCTACCACCGTGGCCTACATAAACCGGCAAGGAGGAACCCGAAGTCGGGCGGCTCTCGTAGAGGTGTCTCGGATCCTGGTATGGGTGGAGCGCAATCTTCCGGCCATATCAGCTGTCTTCATCCCGGGAGTGCTAAATTGGGAGGCGGACTTTCTAAGTCGCCAGGACGTTCATCCGGGGGAATGGTCCCTGCACCCGGACGTTTTTCAACTACTGGTGGACAAGTGGGGTCTTCCAGAGATCGACCTCATGGCATCCCGGCACAACAACAAGTTGCCGGTGTACGGGTCTCGCACAAGAGGCATCTCTGGTGGATGCTCTGTCCGTCCGGTGGACGTTCCGGTCGCTTATCTGTTTCCTCCGGTTTCCCTTCTTCCACGGGTAATCCGGAAATTCAAACAGGAAGGAGGGACGCTCCTGTTGATAGCTCCCGCGTGGCCCAGACGGCACTGGTTCTCAGACCTTCAGGGTCTGTCCGTGGACAGTCCTCTGCGGTTCCGCTACGACCGGATCTTCTGTCGCAGGGTCCTTGTCTTCACCCGGACCTGACTCGGCTGTCTTTGACGGCGTGGCTGTTGAGACAGCCATGTTGAGGTCCAGGGGGTTTTCCAACTCTGTAGTGCGTACCATGTTACGAGCTCGGAAACCGTCTTCCGCGAGGATATACCATCGTGTGTGGCATACGTTCTTCCAGTGGTGTCGACCGAGAGGTTATGCACCACGGGAGTTTCGTCTGTCTCAGATACTCGCCTTCCTACAAGCGGGACTAGACCATGGGCTTCGCCTTGCTTCTTTGAAGGTACAGGTTTCGGCCCTGTCTGTCTGGTTTCACCGTAGGATTGCTACAATCCCCGATGTGCGCACCTTTATGCAAGGTGTTCTACGCATTCAGCCGCCCTTTGTTCCACCTGTGGCACCTTGGGATTTGGCTGTGGTCATGAGGGCTCTCCAGGGACCGCCGTTTGAACCACTGGGCTCAGTGGATCTTAAATGGCCAACAGCTAAGACTGTTTTCCTTCTGGCCATTGCTTCGGCCAGACGTGTTTCTGAATTAGGGGCTCCTCCTTGCAGACCCCCTTTCTTGATTTTTCATGGGAACAGGGCAGTGCTCCGCACTCGGCCCGAATTTCTTCCCAAAGTTGTTTCCCAGTTTCATGTTAACGAGGAAATAGTTGTTCCGGCCTTTAACTCACCTGGCCTTTCAGTGAGTGAGGCCACTTTGGATGTTGTGCGGGCCTTAAGGACTTATGTTGACCGCACTTCTTCGTTTAGGAAGTCGGACGCTTTGTTTGTCCTCTATGGCTTCCGTAAAAAGGGTTGGCCTGCTTCAAAGCAAACTTTGGCAGCCTGGATCCGTATGGCTATTTCTGAAGCTTATCTTCATGAAGGTCTGCCGGCTCCTCCTTCTTTGAAGGCTCATTCCACTAGGTCTGTGGGTCCTTCGTGGGCAGCTCGACGTGGTGCCTCTGCAGTCCAGATCTGCAAGGCTGCTACGTGGTCCTCTGTCCATACCTTCGTGAGTTATTACAGGTTTGACACCTTCGCCTCTCAGGATGCTTCATTTAGGCGGCGGATTCTCCTTTCAGCACAGGAGCGTCCCCACCCTTAAAGGATACTGCTTTGGGACATCCCCAAGGTATCCTGTGGATACCCTATGGACTCTGAAGTAGAAAATATGAGATATGGTAAGAACTTACCTTTGTTATCTCTATTTCTACGAAGTCCATAGGGTTCCACAGGACTCCCGTCCTGTCACACCTGTGCTGCAGATGGGCTTTATTCTGGTCACCGGTTTTTCCGTCTCCCTCTGGTGAGAGTGTGATTCTTGTGTGTATCCAGATCTTCTTTCTCTCTCTTCCTTCTCCTCCTCCGGCCTATGGCTTGGTAACTAACTGAGGTGCCTTGGCTCGGGGGCGGGGTATAGGAGGGGGACCCTAGTGCATCCTGGGAGGCTGAAAGCTTAACTCTATGGTGCCCGATGACTGACGTCACACCTATACCCCAAGGTATCCTGTGGCACCCTATGGACTTCGTAGAAATAGAGATAACAAAGGTAAGTTGTTACCATATCTCATATTTTTTGGCTGGTGGAGAGTGACCATCTATGGAATGTTGAAATGCTAAACTGCTTTTCTCAGACACAATCTTTTGATCAGCCAACCTGTCCCTTCTGCGGCACCAACACAGTGGTCTATCTGCAGGGCTAGACTAAGATTTGTGAGGGTCCCAGGGAGACAGACTTGTAGTGGATCATACCAATAAAATGGTCAATAAGATATGCTGGCGATATTATTAAAAAGTATACTGTTTAATTACTCCCAGCACCACAAATGTGTGAAACACACTATAGTGCCCCAAGTTCACATTATACTGCACAGAAACCCCAGTTCACACAGACCACAGTTCCCCCAATGCTGGTGATGAAGCTATGTGTTTGTGGTCGCAGGTCAACCGCCCAGGCCGCCCTGTTGTTAATCTAGCGCTGTATCTCTGGTACCTGCAGTCAAGTCTGCGCTCTGTCATAACAGTTGTACTGCCTCCACTTAAACTACTGAACCCTCCTTATACTGTAGACGTGCTGGAGTTCATCTTCCTACAGGTGGAGAACTCTTCAAAATAGGCAAGTTCCGTAACTGCCCTGTCTGCTTCTCTCATGACCTCTGCAGTCACTCCTGGCATCATCTGTCCTCACTTTTCAGCTGCTGTCATTATGACTGGCTGAGAAACCCATTTATTTCATCAGTATCAAGCCCAATAAAGCTCAGACTCACAGAAGAAGAGGAATTAATTGAGATACGCAATGATGGCAGACTGAAACTAAAGCATAAGAAGGTACCTCTGGACAAATCGGATATGGATACAGAATAAATATCCTCAACTTGTGAAAAAAGCTCTGGTAAGTCTCATGTCATTTCCCACATCTTACCTGCATGAGTTTGGAATTCCTGTGCTCACAAACATAAAAATCAACAAGCTGGAAAAGCCACAATCAGTGGAGAGAGAAATGAGAGTATGGGATCTATGTACTAAGCCTTGGAGAGAGAAAGTGGATGGAGATAAATAGCACTAACCAATTACCTCCTAACGGTCACTTTACAGGCTGTGTTTGAAAAAAATGCCAGGAGCTGATTGGTTGGTACGTTACCTCCGTCCACTTTATCTCTCTCCAAGGCTTAGCACATAGACCCATATATCTGTCCAGTATAACCTAACATCAAAAAGATCTACCCCACATGGCTTATTTTACCCCTAAATTGAAAAGGGGCTATAATTGAATAGCCTCGGGCGTAAAAGCCAGAGGCTACCCCTCTTTTTCTCACAAGGGTAAATTACCACGGCTAATTGAATTCGGAACTATATATTTTATATGTGTGTCTTATGCTCATGTATGTTTTTGTTGTTATTATAATTAGCTGCCTGGCCCAAACTCAGGAATGCTTGGTAAATCCGACAGCTTCACAGCCCTAATAGAAACTATAGGGGCTGCGGCTGCTGTCGAAATGGAGGGGACGTGGCAAATATGGATATATCTGTTGTGGTCCTTCCTTCATACATTCGGGGGATCCTTAATATTTGCAGGTATCCTCCGAAAACATATTTTTTTCGTGGGAATTCCCACAATTTTTCATTGGTGAATAGGCCCCTAAATAGTTTAAATAAACTGTTTACAAAGAGTATGTGGAGAGAAGGGAGAAACTAGAATTTTAAAAAAGACTGTCCAAGCTTCAGCTATATTGATTTTTAAATTAAATGCTGGGGATCAGGTTTAGTTAGAGGTTTCAAGGGTCTGGAATGGTATTTATGTCTGCAAAAATGAGGATGGCATATTTACGTAATATTATGTATAGTATACCCTGTCCTCCCCTGTCCGTGTCTTACTCCATTCTCACACATGTCCTCCCATCCCCAGCGTGTGTCTCTGGTCTATGTGCGCCTGTCTCTGTCACCATCTGCGTGTTAAGTTGTCTTTAATTTTATACTAATCTCTGTCTTCCTATGTGTAATCCTAGGCTTTGTGGCTCTGTGATCTACGGAATTATGGCCATTCAGGCACTTTTATCTGTGAAGCATCAAATTAATTTGTATGAAATACTGTAAGTAGAGGCATAAAAAGGGTTTCTGTGTGGTCTATGTCTAGAGAGAAGTGTAGTATAGCTTATAGAGGGGTCAGTGATGTAGTGTATGTTACAGAGGGGAGGGTAACAGTGTAGGGTCACTCTAGAGTAGTCAGTACTGTAGTGTAGGGTATATCGGGGAGGGTAACCTAGTGTAGGGTCTCTCTAGAGTATTCAGTAATGTAGTGTAGGGTATAGAGGGGTCAGTGATGTAGTGTAGGGTATAGAGGGGTCAGTGATGTAGTGTATGTTACAGAGGGGAGGGTAACAGTGTAGGGTCACTCTAGAGTAGTCAGTACTGTAGTGTAGGGTATATCGGGGAGGGTAGCCTAGCGTAGGGTCTCTCTAGAGTATTCAGTAATGTAGTGTAGGGTATATAGGGGTCAGTGATGTAGTGTAGGGTATATAGGGGTCAGTAATGTAGTGTAGGGTATAGAGGGGTCAGTGATGTAGTGTAGGGTATAGTGGGGCCAGTAATGTAATGTAGTGTAGGGTATATAGGAGTCAGTAATGTAGTGTAGGGTATAGAGGGGTCAGTGATTTATTGTAGGATATAGAGGGGTCAGTGATGTAGTGTAGGGTATATAGGGGTCAGTAATGTAGTGTAGGGTATAGAGGGGTCAGTGATGTAGTGTATGGTATAGTGGGGTCAGTAATGTAATGTAGTGTAGGGTATATAGGAGTCAGTAATGTAGTGTAGGGTATAGAGGGGTCAGTGATGTAGTGTAGGATATAGAGGGGTCAGCGATGTAGTGTAAGGTATAGAGGGGAGGGTAACATAGTGTAGGGTCACTCTAGAGTAGTCAGTGATGCAGTGTAGGGTATAGAGGGGTCAGTAATGTAGTGTAGGGTATAGAGGGGTCAGTGATGTAGTGGCAGGTATAGATGGATCAGTAATGTAGTGTAGGGTATAGATGGATCAGTAATGTAGTGTAGGGTATAGAGGGGTCAGTAATGTAGTGGCAGGTATAGAAGGGTCAGTAATGTAGTGTAGGGTATAGAGTAGTCAGTAATGTAGTGTAGGGTATAGAGGAGTCAGTGATGTAGTGTAGGGTATAGAGGAGTCAGTGATATAGTGTAGGGTATAGAGGGGTCAGTGATGTAGTGTAGGGCGTAGAGTGGTAATTGATGTAGTGTAGAGTATATAGTAGTCAGTAATGTACTACGTCAACTGAGGGGTCAGTGACGTCATGTAGGGTATAGAGGGGTCGGCAAAAATACTAACCCTAAGTACTTAGTACACCATTATTGAATACGTGCAAAAACAAGCAGTTTTGCAATTCCATCTTTGCAAATATGCAAATGCAGCGCCCCCTGCTGCATTTGCGATCTCAGCACTGCGACTAACGTCGCAGGCTGGGATAACCATTTTGACCATCGGTCGCAATGGTGGATGGTGCCGGCCAGCTGAGTAAGCCTCAAGCTAACGCAGGCTGGCCGTTTTGCGAGGTCTGGAAACGGCATACGTAGATGCAGATCCTGGCCTTGCCACTCCCGAAAAACCGGGATGACACACTTCCGTTTTCCGGGAACGCCGGCCGCCTCCGCCCCTACACTGCCTGTCAGAGGCATAGGAGGGGCTGCGTGCGATCATGCAGGACCCGTTCCCCACATGCACAGAACAGATCTTGCGTACGCACACAAATACATACATACTGTACACGTACTGTATATGTTTTTCTAAGTTTTGTTATTAGCTTATTCACTTATAATAACTTGTAGTTTACATTTAGTGGACATTCAAACTTTACTGCACAGGCTTCAGGGAAATGTTAGAGCTGCTGAATTCATTCTAATGGAAATTTAAATTAATTGCGAACACTATTTGAAAGTTGGATGACATTTTAGCCATTTGAGTTGATACTTACTTAACCATTGTTCTTATTTCTTGATTAAACTGATCTCTAAGGTCCTGTAGACTACAGTCATCAATCTAAGAAACAGATTAGTGGTTAATGTTATATTATGTCATTGTTTTAACAAAATAATGAAAAGCCATAAAGCTCAGTAAATACATTAAATCGCTTATGAAATTATAGCGCATTAAATAAATCTGACTTTTACAAGTCTACACTATTACAAATGTTTAAAGAAAAAAAAAAAAGTGAGAGATTATTAGGCACTTCCTGTGCTGCCAAGCTGGTACAGTACATTTCACTAGGCACGCAACAAAAGTAAACCTGGAAGTTTTGCATTTTGTTTTACCTTGAGGTTTGTCTCAAACCGTATGCAGCTTCTGGGTTTGCAAACAAATACATCACATTTCAGTTTTCGTCCCCGAAAATGGAAAATGATAAATCCTTCAGTTTGGATCTTAAAACTGTATCCAAATGTGTGGCAGTTTGCAAATTACATGCTAAGCCAAAGTTCAGAATATTTCCTCCTAGGACTTTGCTACATTATTTTGCTGAGATAGATACAATATTTCTGGTTCTAAATCATCGTCGTCTTTTGGTTTTGGCAAAAGCACCCCATATGTCTTTTGGTTTTCTTTAACATTTTTTAAAAACAGCTAAAATCATGTAACTTGGACCTGTTTTTTTTGTTCCTATTGTATTAATAACATCAATAGCACTCATTTCCAGTCAATTATGACCACCTTACAGCACCTGAAATCACAATGGAGGGACTTACATGCAATTCAAATTTATGCAAAATCCAGTTTTTTGATCGGATTTTGAACTTGGCGAGAAGAACCAAGTCAGGTGTGTTAGGTTTTCAGCAAAACCTAACCCCTCATCTCTAATATTAACACCCTTATAATATAGGGCCTGACTCAGAGTTGTATGCCATTGCCACTGCAGCTGTGACCCCGTACATAAAATATGCAAATGTCGCAGCCGCGGGATATGTATTGAGAACCCCACTGTCGTCACTGCAAATCCAAGCTGCACACAAATATGTAGCATTGGTTACAGATCATTCGATGTTAGCAGTTGTGAGTAACTCTATGGTCACGCAGAATTGCAGCGGGAACTGAGATGCCAGAGCCATGTTTACTGCATATGGGAATCGCAGACGCAGGATATGATATGCCCCCAAAACAGAGGCGTCATGTCTGCGTTTTAGTCGACACTCCCGGTTACATCCCCCAAACGCTGTAGTTGCCTACTCTCCCAGAAAGGCCAGGAGGCTCCCGAAAATCATGTGGCGCTCCCGGCCACCCGGAAAAGAGGGCAAGTCTCCCGCACCCTTGCTGCTCGCAACTCCTGCCGCCACCCACTTACAGATCACAAGTGGGCGGTCCCAGGGACCAATTACGCAATTCGTGCTGAATCGAGTCATCAAAGCCTAACCCCGCGCTATCCAACGCCTGTGATCTAGGCAATGTATATTGGGGGGCGGGACTATGAAGACGCAGACCCCAAAGAAGAAAAGTCTGCAAGTATGCCAAACGCTCCCTGACTGTCAATCACACAGCAAGTAAATACTCTCTGCGACTACAGTAATGTACCTTGACGCTTGCTCAAGGCGACTCAAATGCATGCGCAGACAACTGATAATCACTCAACTGCGAAAACATCGAAATAGCATACAACTCTGTATTAAGCCCATAATGTGATCATTTGATATCACAGTTCATGAATAATAACAATATTTGTGGGGCATGGAAATTAAAGAGAGAGCTTATAGCAGGGGTTCTATGGGAATCATTTTACAATTAAGGATCCAATATCTGGTGGAACAAAATGAAAAAGTGTTTTTTTCCCAAGTTGGACTACACAACAGATTCTGTTGGTTAATGCAGGTATGGAAGCTAATGTAGGTTGTTTAATTATGAGACAATGATCACACTAACCGGAGTCTTGAACCAGTTTCCAGCTAAATGTTATTACAGTTGGGAATGGGTAGATTTAGTAAAAAGGTACCCAGATTCCAGAAGTATAAGTGTAAACATACAGGAAGAAAAAGAAAAAGTGTGGACATCTGTCTAGAAGCTCTGTAATAGAGGAAAGTCCACCAAATATGTTTTAGTGCTGCTAGCGGCCCAGAAAGTGCAGGTAAAAGTTATTTCATTGTTTGGAAATGTATTTTCTTAAATGAATCTCTTGGTTTTCATTAGTTCTTTCCCAGTTAGTTAGGGAGTTGAAATGAGCAGGGGAGAACTTTTGTTTGGACATTTCCTATGCAGAGTATGAGGGCATGTTAGGAAGACACCATGTGGGCATGGGTTTGGGAGCAGAGCATAAGTCCAACAAAGGAAAACAAAGCGGCTGGTGGAACGGTGGTGGAACCCATTGAAGGGACAACACTGGGCAATTTACACAATCTAACAATCTAGCTATAGAACTGTTGATTCAAAAGAAAACAAATGTACTAAATATTAAACCACCGCACCATGGAACATCAGTAGGAATTACTAGGATGAATGAGAAATACACCACATGGAGAAAGCCATGGGACATCATAGAAATGTAAAGGCTGTGAACCAACAGAAAATGTAACCAGTTGACCAGTAGAGCCGGTACACTGGAGTGGTAGTGAAACTAGTACATGGTCCTTTGATTGGCAAAACACCTATATGTATGTAAACATTTAAGGGAAAATAGTTTTATGATGTAATCCATATGGTGAGTCTGATCAACAATAAATGAGAACTCTACAAATCCAGTGGTCAAAGCTGCCGATAATTGTCGGCTTTGAAAACCTGCATTTTAGTCAATTTACCCAAATTCTGTAGTAACTAAGTGGAGCGAGGTTAAGGCTGGGTATGAACAGGGGGCCTGATTCAGATCCTCTCGCTAGGCTGCATTTGCATGCAGCCAGCCGATTTTTGCATTCTGCACATGCATGCATCAAACTAGTCCATGCGATCGGGAAGCGTTTACTCGCTGTGTATAGACAGCTCGCTAGAATTAGTGACAGGACATGCCGTTTGTGGGTGGGGACGGGTTGGTCGATGAAAACAGGGGAGTAGTGGTGCGAACGCAGGCGTGCCTGAGCGTCTTAACGCCGTTTCAGAGGCGTGCATAATTATTACAGAGCGTCATAGTACACGTCACTTTGTTGTATTTCATACTGAAGCACTCGCAGTGCTTCTGGCAGGATATGGTCAACCACAACTGCTGCGATCGCATCCGATGGTACTCGATGTTACCGATGGTTGCATACACTTCCTGGAGACGACGTGCATTAGTGGGCTGGTGGGCGTCTGCATACACAACGCGATCGCACGCCAAGACATAATGGGCGTGCTAATGCCTTGCCGTGCGATTGCGGATTTGCATACTTTTGCTGCTTACGAACGCATCTAGCGAGCGGGTCTGAATCGAGCCCAGAGTGTTAACTCAGATTTGTTACCCAGGGCGTAAGTTCTCTTAGCCTGCTCATTTATATTCAAATGCCTGGAACTTGTTGTACAATGTAGAAAGAAGAGATGATTTCATGTGTGGATGGACGCAGCAGTATCACACAAAAAAAAAAAAAACCCCCTCTCTTCCTAACTCATATAGACAGTTGTACCACGACTAGGTCCATGTCAGTAAGAGTAAATTGTCCCTTCTGTTGGGGCCTCCACTAGCCAAATTACTCTGGCTGAACAGCCAGAAATTTCTCAAATATAGGCCGCTCAATGCAAACATTGGGTCTGATTCAGAGCCGTTCGCTATTTGCGGTCGTTCGTTCAAAAACAAGGGGTGGCTATTCAAATGATCCGTTCGCAAATTGCAGTCTGTTCACACCTCTAAGTCTGAACGAGCGAGCAAAACATACGCTCGTTTATTTGATAAAAACGCCCCCTGGCCGCTCGCACCATACGTCATGTCCGCTATTTATTAGATTAATCGAGTACATCGTACAGCGTATGAACTGCTCGCTATTCTTGTGGTTGGTTTTTTCAACCGCTATTTTGCGAGCAGTTCTGAGTTAAAAAAAACCAAGTGACGTGGTCAATGACGCTGCTGTATTAATTATGCACTCCCTTAAAACGCCCGTTTTGACCTTTAAGCACGCCTGCGTCGAATTCCACTCCCCCGTTTTCAAGCACCTTCCCCTGTTACCACCCACATACGCCTCATTCTGTCACTCAAAATAGCAGGCACTCGCTATATAGCGTACAAACGATTTTCGGCCGCACTGACTGGTTCGCGCATGCGTACTAAAAACCGTACGCATGCGCAGATGTGCAAACATCGCTCGGAACGAGCGTACTGCCGCTAGTGAGCGGCTCTGAATGAGGGCCATTGTCCTATGGAAGCTGGTGGATATATGCTTTACCATACTTATGTCACAGACTGTGCTCTATACATTCATTTTTTAACTGGTCTTTGCAATATTTCCAGAATATAATCATGTAAGAGAATCTGAAGATCTTCCAGTACTTATTTATTGAAAAATAAATTATATTTACCACTGCCGACAACAAGTCTAATTTTACCTCTTTTTACTAAATAATAAATGAAATAAAATATGTGTGAAATATGGCAAGTATGGGACTTACAGTTGTCAATTTTTTTACTGCAACTTTTTCATCCTTTATTTCACCCTGGAAAACAACTCCAAAACCTCCCTCTCCAAGTTTGTTTCCTCCTTCAGAAAGGGGTCGATCGTCAAAGTTCCTTGTAATTCTCTTCAGTTCATTAAAAGAGAAAATGCCAAACCCTGAGATATTAAACAACAATTACAGAGAATATTAATAGGCGCTATGCTATAGCAAGTCCAAAAACATGCTGGCAGATTAATTGGCTGACAAAATGGACCCATGGGTTCTTTGTGAGGTAGGGAGTTTAGAATGTAAGCTCTTATGGGGCAGTTACTGTAGTGAATGATTACATACAGTATTATCTATACAGTGCGGAATAATATGATTGCTATATAAACTATTATAATAAGAGACAGACATTATAAACAATAACTGAAGATAAAATGTGATTTTGTGCCACAGCCTCACACCACTGTATCCAAGTGACACTGAATTGTTTGCGCTTGCATTCTCTTAGTTTTCAATGCTTTCCTGCATGGCCACATTCATTTCTGTAAACCTTCATGCTTCATTTAGCTAGAAAGATATTCCATATGATAAGTAAAATCAGTTGTCTTTCTAAATAACTATTAACGTTGAGCACAAAGAGGGAACAATATTTGCCCAATTCTCTTTGCAAATTGCCTAAAATGGACCAGATTAATTGGAGAGTGAAAGCCTATTTGATATATTGCTCAGGTGTTCCATGTGATTCTGTGTCAGCTGCTCAAAAACATGTATTAAGTCACCCAGTATTGATAATATGGGATGTAGTCAGGTTACCGGCAGCCGGAATCACTGAAAGCCCGTCATGGGACTAAAATCCCAACACCCATCATTCGCCCCACGACGAAATCCCAACGCCCGTCATACCGAACAAAGGTAGGCCGGGTGTCTTAGGTTGTAGCCACCGTTTGGTTAGATATAGGAACCCCCGGAGGAACTCAAGGTTAGGCTAGGTGAAGGTGGGGGATTAGCGTTACGCACCCCCCTGGGAGGCTTAGGTTTAGGGTGCGGGAAAGGGGGGTTAGGCACCAATAGGAGGAGGTTAGGGTTAGGCACTATGGGGGGGGGTTAAGGTAGGGAGAGGGGAGGGTTAGGGTGCTCACCAGCCCCAGTCGGGATTTTGATCCGTTGGTCTTCCACTGTAGGTATTTGATCCGGCGGCTATTCAGCCACCGGGATTACATACCGATTCTGATAATACAGTGTGTTCTAGATCAGTGTATTGTTTAAAGTTACACACATTCCCCAGTATATGGTAGTAGATTTTTGTCCGATATTTGACTATAATTCAACTGAACGGCCGATATATCACCTAGTGTGTACCCAGCTTTATAGTCAATGGAGTAGGAGCCCTCTGGTATATTGATTATCTCAGTATTTGGACTTTATATGTTATAGAAAATCAAATAGAATAACCCATCCTAGAAGCCAAGACAAAGGGCCTGATTCAGACCCACTCGCAAGCGGCTGTCCGCTCGCAAGTGGGTCGATGGTGTGCACTGAGCATGCGCACGACGGAGGGAGCTCCATCGTGCGCATGCGCCAGACGCGACGAGCGAAGGAAAGTCCTTCGCTCGTTGTGTCTGATCAAAGGGGGCGTGCTGTCGATGTTGATTGACAGCACGCCCCCTTTGGTAGGCGTGCCTCCCTGACGGGGGCGTTCCCACGGGAACGCCTCCCGTCAGAAGCCGGCCCACTGACATCACTAGTGATGTCAGTGGGAGTGATTTTGGCTCTGATAGAGCCAAAATCACTCCGGAGCTTGCGGTTGAAAACCTCAACCGCAGGCTCCGGCTCGCAGTTTCGATGGTCAAGACCATCACGGCCATCAAACTGCACGCTCGTATAGCCTGTGGGTGGTGACCCACAGCTATACGAGCGTCCAGGAGGACGCTCCATTTTCATGGAGGGCGGCCCTCATTCAGAGCGTGCGCTCTGCTCAGAGCGTACGGCTCTGAATGAGGGCCAAAGTTTGTAGCAATAGGACTGCATAGGTACCTGTCTCCTCATCGTGCTCTTTTGGATCTGTGTTCTGAGTAACAGGGTTGCCATGATCTGTTTTGTGAGCAGTCTGTGTTGTTAACTGATGTGTCTGACATTCTTCTATAGGAATTGTTGAACACACAGATCTGGTCTCTTGTTCTGCTCACAAACAGAAAAAAACATAACATGTATCAATCTTTTGTTATTTGACAAAATTGGTCGCTCAACTAGGTGAAGATTTTTGAAGTGTAAGGTTAGCTAAGGACGGGCACAGATATAAAACAAGCAGGGGGATAGTGTAGACAACAGAGTGGATGGCAGACAAAAGCACTGTAGAAGAGGCCTCTACTCAAACATTACACATATGGCCTGATTTAGAGATCTACTTTATAGCAACAGCCACTGCGTCTTTTTATGCAACGGCTGTGCTAAAATATGCAAGAGCCGAAGGAGGTGTCTTGTGTAAAAAGATGCCCACTGCAGGCTATTGTGATCCACTGCTGCGTCCGAAGATCAGCATAAGATCTACTGTGTGACCCTCGGACATCTCAGTAACCCTCAGGAATGAAAGGAAAGGGGGGTTGGCCTGCACATCCTAATTTAAACACAATATGAGATGCTACCTTGCTGAGATCTGTAGTTCTACAGCTGAAATGGAAGGAGGGGAAAGCAGGTGCACACTCTAGGTACTAAGAACATGAAGTATCACAATATATAATAAACTGTCAATAAACATGGTTTTAAATTGAGGTTCTTAATACATATTTGGCCAAAGATGTTTGCCCACCTACCGCATCAAGGTAAACCTCATCAGGAATCCAAGGATGTCTGGGGAAATCACGCTGCTGGACCCAGTGAAGCTGCAGCCCATGGCTTCGGCATGTCCAGAAAACGGGGCAGACACTCCCCCATACTCTGGAATGCTGACCATCGCCGCCCACAAATGACAGCAGCATGTCAATCATACTTTTGGGGCATTGCTAGTGACATCGCAGAAACAGATCTGCACATGTGCAGTGCGGCTCCTGTGAACGCGCAGATCTGCATACATCCGAGATATATGTGAATATCGAATTTACATACATCTCTGAATTGGGCCCATAGTCCCAGTATGTCACCCACCCAGATCCCGTCCACTTCTGCAGTGAAGGGGGTGAGGTGTGAGGACGCAATTTGCTGAGTACTGCAGACTAATGTCAGACTACGTCAAGGAGTCATGTTATTATTTAACACCATTCAAGGCATCTTGAACATGAAACCCCACGTCTGGTTTGTTACAGCCCTTGCATACTAGCAGTATAGTAAGAAGACAAGATACAAGAAGGACCTTAATTAATAAGATCTGCCATTCTGAGAGATAAATATTAAACTATCCCTCATTCTCAATTTCTTCCATTTTTACAACTTTCTTTGTAATAAACATAATTACCATGAGGGAAAAGGGAAGCCGCAGCTAAGAAACCATTCCTCGTAAGCAGGTCAGTAAGATCATGGACAGTGCAGTTTGTTGTTCCCCAGTCATAAAGCAACTCATGTGTTGGACTTTTTCCCTTTTGAACAATTCCTTCAAAGCGCCTTTAAAATAAATTATTCAAATAAAGAAATAAATTACCTGTGCATTATCAGCATTGGAAGGATTATTTACAGTAAAGGTGGATACGATGAAAGATTCCTTACCAAACACATTAACAGAATGGCAAAATGAATCTCTCTCGTCTGCCCATCATGACGCTCAAAGGACGACGGTTACACTGGAGGGTTTGTTTTGCTTTTCTCTTCAGCAATACAGTTATAATACATACTAGTACTATAGACCAGACACATTCCAGGTCATCTCACAATGCTGCAGTTCCCTGCTATACATACCCTGTAGCGGGGCCCAGCGCTGCAGAGTTTTTCTCCTGGTCCATCTCCGTCGCAGCAGTGAGAGCTGTTGGCTGGGAGGAGAGGGGGGGGGGGGGGGGGGGGGGAAATCACATGCACCCGGTCAGAACATGCTTTGTAAAATTATTGTATAGATACACAATTTATGAATGGTTCAACCTGAACCAATTTTTACAGCCTTTCTATGAATACCAAAGTATTGTGGCAGTATCACCAGAGATGGCACTGGTGAGCAGCAGATTCTATGTGGGGCAGGAGAGATCCGCCCATACAGAGAAGAAAAGGATTCTGGGAAGAGGTGTAAGGGCTGCCGAAGGAACCCAGGGCCTGATTCAGACCCGCTCGCGAGCGGGTCGATGGTGGCCCAGTGCGCATGCGCACGACAGAGCCGGCACGAGACCCGGATAGCGACGGGCAAACCGTCGCTCCGGGTCTCGTACCAAAGGGGGCATGCTGTTGATGTTGAGTGGCAGCATGCCCCCTTTGGTGGGCGGGCTGGGGGAGTGGCTGCCCAAACGGAGGCATTCCCATGTGAACGCCTCCGTTTGGGGGCGGCCCCACTGACAATCTCTCTGGGGCTTGGGGCAACAAGACCCTACCACAAGGGTCTCGTCGCAAGCCCGATGGTTTCGATGGTCTTGACCATCGCGACCATCTTCCTGGCTGCTCGCTATAGCTGTGGGTGGTCACCCACAGCTATGCGAGCGGCCAGGAGGCCGCTCTAAAAAACAAGAAGGCCGGCCCTGATTCAGAACGAGCGCTCTGTCAGAGCGCCCGGCTCTGAATCAGGCCCCCAGTACAGGGAGGACTGAGGCAGACCAGTCAGACAGAGCTCACTGTGCTAGCGAGCCAGTGAGGGCCAGGAGGCCTGAGCCTAGACCTGTGAGATACAGGGAAGGCTATTCAACTCTGGGACAGCTATGGTACCTGCAAGGAAGCAGGCCAGACTGTGAGAGGCAGCAGCCAACAAGCTAAGGAAGCTATACCAGGCCAGGCGGCCAGTGTGCAGTCCTGCATGTGGCAGGAAGGACCACCAAACTCAGAGACTGTGAGAGACTTTTATGCTGAGTAGCTGCTTCTGTAGAGAGGGTTCAAGAAGTAGCCTAGTGCCCTAAGAGAGGGCTAGGCGTTTATTATTTTCTGTTTGTTTCCTGATTATGCTGGAAGTAAAGCACCACGTTCATTTGTTTTACTGGAATGCCATGTGTGGAGTCTGATTCTGCACCTAATCACTGCACCACTGACACTAGTCTACCAAGCTATTTACCCCAAGTTGGCACAGTATACATTAACACATAACAGGATAAGGACAGTCATCTAAGCTACACATCCAGTCGTCAGTGGCTGCTCTAATAATGATGGCTGAGAATGCTTCCGTACCTTACAGTAGCCACACAACGACCACACCACTAGGTATATTGTTCAAATAAGGTCAATTTTCTTTTAACAATTATAGGTTTTCCATCCTGATGTTTTATGGTATTAAATAAAATACTGCACTTAGAACCTCTCTATGTGGGTATAATGCAAGAATAACCACGACATACTGATGCAGTTTGCGGAAATATTGGAGGTATTCCCTTGGAAAATTTGAGATTGGAGGACGAAAACAAGATACACAAAAAGATAAGCATTTATTATATGGTATCGGATTGTGCCAAAATACTACGCAACCGATGCTCTCTTGGTTTCTTTTTGTTTCTATTTTATATTTCTGGTTGAGGACCACTGAGAGAAGCAGCAAACTTCCTGGTTTTCTTAAGTTGGGTACGCACCTTTTTGATCAGCTGCTGATTGGGCTAAACTGTCCCGATCAGCCAGGATCGGAAGATTGGGCTGACAAATATTAAACAGCCCATAGGATGTGACCTCTCGATCCCGACTGTTGCAGGAGCGTTATAAACCGTTTATCGCCCAACACTCCTGCAACGGTACTGCATATCGAGTGATCGGGCCGATGTTTGTATAGGTGTGTACCCATCTTTATTGTCACTCTAAAAAGCTGGTGCTGAACATTAAAGTATCTGTTAATACTGAGTAACATATTACTGTGAGGTATATGGAGAGAGATAAAGAGAAAGAAAAAAGTACCAACCAACCAGCTCCTGTCACTAGACAGCCTGTGTTTAAAAAGTGACAGTTAGGAGCTGATTGATTGGTACTTTGTCTCTCTCCAAGGCTTAGTACATCTACCCGTTTTTTTATATAAATTAAAAATGATGCACACAGGTGAACAAAAAAAAAAAGTTTCTCAAAATGAAATCACACAACAAGCAGCTTTAATGTATAGCATTTATAATAATGGTTTAATACCGTATATGAAATTGTGTGTATCGAGGTTCACCAGAGGCTTTCCATATATCCATAGCTATCTTTTTCCATCCTTCTTGGGGATCAAGAAAATCAGCCAGCTGCCTAAATATCCCAGGGCCCAGGTTACGGACATAAGTGGATGGTGTTATAGTTTTGCTCATGTCTAAATCCTGTAATATAAATAAACAATGTATATAATAGTACCAACGGTAAATATTAATGCAATAAGTATATTAGTATTTGTATGGAAATGTAATATGTAATGTCACTGTGATCGTACTACACTGTGCTACATATTATATTATTTACATCAGTGAAATAAAACCACTAAACAAATATTTAGCACACTTGTGGTTAATTATATTTTCTTCTCTTTCCTGGATGTGCAAGCTGGTAACAAACTTCATAATTCCATGACTTACTAGTGTGTATCATATAAATGTAGGGCAATATTAAGCAGTCTCCTGAAATGTACTGTATGCATTACACTAGATTCCATAACTGTCACAGCAGATAAAACCCATAACCACTAGCTTTGATGCTAATTTAATATAATAATAATAATAATAATAATAATAATAATAATAATAATAATATTGTGTTGCCAATGCCATTTTCTTTCAGCTAGAATCAGAAAACTGCTACTTTGGTAGTAACAGAAAATTGTGCATTTTATATAGTCACATCTAGGCCTCTCCAACCCATAAAATGAAAGTTGGTTCTCCACTTTGCAAATACTCAGGATCCCAACAGTTCCTGTTATCCAGGTCACCTGTGGATCTTTGAAATGTGTCAGTTGGTAATAATACCTGTCCTGTGC